>OZ023262.1:309729326-310257555 GCA_964006375.1 Tillus elongatus | reverse complement strand
AGTAAGTAGGTTGCTGAACCATATTGGCTCCAAAAGTGCTGACTGCAAAGGCCTCCGCTGCTATATTAGTCTGTTTTTTTTAATGTTTAGTCCTTCTGGTAATATAATTTTATTTGTTCTGTGTTTATTCCATTAAATTAATGCATCGATTCATTCACTGGATTATTATTAAACGTCTAGATAACATACAGTGTTAATTGATATAGCAAATTGTTTAGTACTTAAGTTTAAAAGCTATGTAGAGGTCCGTAATAGGAATTTTTTTGATTAAGGTCGAAAGAAAGACTAAAATGGTAATAAACCACAGAGTATGACACATTGCTGAATTTAGAATATAAAGTGCTTACAGAATATGATATCAGAAAATGAAGGCCATATTTAAAAAAGTTGGTGTTTGCCCCGCAAAGACGAAACGTCGGATCCAAAAATTAGCAATACTACGTTAAAGAAAATAAAAAGTTGCTGTCGAGAGAGAAGTGACATCAGTATTGGTGTAGGTCCACCATTAAGGCCAGAAAAAAAAAACAGTATGTAAAATTGAAAAATCGAAATTTTTCAAAATATCTTAAAAACCAAAAAAATATTTCGGAGATGTCTAACCGCCAGTTTATTGGGCTATTGAGTCCGCAACTTTTCCCATTTAACCAAGACTGTACCGGCTACCGTTTTGGGGATCCCCATAGTGGTTCTTCTTATCTTGGATACACTGTATATATATATATATATATATATATATATATATATATATATATATATATATATATAAGGTTTAGGAAAATGCGCTACCATAACGCACTTGCTACGTCCAAACTTTTGCTATCGGTTTTATATGGTTTGTTTATTTATCATGTTATTAGTTCAAAAGAGAGTTTTTTTCAAATTTATTTTGGTAAAAAATATAGCACTTTTTCAAACACTTTAGTCAAAGAAACAGTAGCCATCGAAACATATTTTTAAGACCATGTTCAACATATTTCTTACAACACTTGTTGTCAATAACCGGCGTTCGGTTCAAAATCTCTGTAAAATCATCACTTTAATGCTGTTAGAATAAAAACCACAAACTTTTCCTAGTATTTTATTTGAACTCTATGTCCTTTGTGCACTAAAAAACTTAATTGTCATTTGTTTTATTTAACAGAATTTCCTACCACGTCTAATATTTTCGTCTTGTGTTTTTTTGACTTTCAGGACGACCAAAATTTTTTTCACTTTAAATGCTTATAACTTTCTTTTATTTTCACGTGTAGATCTGAGTCTTGGCACATACAACAGGTTATACAGCAGCAACTTGCCTACCAAATTTAGTTACAATGGTTTTGTTGAACATTACCTGAAAATTGTTCTTTATGGTGAGATTACACCATTGGATGCTAGTTTTTTGTAGATTAAAAATGAATATTATTGATATCTTTAAATAAAGTTTCAGAGAAGCTAGCCCATTTGTAGACATTTTGAATTCAAACAATGAATTTTGCTTGCCTTCCTAAAAACCATTGACAAATTCATTCGCAAAGGAAAGTAAAGAAGCAATAGTTGGACGCGTTGAATATGATATGGATATGGGACAAAATATTAAACAATGCTAGAGACTAGAAGATGCGAGATATTCAACTTATTTGACATTTACTGTAAATTTACGGTAAATTACCCAGCTGCACAATGTTTTAATGTCTGCATATTCCCGATGGGTAAATGTGGCAAGAATTGAAATTTATGTTTCAACTGAATTTATCGAAATTTCAACACAATTTGGATAGAAGACAATCGTTTTACTTTATAAACTTTAAAATTAATATGACAATTACAAATCTGACATCTGCCTACTCAAAATAAAATGGCAACTTTTGATAGAATCAACCTATCGGCACCAATGGTAGTGGATTAATTTTTCTTGATTAAAATTTGGCAATACCCCAGTAACGGTTGACATTTGACCAGATGTTCATTAGGCTTTTTTGTTTGCTTTGGTTTGCTCCCTGTATAAATAAATATAAAGTATTAATAATATTGTAACTCCTAACACTAGATATACTTCCAGGTCTTCGCCGTTTCAGCTTTGTTCATACAAAGCATCTTAACACAATCAATAAATCCAACAATCCTTCAAGACAGCAGAGACTTACCAACCCCGGATGGCAAGTTTGGGTTCTTGTACCGAACCGAAGATGGCATTTCTCATGCAGCTAAAGGTGACACCGATGGTGTAATTCATGGAAGATTCACCTACACAGATCCTACAGGATTAAAAGTTAATTTTAATTATAATGCTGGGTCAAGGGTTGCTCCTGGGTACAATTATAATGAACCAGCATCTGTGCCTAAGTACCAAAATAACCCACCGAAATATTATAACCCGCCCCCTGAACCACAGTATAGTGAACCTGACTATAATGATGCCCCGGAATATAGAGAACCACCAAAATATAGACCAGCACCAAATAGAAGACCTTCACAGTTCAGGGATCCAGCTGATGTGTATCAAGAACGCAGAACGAGGCCCTCCCATCTCAGACAAAATGAGGTCTATGACAATCATTATAGAAAGTAGGTTAATCAATAAACTTTTGTAAAATAATAAACATTTTTTACATACCTGCTCTTAATTACGCCTTAATTTCTAAGGTTGAATCACGGGTACAGAATTATGCTCGTAAGCAAACAACCGTCTAAAATGTGGCCATTTATGTCGCCTAGAAAGGGACAGAAGATACGAAGTCATTTGACATTTGAGTGTATAAACAACATTAGATATATTACGTGCTTTTATTTAACTTGATATGTTAGTATGTTTGCTGGTTAGTTTGTTAGTTTAGGTCAAATTTTAAAAGTGTATTCTAAACGAGTTCCTCTTGTCAAATTGGGCTCAATTTTGATACGCGTTTAGAACCCAAAAACAAAATTTTCTAGAAAAGCCTAGGCTGATTTTCCTGGCTAACGAACCTGTCCAAGCCACTTGCAGAAGGACGGTACCCACCAAATTTAATCAAGATGAAATACGTCCATTTTAATATTGAGGGGGACATGTTTTGACATAAAACTCAACTTTCTCACATCAACCCCTTAAGGGTGTTGATAACAACCCTTATATTTTAAATAGGGAACATGGGTCGAGTGTTAAATCATTTGAAAGCTCTTTCTTTTCATAATTCAGAACACTAATTTATTTGGAAGTTTTATCAACTCGTTTAAAAATTATTCACAGTTGGAGTTGCAAGAACGTATTACATTTATTGTGTTAAATGGCCTATAGAAAGAAGTCTAAAGGAGTTAAATCCGATGATCTAGGGGGCCACTCAATAGCACCTCTACGCCCAATCCATTGCTCTGGAAACTATTTGTTTAAAAACTCCGTAACACGTTGTGAAAAATGCGGAGGAGCACCATTTTGTTGAAACACTAATTGATTTTCTTGATAGCGATCATAATTTTCAACAATGTCAATTAGTAGAGGGAAATGATATCTTCTAGTAACTCCAAATACGTTTCGCCACTCAAATTGCCATCAAGAAAAATTGGTCCGATTAAACGGTCTCCAAAAATGCCAGTCCAGACATTCGATTTCTGTGGAGTTTGAGTGTGGACTTCGTGAAAATTTCTTGGATTATTATCTGCCCAATAACGACAATTATGACGATTGACTGTAGAGTTGAATAAAAACGTACACTCGTCTGAAAAACAGATATTGAACAGAAAGTTCCCGTTATCAGTTATTCGTGCAGTCATAACTTCACAAAACTACAGCCGCCGATCAAAATCATCTTCATTATGTTGTTGTGCAAGATGAATTTTATACGGGTGAAATTTATGATGATTCAATATTCGCTGAATGGTGATCATAGTGATTACAGTGTAGTGCAACATTCCAATATATATATATATATATATATATATATATATATATATATATATATATATATATATATATATATATATATATATATATATATATATATATATATATATATATATATAATTCAGTTTTTGTGACGGTAATATTGTTATTTACTTAAAAAATTGTGAGAAAGCCGTCAGTTGCAAAATAAAACTCTATATTGAATGCCGAGCTTTCGTAAAAGTTTATTCCATTCTCAAGGGTACAACATGGAATAAAAAAAGTCTACAATTTACATAGGAAAAATATAAGGGTTTTAAATAGTTACATATAACGCGAGTTTTACTATAACCAATTATCGAATTAAACAAAATCTGTTGGATTTATTGTTTTTATAAGCCTGTCCACTGTCCGTAACCTGCTATGGAATTTATAGCATGGCAACTTACTCAGTCATTTAAAAAGGTATCTATATATAACTATATATATTTAAAAAGCTCTTGATCACTTATCCAATGACACAGAATAAACAAAGCATTTTATCAACAAAAATGTATATTTGGTTTGTATGATTAAAGCTGTGCTTAATAGCAAAAAAAACTATTTTCATCGTTGAGCTCAAGGTAAATGTATCTATTAGAACTAGTTTTCGCAGTTTTACTATCTTATCACATAAACGAGATACAAGAAGTGCCTAAAACTGACAACTTTTCAATATCATCCAGTACCTAAAAAACAAACACTGCCATGTAAGTTTTGATATGAGCATCGTTAGTTTTAGAAAAAAGTAGCAAGTATTGTGAAAACGGCAACCTTCTATCTCTTCTCATATTCGTGATACCCCACAAAAGCAACAAATTCGGGACACTGCATATATTTTATAGAAGAATTGGGGCGATTTTGTAAAGTAATAAATAATGATTGAACAAATTGTAGCATCTTTAACTTTTAGCGAAATTTCGTTAAGAAAAATTATCTAATAGAGAGGTCACGATGAAAAGCTTTCCGAAAAGTTTCTTTCTAATGAGCCCGAATTTGGGTCCCTAGAACCCAAAACCAAGGTCCGTTAAAATTTGTATATGTTTATATATGTATGAATGTGTGTATATATGTATGTATCCGAGGGATAACTCAAAAAATACTAAACTGATTTCAATCAAACTTGGCAAAACCGAGGTCGAGTTCAATAGTCAGCCTTTACGCTCAAGTTTTTCTGGTGGAAAAGCGGGAAAAACTTTTTGAAAACGCTAAATTTTTGTAAATATCGAAGTAACTGGAATGAGACTTCACATGTGGCTAGAAATAGTGCAAATAAACCTATGTTGTGAATTCTAAATAATTTGGTAGGTATTTAGAGTTTTTTCCAAATTAAACATGCGTTGAGACGACTTAGTGGTTAAAGCACAGCATAAGAAGACCTTACTATGCTGTGGTTAAAGTACAATGCCTGACAACAAAGCATTTAACTGCCACGCGTAGATTGATTCATACAAGTATAAACCATACATCAAACTAAATATATACCAGGCAGAAAACATACTATTCGAACCAACAATCGTGAAATCTCGGCCGCAATTATGGAAAATGACAGACGACATGAAATTAAAAGTATTCCAACTGATTCTGATTTAACTGGGGGAATCAATCAATTATTAAAAGACGATATATTTGTAGATTTATGAACGGCCTCAAATGCGGTTTTATCGCAGCACATATATATTATATTCTCGTATAATATACTATAAATATAAACAAAATCAAGCGAAGTCTCTACAAAAATGATTATAAAATAGTTTCTTTTATCTTTAAACCTAAACATAAGACATCATATAAGACCGAAACAGTCGTGGGACGTGTTTAAATGATAATTCTACTAATTCTGTAATTAATTACGTATACTTTAAATATAATACCCTGGGCATGAAGCCGATCTAAATTATCACGCAAATAGAACGCTAGTTGAAGCATACTTAGTTGGTGCGATATCGCGCTTGCCTTCTAAGCAGAAGGTTACGCGATCGAATCCAGCTTGATGAATTTAAGTTTTTCATGATTTATCTTGACATTTGGAAAAACAATATCGCACAGATTTCATACGTTTTGAACAAGATCTCATTTTTGTTTAAAACGCCTGAATAAGTTTGTCACCTTTGAGTCTGAAATTATAATCTTGTTATGGTTGATATTGACAAAACCGGTTTCATTAGGTTGCCTAAAACGAAATTATACTGGAGATTAATGAGGAAAAATAACTGCTACGTTTATAATTTGGCAGATACTTTACTTTTCTAAATATGAATTAGGTTTCCTTCTGGAAATCTTTTGTACAACTTTAATGACATTTGTGATACAAGTTTCTTTTAAAGAGACTTACACTATCTACAGACATAGCAAAATTTAATTATTTAGCTCCATAGAGAATTGAGTTTTGGGCATTTTTCTCAGTAGGAGTTATAACACAAGATTTTTTTGATAATAGAGAGATATCGATGGTAACACTTTCGAAAGAATTCTTCAAATGTGCGCGTACTAGGATCGCAAAAATCGATCTTCAGGGTCTGTGTAAGTTCAAAGTATTAACTTTACCAATATGCCGTATAATAATAGTGTTCAATTCTTGCTCAACACTTGCTGCGTCCCGAAATTTTAAATTTTTCATGGCACACCAGAAAAAATTAAAGTGTAAACTAAAGGTAAGGTACCTGTGAGATTCTTGTAGAAGGACGACTTAAATAAGGCTAGGATAGATGTATGAGGTGTTATTAATCCTCTGATGACGCTAACTTGGTTAGTGAAACGATCCTTACGTTTTTTTTCTATGCGTTGTCTTGATTTGGGTTCCCCTAGTGCGTTTATCAGTGCTCATCACATAATCCAATCGTCACTTAGTATATTGTAGCAGTTCTTTTAGTAGATAAAATGTGAGTTTTCTTAACTTCCAGGCTTTTCTTAGCCCCTAAATTATTCGAAACTCATTATAATGTAAATTGACGTTTCAGTATTTAAAAAGGTTACAAAGAAAGAAAAAACAATTCGATAGAACCGTTCTTTTGGTTGGCAACACAACGTTTCTAAACCACCACATTGAAACATTCGCTTTACCAGCGTGATTGAGATCTCCCATTCCATTATATTAACACAAGACATTCCAAGAAAAAAGCGAATTCTTCTTGTTACCTGTCAACACAGCTTTCCTTCCAAAGCATTACAGAACTGAAGTTCTTCTTCAATGAAAAAAATCAAAACTAGAGCAAATAATAAACAAGATTAATCCAAAGAAAGAAGAAGTGGGTACAAAAACCCTGACATCAACAAATTTAACCAAATGTCATGCATTTTACATTTATTTATAAAATAAATACAAAAAGAAATCGCAACAAATCGTCTAACAATGAGCTCATCGCATACGCCATCCGCAAACCGGACTGACATATGCACACAGGGCTTAAGCTCACAGCTGTGCAACATTTCCCTGTTACCAACATTAAATATCCCCAGAATCACTGCACATTTATCTACGATCTCACTGTAAAGATTTAGTGGTAGATGAAGCAATGACAGGGATCACATAATGAAGTTTCCTACAAAGTGACCTGCCTTTTCAACACTGCATTATTAAGCTATACATTATCCCTGACTGTCACTAAAACCTACCATTAGACTGTTCTTCTGTGGGCTGACTGAATGGGTGGAGGGTAACGTTCTGTTTATAAAGGAGGGAATTATTATTAAGCCGCCATATTTTTCTCTCCATGACCGCAGTGACAAAATGTCTAAATTAAGTGCTCCTGAATCATGACACCGAGTATAGATATAATGCTTAATGTAAATAAGTTAGCTGCAAAAGTGAATCTAGAACTTACTCAGTCGAAAATGAAGCTTATTCGTTCAATTTATTTACATTTAAATCTTTTTTACATATACCATATACGTACATATTACATTTCGCCCATAAAATTCAGACCTATACACCTATTTGAGACTGTAGAATATTGATAGAATGTACACACATCGGAAAAGTCTAGGGATATTTTTAAAACTGCACGTATTAGCGAATTAAAAAAAAAATTCGCTTATGGGGAGATCTGTGTTTATATATATATATATATATATATATATATATATATATATATATATATATATATATATATATATATATATATATATATATATATATATATATATATATATATATATATATATATATATATATATATATATATATATATATTATATATCCGACCGACAACTCAAAAAATAATGGACCGATCTTGATCAAATTTGCAGAGTACCTTCCTTTTGTAAGTGGCTTGGATAAGTTTGTTAGCCAGGAAAATAGGACCAGGTTTTCCCGGAAAATTTTGTGTTTTCTTTATAAAAAAATTCATATCTCCGGAAATAACAAAGTAAGGAAAACCAAATTTGGTACGCGTGTTTGTATTATAAAGTGTGAACCCTGTACCAAAATTTAGGTGCCTAACTTTAAAGACAAAGAAGTTCTGGGCAGTTAAAGCAACAAATTTTGAAGTTTTCCTCAAAACGTCAAACTCGCAATTTTAAACGTCAAAATTGGCAATGTTTAGGCAAAGAATGTGAAACAAACCCCGATTGTTAAAAGAAAATGTTGCAAGAAGAGTGTTCTGCAAACCCTTAAGTTTCAGATTCAACCGTGATTGCCCTTCATTTTACTAAAATATTTACAGAATATTCATTTCAAATAATCGTAACCCTTTCTCTGATGCTTTGGCTGTCGGTGTAGTTAGGTTTGGTGCCTTTTTGGATATTTATTTGTAGGTTTAGTGAAGTATATGGTTTAACGGTCTATAATGTTTCTAGCTAATTTTCGTAGAACAAATTTGTTAATGCATTTTTTATCGAAATATGATCCGTTTATAAGAAAAAAATCTGTAAGTGCGTTTTGGTAGAGAATTTTCGGAAAATTTGCAGATTAGCTCCTGAACGCTTTTCAAAAAACTGTTTTCAGAAACCTGCCTAGGGCCCATCCTGGATCCACAAAACCCAAGAAAAATGTCTTGTTCACACCCCCCAAGGAAGTTACGGGACCAGGAGTGAATAGGGGTGCTGGGCGGGGTAGGTGGTAAAAAGGAAATATGAGCAGAAAATGCGAATAAAACGGGCTTGAAAGTTCTCTTTTTCACATCTTGAAGCCATATCCCCCTTAAACCCTGCCTACTCCGCACAGCATCCCTATTGCCCCAAAAATTTCTTGTTTACACTCCCCAAGGAAGTTACAAGACCAGGAGTGAGTAGGGGTGTATAATTTTTTTTAGCTCATTTTCGTAGAATAAATTCGTTAATGCATTTTTGCATCTTTTGTCGAAATATGATGCGTTTTTAAGAAAAAAATCAGGACGCAGTAAGTGCGTTTTGGTAGCGGATTTTCGGTAAATTTGCAGTTTAGCTCCTGAACGCTTTTCAAAAGACTGTTTGCAGAAACCTGCCTAGACCCCCCCTGGAACCAAAAACCCCAAGGAAAATTTCTTGTTCACACTCCCCAATGAAGCTACGGGACCAGGAGCGAGTAGGGGTGTATAATTTTTTTTTAGCTAATTTTTGTAGAACAAATTCGTTAATGCATTTTTGCATTTTTTATCGAAATATGATGCGTTTGTAAGAAAAAAAACTGGACGCAGTAAGTGCGTCTTGCTAGCGAATTTTCGGTAAATTTGCAGTTTAGTCCCCGAACGTTTTTCAAAACACTATTTTCAGAAACCTTCCTAGACCCCCCGTGGATCCACAAATCGCAAGAAAAATTTCTTGTTCACACCCCCCAAGGAAGTTACGGGACCAGCAGTGAGTAGGGGTGCATATATTTTTTGAGCTAAATTTAGTAGAACAAATTCGTTAATGCATTTTTGCATTTTTTGTCGAAATATGATGCGTTTGTAAGAAAAAAATCTGGACGCAGTAAGTGCGTTTTGGTAGCGGATTTTCGGTAAATTTGCAGTTTAGCTCCCGAACGCTTTTCAAAAGACTGTTTGCAGAAACCTGCCTAGACCCCCCTGGATCCAAATTTCTTGTTCACACTCCCCAAGCAAGTTACGGGACCAGGAGTGAGTAGGGGTGTATAATTTTTTTTAGCTAATTTTTGTAGAACAAATTCGTTAATGCATTTTTGCATTTTTTATAGAAATATGATGCGTTTGTAAGAAAAAAATCTGGACGCAGTAAGTGCGTTTTGGTAGGGAATTTTCGGTAAATTTGCAGTTTAGCTCCCGAACGTTTTAAAAAAAACTGTTTTCAGAAACCTGCCTAGGCCTCCCTCCCCCCGAACCACAAACCCGAAGAAAAATTTCTTGTTCGCACCCCCCAAGGAAATTACGGGACCAGGAGTGAGTAGGGGTGCTGAGCGGGGTAGGTAGTAAAAAGGAAATATGAGCAGAAAATTCGAATAAAGCGGGATTGAAAGCTGTCTTTTTCACATCTTGAAGCCATATCCCCCTTAAACCCTGCCTACCCCGCACAGCACCCCTATTTACTCCCAGTCCCATAACTTCCTTGGGGGGTGTGAACAAGAAATTTTTCTTGTGGTTTGTGCATCCAGGTGGGGTCCTAGTAATGTTTCTGAAAACAATTTTTTGAAAAGCGTTCGGGAGCTAATCTGCAAATTTACCGAATTTTCATTAAATACTTGAAATTTCAATAACTCAATTTGCTATTAACGTAAGCTTTGTTGGTTAGGAAACCAACAGTTTAGTTTATTTTCGGAAATTTTTTGTATAATTTCAAACCATAAGTAATTTGGTAAAATATAGTACATTGTTTCTATCACATAGGCTATACCGGTAATCGGATTGATGCCTGCTCGCATTTGCTATTAAAAACATTTTTATGGAAATTCACTTCCAGAACACACTTGCTGCATCCAGACTTTTAAAAAATGTTTATATATTTTCAAACAATAAAGTTATTTCGATGAAATATGGTACATTGTTTCTACTATATAGGCAACCAAGTTTGATGTCATTTCATCAAAGAAAGACATTTGCTATTAAAAACATTTTAAAGAAAATTCGCTACCATAACGTACTTGCTGCGTCCAGACATTTTTTTTCTTGATATGATTTAAGAAGAAAACAAAAAATGTACGGTATTTAGTATTACATAAAATCAAATGTTTTATTCAAAAAATCTAGAAGCTTATCAAATATATATATATATATATATATATATATATATATATATATATATATATATATATATATATATATATATATATATATATATATATATATATATCCCGGAACACACTATTTTAAGATTTTTTCAAAAACTTTCGAGCAGGTGAGAAAAAAGTTTAATACACAGTATGACCTCCAGGTTGAATAATTACAGCTCTACATCTATTGCTCATAGACAAAATGAATTTGTCAAGGTCTCCTTGTGGTAAACGTGCCCACTCTGCTGACAGAAACTTCTGGAATGTAAACGCATTGTTGATGTTACTCATATGTGGAATAATTATTCGCTGAAGCATATCACAGACATGCTCTATCGGATTCGGGTCCGGGGATTGTGCTAGCCATGGTAAAACTTCAATTCCTGCGTTATCCAACCAGTTGGTTACGATGCGTGCGGTATGTGGACGGGCATTATCATGCATTAGGCGGACGTTTTGACCAACAGAGCCTGCAAATGGATGCACGATGGGTTGAAGAATGGTATCCAAATATAGCTGAGCTGTAGGAAGTGATTTGGAAAAACGAGTTCAGTTCTGCCGCCAATAATTATTCCGCCCCATGCCATTATTGTACCACCTCTGTATGTGTACACTTCCTGAATATGTCTTAAGCGTTCCGCATTTCTAGATCGTTTCCACACCCTTATCCGACGAGAATCCAGATGGAGACCAAACCTAGATTCGTCTGTGAATAAAACTGTAGCCCCAGTTATCTGCAGTCCAATTCATATAATTTTGACACCAATCCAGTCTTGCAGCGCGACTGCCTCTGGAAATAGGTTGTTATCTGAGTGGACGTCTACTAGATAGGTTTGCTCCGTGAAGACGATTTCTTACAGTATCTCGGCTAATAGTTGCATTATGCGCCCTTTGCAGAGTCGTAACCAATTCAGGTGCTATAATTGTAAGCTGCCTTCTGGCAGTTAAACATAAAAATCTATCCTGACCTACCGTCGTAGAGCGTCCTCATCCTGGATGTTGCTCAGCCGGACTGCCAGTTTCCCTAAAACGCCTCCATAAACAACTTATCGCACTTTGGGAAACACCTATCCGCTCAGCTACTTCATTCTGTCGCATGCCCGCATGAAGCAGGCCTACCGCCCCCATTCATTTCGTCTAAAGCCAGATGTCGCCGTTCCATGGTAAAACACAATATTTTATATGCAGCTACTTAACAACAACCGAGGAATGACTGAATTCGAAACTAGATTCAACGGTACATATGAAAATTCTACTTTTATCATATATCGGGTTTATCAATTTTGATATCATTTTAACTTTTTTTAACAACAGCAGGTTTTATATTGAGTAATTGGTTAAATATATACACCCTGAGTGCAATTTGAGCCGTTCTAAAATCAATTTGTTTCTTTTTTGGTGTTATTTTAAAATATCCATAGACATTTCCGATATGTATATTTAAATTATCGGTCCCGTCACCTTCCGCCTATGATACATAGATCTGTGTACAAATATGTAAGGCTGGATGATATAGTAGCGTGTTGAGTCTCAATACTTAGTATAATTCACCGACAAGCTCTGATAAAAGTATGGGCGCGGCAAGTGCGTTATGGTAGTAGATTTTCATAAAAATGTTTTTAATAGCAAATATGTCTTTTTTAATGAAAGCAGGTATCCAATCTGGTTACCAGTATAACCTATATAGTAAAAGTCTGGACGCAGCAAGTGCGTTATGGTAGTGAATTTTAATAAAAATATATTTAATAGCAAATATGTGTGTTTTTTTAAAGAAAGCTGGCATCAGTTTTTACCAGTATAACCTATGTAGTAAAAACAATGCGCCATGTTTCATCAAAATAACTTTATTGTTTCAAAACGTACAAAAATTTCCGAAAGTAAACTTAAATGTACACCAGCATTGCTAAAGTAACTTGGCTCTTCACAAAATTTGTAATTTTGGCAAAAATATGGAACAGAAAAGGAAGGTGCTTGTTCTGAAGTATTGTTATATGGAAAGGAATACGAGACAATAAAAGTTTTGGGTGAAATTTTAGATGGAGAAAGAAAGAGGCAGATCTAAATTTGAAAATTAGTATGTACAAATTTTAAGTATGTTATTCAGAGGATAGGTTCACAAGTCAACAACTTATAGGTATTGACATGCTGTATAATTATGATCAGTATATTATTATTATTAAATATAATAATAATACTGCTAAAAAGAGAAAAAAAACTTGTTTCTTGATCAACCTGATAGGTTAATAGCAAATTGAGGTATCCAAATATGAAGCATTTGATCAAAATTCGCTACCATAACGCACTTGCTGCGTCCAGAATTTCTTTTCTTACAAACATGCATTATATTTCGATAGAAAATGCAATAACACAAGGCGTGTTTGATTTTAAAAAAAATGTATCACCAACGACTAATGGGCCAGCCTGTGATTGTAGAAATATTTTTTTAAATGTAGCTCAAGACACCGTATAATAAATGTATACAATTTTTTTTCATATCTTGTATAATAACGGATATATTGAGCTTTATTGATTTTTTACGAAAATTCGACAAAAATTATATACCATTAAACGATAAACTCTATGGGTAAGGCTACTGCCAAGCATCAGAGAAACGGTCTATTTTAAATGAATTTTCTGGAAATATTGTAGTAAAATGAAGTAAAATGACGGTTGAAACTAAGACTTCAAGGTTTATAAATTATGCTCCTTGAGACATTTTCTTTCCATAGCCCGTATTAATTTCAAGTTCTTTGCCTAAATGTTGCCAATTTTAACGTTTTAAATCGCAACTTTGACGTTTTGAGGAAAACCCCAATTTATTTTTATTTAAATGCCCATAACTTTTTTGTCTTTTGACCTAAAGATCTAAATTTAGCAGGTAACTTACCTATAATAATATAAAGCAGTGTATCACTTTTGGTTGCCCTTACTTTGTTAATTCCGGAGATATAATTTTTTTCGAAAGAAAACACAAAATTTTCCGGGAAAACCTGGGCCTGACTAACGAACGTATCCAAGCCACTTGCAAAAGGAAGGTATTTACTAAACTTAATCAAAATCGGCCCATTATTTTTGGAGTTATCGGTGTGATATACATATATATATATATATATATATATATATATATATATATATATATATATATATATATATATATATATATATATATCAAAACATTGTGGGAAAGCCGTCAGTTGCAAAATAAAACTCTTTATTATAGGCCGAGCTTTCGGAAAAATTTATTCCATTCTCAAGGCTACAACATAGAAAGAAAAAAAGGTTGCAATTTAGATGGGAAAAATATAAAAGTTTAAAATACTTACATATAACGTAAAATAAAAAAACCTTTTTATAAATTTGACTGAAGTCGAAAAATGCCAAACTGACATATAAAGCTAACTAATATCTAATTGAATTTGTTTTTGTTTTTGTCTAGGAAATATAAATAGGGGTAGTGATTTCTAAACTTATTATCTTTCTTTAAGTTTACTAAATTGTCGTTAAAAGTAATTTCAAATTCTTCTAAACACATTCTCTTATTACTTAAGGTTTCACAGTGTAAAATAGAAACATTACTAAAATTTATATTGTGTTTATAATTATTATTCACAAAAAGCTCTTCGACAAAACATCCAAAAAAAAATTTATGATGAAAATTTGCAGCAAATTTTTTACGAAAATCGAAAATATTTTTTTACAATAACTTATTAAACATTTATTATTAATTATCAAAATTTCACAAAAAATTTACAACCAATGATTTCTATAGAAACACAAAAGAAATGTATATGGCACCTCGCCTTTTTCACGAATAATATAAACGAAAACCTCTCTGAATGCGTAATTTTCATGGGACTCTGCTATATATTGGTAAAAACTCCGTATCATAATTTTTTATATGTGCCAAAAATGTGAAAGGATTGAAATAACTTGAAAACCACCAGCGACGTATGGGACACTCTGTAATTGTCGAAATAATTATGTAAGATGCAGCCCGAACCACCGTATAATTCGCGTATACAAGTTTTTCTAGTAAGGGCAATATTGAGATTTACCGTAGAAATGCGTCACCCTGTATATACAGACAAAAACTGAAACTAACATTGCATGTGGGTTCTAGGGCGTTCTATCTGAAATGAATTTTTTGAAAACATTTTAGTTAGACTACTTTTCTGAAAAAACCGACCATCTGATTTCTGAATATCCTTCCCCCGAGGTCACTATTCTTGGTGACTTCAATGTCCATAATAATGAATGGCTAAGATCTTCAAAAACCGATCCACAAGGAAGAGCAGCGGATGCCTTTGCAGTCAGCAATTCTTTAGCCAATATGGTTCAGCAACCTACTTACTTTCCTCGCATCCCAACACACAACTCAAATCCCTTGGATCTCCTTCTTACTACAAATCCTGACTGCTATAAGATATCACACACCGCCCCCCTGGGTCGCTCAGACCACAGCATAGTCACTGCTTCCCGTGCAATGCAACCCGAGGTCACACAGTCATCACACCCACGTATCGTTTGGTACTACAACTCCTCGAACTGGGACGAAATGCGAGATTACTTTTCCTCATTTCCATGGGCGTCTGTCTGCTTCTCTCATCATGACCCCTCTGATATCTCACAAAACGTCACCGAAATTATCCAAGCTGGCATGGAATTATTTAATCCATGTACACAGAAAACCTCTGCAGCCACTCAAAAGCCCTGGTTATTTAAATACTGTGACAAGACCAGACTTGAAAAGGTCAAAGCTCACAAAAAGCTTCTACAAAATCCCAGTTAAGAAAACCGTCAAGCATTTAACGACGCAAGAAATCGCCATATCTGCATTCTTTCTGAGTAAAAAACTCGTTTAATAACCACATCAAAAACAAAGTCCTCTTAAGCTCCAGCGGCAGCAAACTCTTCTGGACTCTTGCTAAATCTATTGGGAATAATATCTGCAAGAGCACGGCCCCACCCCTTGTCTGAAGGGATGAAATTGTTTCTACCGCCGTGGGCTATGCTGAACTTTTGCCTCGTTGTTCGCCGGCAATTCTACTCTCAAACCACCTCCAAATATTCAACCACCAACAGTCCCCAATGTCGCGCATAAAATGACGAGTTCACTTTCAAAACTAAAAAGGTACGAAATATGTTCTCTTCTCTTAATACCAGGGAAGCCTCTGGCTTTGACGAGATCCCAGCAATTGTTCTCAGAACATGGTCCTCTCCTGACTCGCCTGTTTCAGACATCTTACCATAGAGGCATATTCCCTAGTAACTGGAAAACTGCTCGAGTACAACTCGCCCCCCCCCCCCCAAAAGGATCCAAAGCGTTTCCTAGCAACTACAGGCGTATTTCTCTTCTTTCAGTCATCTCTAAAGTGATGGAAAAGTATATAAACACCTAATTACTAAAATTTCTTGAAAAACATAGTCTAATCCACGACAGGCAGTATGGATTCCGTCAGCGCAGATCAACTGCCGACCTCCTTTCCATTATCACCCATTCTTGGAACAAGTCTATGGAACTACCTCCCAGATTGTTGCTCTAGACATATCCAAAGCATTCGACTAGGTCTGGCACGCAGCGCTGCTAATAAATTAGCGTCCTATCGCCTTCCACCAAAACTCTGTATATGGACAGCAAATTTCCTCTCTAACCGGAGCATTTCTGTTCTCGTGGATGGCCGTTCCTCTGAACTGTATCCAATTAATGCATGAGTTTCTCAAGGCTCAGCTTTAGCACCTACTTTGTTCTTTGTTTCTTCTCCACATCAATGACCTCCTCTCTAGCACATCCAACCCAGTTCACAGTTACGCGGACGACAGCACCCTCCACTCAAATATACAATATTCTAAGCCTGTCTCTTTAGCCCAATTAGATGAGTATCGCAGACTCATGGAGGGTTCTGTCTCCGTGGACCTCCAAAAAATATTAGACTGAGGAAGTAGAAATCTTGTACAATTCAACCGCACCAAATCACAGTCTGGCTTTCTTTCTCATAAGAGATACACCAGCCCCAGACCCATCACAATAAACAACCAAGTTATTCAAAGTAATGAGTCCTTTTCACTTGTTGGCATTTCTGTAGATAAAAATCTCAATTGGTACCAACATATCACATCAATTGCAGAAGCGGCTGCTAAGAAATTAGGTTTCCTCTTCCGGGCTCACAAATATTTTCACCAGCTAATCTCTATACCTTATATACTTTACAAATAAGATCAAACCTCGAATACTGCTCCCACATCTGGGGTGCTGCTGCCGCTTCTACACTCGCTATCCTGGACTCCATTCAGAAGAGAGCTATACGTCTCATCGGTGACTCTACCCACCATCCTCACCATAATACACACCACCCTCCATAATTCCTCCACCTGCTGCTCCCAACAGATATACCAGGGGAACAGAGCGAATACACCCGTTTACTGTCCAGGTCACTAGACATAGAACATGTTGTTATGCCCGCTCTTTTGTCCCGAGGACTTTCAAGTTGTGGAATTCCTTGCCGGCACATGTTTTTCCTACTCCCCTGAATCTCCAAACCTTCAAGTCCAGAATTAACAAGTTGCCTCTTTCCTCCTTGTCGACACCCACGGTACGATAGTATTTAGGCTGTAAGCCCTCGTGGTGTGTTGTTGAAAAAAAAAGTGGCAGAAATATCTAACCTTCCTCTTATGATCTAGAGAAGTAAGATTGCCCAAGATAGATAAGCTATAGAACGCGAAAAGCTCGTATTTGAATGGAATCTAAGAGGCCAAGGTAGTTATTCGGCACCATCATATAGATTACAATGAGATTCCATGTGCACATATATGTGCTTTATGCAGCGTAAAAAGCCACTCTGGTGAAAATAGACTTTTACCACGCAATTGAAATCCTAGATCATTTCATTCAGTGTAAGTTTAGATGCATTCTCACCACAATTAGAACCGTAGATCGGTTTTGCCCTAATTAGAGCTCGTCAGTACGGCATACTAATTGTCGCTACAATTAGTATGCCGTATTGACGAGTTCTAATTAGAGCGAAACCGGTCTACGGTTCTAATTGTTGTGAGAATACATCTAGCCTCACATACTTTGTCCCTATATTAGGGTAGAAATGGGCCAGGGCTGACAATTTACTAAATTGTTAGTTGGTTGTATACAGTCCCTATTTTTTAACACTTTGTGTTATTTGGAGCTGGCGTGACAACGTACTACTTGGTTCCGCAACTAGGTGGCGGTACGTTAGTTCGTGGCTTACAACTCACTTACTATTTTATTCAGTGTTAAGTGGGTGGACTTTTTGGACAATCGGAATTTTCCTTTATGTAACAGTAAAGGATTTTTTCACGCCCGAGGAGGTACCACCCCATACATCAAGGGGCCGGTGAAGTCCCAACGGACGTTTCCGGTTCTGGTGTATGAGTCGGTTTCCCTTATAAGCAAAAATGATGATGGCTCCTCCTTGTATAAAATATTCCGGAGGCAAAATACCCCTCCATTCGGATCTCCGGGAGAGGGGTGTACAGGGGGCGCCAACATCAAGATTTAACATATCCTTTTCGAATATATGTGGCCTAAATTCTAACCTGAACTCCGTCCACCATTTCCTCCAGGCTAACAGGCCCCAACTCCTCTTCCTCACCGAAACCCAAATCAGTGCCAAAACAGCCACTAATCACCTTAATTTCCCGGGGTATGAGCTCCTTACTGCCTTTAGATTGCATGGAGGCGTGTGCGCATACGTCCGTAGCAATCTACCCTGCACCAGACTTCCCAATTTAGAAGCTGGAAGAAAAGACATACTATGGATAAAACTCTCTCTCAGGGCTGCAACTAAATTCATCTGTTGCATTTACCGGTCACCTTCTGACAACAACTTTGTCCAGCTCTTTGACTACCTTTCTGAAAAAACCGACTATCTGATTTCTGAATATCCTTCCTCCGAGGTCACTATTCTTGGCGACTTCAATGTCCATAATAAGGAATGGCTAGGATCTTCAAAAACCGATCCACAAGGGAGAGCAGCGGAGGCCTTTGCAGTCAGCAATTCTTTGGCCAATATGGTTCAGCAACCTACTTACTTTCCTCGTATCCCAACACACAGCTCAAATCCCTTGGATCTCCTTCTTACTACAAATCCTGAATGCTATAAGATATCAGTCACCGCCCCCCTTGGTCGCTCAGACCACGGCATGGTCACTGCTTCCTGTGCAATGCAACCCGAGGTCACACAGTCATCACACCCACGTATCGTTTGGCACTACAACTCCGCAAACTGGGACGAAATGCGGGATTACTTTTCCTCATTTCCATGGGCGTCTGTCTGCTTCTCTCATCCTGACCCCTCTGATATCTCAGAAAACGTCACCGAAATTATCCAAGCTGGCATGGAATTATTTATTCCACGTACACAGAAAACCTCTTCAGCCACTCAAAAGCCCTGGTTCTCTAAATCCTGTGACAAGGCCAGACTTGAAAAGGTCAAAGCTCACAAAACGCTTCTACACAATCCCAGTCAAGAAAATCGTCAAGCATTCAACGACGCAAGAAACCGCTATGTCCGCATTCTTTCTGAGGCAAAAAACTCGTTTAATAACCACATCAAAAACAAAGTCCTCTCAAGCTCCAACGGCGGCAAACCCTTCTGGACTCTTGCTAAGTCTATTGGGAATAATTTCTGCAAGAGCACGTTCCCACCTCTCGTCTCAGGTGATGAAATTGTTTCTACCGCCCTGGGCAAGGCTGAACTTTTTGCTTCGTTGTTCGCCGGAAATTCTACTCTCAACCCACCTCCAAATGTTCAACCACCAACAGTCCCCAACGTCGCGCATAAAATGACTGATATCATTTTCAAAACTAAAAAGGTACGAAAGATGCTCTCTTCTCTTAATACCAGGAAAGCCTCTGGCCTTGACGAGATCCCAGCAATTGTTCTTAAAAAATGCGCACCAGAACTTGCTCCTGTCCTGACTCGTCTGTTTCAGATATCTTACAATAAAGGCATATTCCCTAGTAACTGGAAAACTACTCGAGTACAACCCATCCCCAAGAAAGGATCCAAAGCGCTTCCTAGCAACTACAGGCCTATTTCTCTCCTTTCAGTCATCTCTAAAGTGATGGAAAAGTATATAAACACCGAACTACTAAAATTCCTTGAAAAACACAGTCTAATCCACGACAGGCAGTATGGATTCCGTCAGCGCAGATCGACTGCCGACCTCCTTTCCTTTGTCACCCATTCTTGGAACAAGTCTATGGAACAACACGGTGAATCCCAGATTGTTGCTCTAGACATATCCAAAGCATTCGACCAGGTCTGGCACGCAGCGCTGCTTAATAAACTTCCGGCCTATGGCCTACCACCAAAACTTTGTACCTGGACAGCAAATTTCCTCTCCAACAGGAGCATATCTGTTGTTGTGGATGGCCATTCCTCTAAACTGTATCCAATTAATGCAGGAGTTCCTCAAGGTTCAGCTTTAGCCCCTACTTTGTTTCTTCTCCACATCAATGACCTCCTCTCTAGCACATCCAACCCAGTTCACAGTTACGCGGACGACAGCACCCTCCACTCAAACATACAATATTCTAAGCCTGTCTCTTTAGCCCAATTAGATCAGGATCGCAGACTCATGGAGGGTTCTGTCTCCGTAGACCTCCAAAAAATATTAGACTGGGGAAGTAGAAATCTTGTACAATTCAACCCCACCAAAACTAAGTCTTGCTTTCTTTCTCACAAGAGATACAGCAGCCCTAGACCCATCACAATGAACAACCAAGTTATTCAAAGTAATGAGTCCTTTTCTCTTGTTGGCATTTCTGTGGATCGAAATCTTAATTGGCACCAACATGTTACATCAATTGCAGAAGCGGCTGCTAAGAAATTGGGTTTCCTCTTCCGGGCTCGCAAATACTTTTCACCAACTAATCTCTATACCTTATACACTTCACAAATAAGGCCAAACCTCGAATACTGCTCCCACATCTGGGGTGCAGCAGCCGCTTCTACACTCGCTATCCTGGACTCCATTCAAAAGAGAGCTATACGTCTCATCGGTGACCCTACCCTCACCCAAAGGCTTCCATCCCTTGCCCACCGACGTGCCGTTGGTGACCTCTCTCTCTTTTATAGATATCTGCACGGGCACTGCTCAGAGGAGCTTTCCTCCATAATTCCCCCACCTGCTGCCCCCAGCAGATCTACCAGGGGAACAGAGCGAATGCACCCTTTTACTGTCCAGGTCACCAGACATAGAACATCTTGTTATGCCCGCTCTTTTGTCCCGAGGACTTCCAAGTTGTGGAATTCCTTGCCGGCACATGTTTTTCCTTCTCCTCCGAACCTCCAAACCTTCAAGTCCAGAATTAACAAGTTGCCTCTTTCCTCCTTGTCAACACCCACGGTACGATAGTATTTAGGCTGTAAGCCCTCGTGGTGTGTTGTTGACATAAAAAAAAAATCTTTCGCCAGCCATCTGAACAGCCAGGTCTTGTAGGTCACATATTATCATAACTGCTATACTATACAAGTTGCAGATTTTCCTAAATCCGTTTTTGTATCTAACAATCTTTTCTGTAAACATTGTCGTCGCTTTTATTTCTTTTTTTTTTGTTCTCACAATCTGACTGAATACGGAGTTAAGATGGCGGTTTGACAAGGCAAAAAGCAAACCACAGTCTATTTGATTGTTTATAAAATGTTGCACAGCCCCGGGCGTGAATTTTTATCAAGGGATCGATGGCTCGGGAGACTCGGAAATTCTATAACCATTCAACAGTCACTCATTCAATAGATAATCCTAACTTAAATGCTGTGCCCTCTCATGCGAACCCCCTTGCTTTTTATAAAGCATGCCCTCAAGCTAAATTACAGTTGGGGTAGTTACCGAATTACCATGTGCAGATTCTATCCTGCGTTCTGATTTTTATGTCAATAACTGAAGGCGTTATGTTCAAAATTAAAATACTTGCTTAAAGTGCAGTCACAGCATATATTACGCTGTGGTGCAGTAGAAATTTTAGATTAGTGACGCATGAGGTATAGCATCTGACTAGTTTTGTGTATAAAAGTTATAAGCCAAGTATTACACAAATATTGATGAAAAGAGGGAGAAAAAAAATAAATAAAAAAGGACAGTCGAATGAAGTATACAAGCAGGCATGGTAGCGAATTTTCGTTAAAATGTTTTTAATGTCAAATATGTATTGTTATTAAATGGACATTTGGTTGGCAGTATAACCTATATAGTAGTAACAATGTACCATATTTCATTAAAATAGCTTTGTTGCTTCAAAAAGTACAAATATTTTCCGAAAATAAACTTTAAAAGTTCCAGAAAAAAACTGGACAGATTTTCCTGGCCAACGAACCTCTTTAAGCAGTTTACAGACCTGCCGGGATATAATTATTCACAAATAACCTTAGGACCAAAATTGAAAAAAAAAAATATCTGAAAATTTGCAGAAATTTCTTTTACAGAAATTGCTTTCAGTAATGTTACACCAAATTTTATTTTTCACAAAAATTCGACAACTTTTTTTATAATAACGTACTAAACATTTATTATTAGTTACCAACATATCACAAAAATAAGTTCCACAGAAACATTAAAAACACTTCTGGGAAAACTTTTAAAATTCAGCCATTATTTGAGCGTGCCCGTATACGGCAGTTTCTTCGACGAGTAATACAAACAAAAAGCTCTCTAAATGCGTCATTTCCATGGGGCTCCGCTATCTATTCATAAAAATGTCATTTCACAATTTGTGATGTGTGTCTGAAATATGTGTCAGAAACGTGAAAAGTTGCAAAACAATTGAAATAACTCCAAAACGATTAACGATATCTTTTTTTTTTCTCACAAATATGCATTGTAATTCAATGGAAAACACAAAAATGCAATAAAATAAGTGCGTGTCCTATTAAAAAAAGAAAGTGTGTATCACCAACAACTTATGGGCCAGCCTGTGTTTGTCAAAATAAGTTTGTAAGATGCAGCTCGAGATACCCTATAATTAACGTACATACTTTTTTGTCATATCTTGTATAATAACGGATATATTAAGCTTTGCCGAGCATTTTCTGAAAATAATTTAGTAAAATGAAGGACAAGGATGGTTGGAGCTGAAACTCAAGGCTTTGTAAAACACATTTGTTACGACATATTTTTGACATAATCCGTATTTGCTTTAAATTCGTTGTCTGAAAATTGCAAATTTTGACGTTTCATATCGCGTCTTTGACGTTTCAAGGAGAAAAATTATGAAATTTTCTTTTCTTCTACTTCTTGACGTTTTTGCGTCAAGAAAACTTAACCGTTGTATGTAACATTCAATCGACTTTGTTAATCACACAAAATATTTTATTCTTGTGCTTTCCTCTGATCACCAATGGCACCCAAAATTATTTTCTTAAAATGCCTATAACTTTTTTCTTCTTTTAACTTAAAGATCTGAATTTTGGCACGTAGGGTAAGTTAGATGGTAGAAATGTATACGCCAAATTTGGTTGTCATATCTCTATTATTATTGGAGATACAAAAATTTTCCGAAGGAAAACCCAAATTTTTCCAGAAAAACTGGTCAGATTTTCCTCGCTAACGAACTTATCTCAGCCACTTGCAAAAGCAATGCACGTACCAAATTTCACTAAAATCGGCCCATTATTATTATTATTATTATTATTATTATTATTATTATTATTATTATTATTATTATTATTATTATTATTATTATTATTATTATTATTATTATTATTATTATTATTATTATTATTATTATTATTATTATTATTATTATTATTATTATTATTATTATTATTATTATTATTATTATTAGAGTTATCGATACGATATATACATATAGAACCTCGGTGGTTCAGAGGTAAGAACGTGTGCCTTTGAACCGAAGGGTACTGGGTTCAATCCCAGGATACTCCTTTCACTTTTTCAGTACAAACTGTAACATTAACACCAACCGAGGTTCTGGCATTGTATTTGAGCAAGTTAAATGTCTGCACGTTCCACCCTTCGGAGGGGGCGTAAAGCCGTCAATCCCGTGTCCATGCGATGTTGGGCACGTTAAATATCCCTACCCTCCTTACAGAAAGGCAGGGGTTCGGCATAATTTCCAGGATAGTGAGGTGAAACTGCTACCTGGCGTCGGTGATTGGCCATAGTCGTGGAAATAGGCCGAAGTTAAAGGAACAATACACACACACACACACACACACAATATATATATATATATATATATATATATATATATATATATATATATATATATATATATATATATATATATATATATATATATAAACACAGATCTCCCCATTAGTGAATTTTTCGTTTGACGAAAAATTCGCTAATACAGTCAGGAATAAAAGTTTGGACGCAGCAGTGCCTTATGGTAGTGAATTCTCATAAAAATGTTCTTAATGGCAAATATGTCTTTTTAAATAAAATGCATGGCATTTGTTATAAGCTATATACAGAGTGTCCCACGTAGACCTGGAGTACGGCTCACAACTGAATTCTGAAAATTCACGAACGTAGGTTTCTCGAAATTTCCAGTTCACTGAAAATATTGACGTTAGTTTGGGACTTCCGTGTATACCGGAAGTAGACGTCAACTCTCTTATTTCAAATAGAAGATGGTGCTTTTTATTGCGGATGTAGATTGCTCTTCAAATTTTATGATAAGTTTTACTAACATGTTATGTCATTTTTCTCAACCATTTTCGAGATATTAGACTCTTATCAAAAATTTCTTAAAACATTGTGAAATGTATACACTTGTATCTCTCTTATTTTTCAACCTGATGAACTGAAAATTTAAAATTCAAATTCTAAAATGCCACAAAATATTTAAAATTCACTAAAGCTAGTACAAGTTAGACAGGGTGTCCGAAATAGACCGGTCAATCGTGACAACTTTAAAACCTAATAACTCTTATTTTAAATAAAACACCATATATTTTATTTATAACGTTAGTTCGGCATTCCCTATGCTTAAGTCCCACCGATTTGAAGGTATTTAAACATTATTTGCGATGAGAAATAATTATTAGTCAGTTTATCAGGTTGCCTAGGAGATGAAAATTTTAAACGTCATCTTCCGACATAAGTAAAATATGCGACGACTTTTGGATATAACTTTTATTTACAAGGAGTATAATCGAATTATTAACAGAAGATGTCGTGTCGTTTTAAAGAGATTTCCAGATAAACACAGATCAACTCGTTACATGATCAGAAAACTACTAAAAAATTTCTAAGAATGGATTGTTTCGTCCAAAATGTCATAAGAGTAAAGCATTATTAGGGAACAAAGAGATTTGTGTGTTATCACTTCACAATAAATGTTCAAAATTTGCACCGTTCACTCCGAGGCATTTGATGCCTCTTTTAATGATGGTACCCGTGGCTGGATAAAGGTAATCTTGCTCCATTGCGCTGAAGGCCTCTAATACTCTAGCTATCATATCTTGTTTTGTAGTAGGTGGTTCCTGGTAAACTTTGTTCTTAATGCACGCCCAGATACTAACATCTAGTGGAGTCAAGTCTGGTGAGCGGGCCGGCCAACGATTTGTCTTCAAATGTTTCCTGGAGTAGGTGGCTTACTATCTGTGAATTGTGTGGTGGAGCTCTATCTTGTTGATACCAAAATTCTGCAGCTTTGTGTTCATGCAAGGAGTTCAGTGCTGGTATTATTACTTGCTGCAGAATGCGTCAATATCCAGGACCTGTGAATACTACTGATATGAATAAAAGGGTCATATTTTCAAATTTAGTTTAAGTGAGTCTAATAAATATTTTAATAACATAATGTATTAATACGCAAATAAAATTCAGTATTGCTCAATATTATTGGTACCAACCTGTTAAGTTCTCATCATAAATGGTAAGGGCAAAATTCTATTGTATTTTACTGCGTAAAATAGATTGAAACTCCAACAGCCCTGGAAATTTCGTTCCCTAGTAATGTGAGGATTTTCGTCCGCCTCTGTGAGATTCTAAAATGCAGAATAAATTTTCCGTTTCGTTTACAAACTTTTTTATTTCCTGTAGTTTTTTCGTAACTGCCACCGTTATCGATAAAAAAAATTAAAAACAATTTTTTTTAAATTCGCTAGACGAATATAAAATTTTTAGGAAAAATAAAGCTGCGATAACAGTTTTTGTAGCAATGATTTTATTACATTAAGAAAACCCTAAACAATAAACATAATAAAACAACGTTACAAAAATTGCTGAAAGTGACCTCCTCCAACCTTTACATATGCCTCCGATCTTCTTCTTATTGATTCCCGTACTCTTTGGAACACCGCCGGAGTATTTCTTATGATTTCAAATACATCTAGTATTCGATTTCGTAACTCTTCAACGGTATCCAGTGGTGTTTTATACACCAGTGATTTGAGATGCGCTCATAGGAAAAAATCTATGCTATTTAAATCAGGAGACCTAAGGGGCCATGGCGAAGGTCCACCCCGTCTTATCCACTTGTTCTCATACACTTAATTTAAATACTCCCGAGCTACAATTGAGAAATGGGCTGGGGCGCCATCGTGCATATACCACATTTGATTTCGCAGTAAAAGGGGCAAGTCTTCGAGTAAGAAAGGCAATTTCTGTTGCAAAAAGTGCCTGTATAAGTCACCGGTAAGTCGACTAGTCAAAAAGAAAGGACCAATTGAATGGTCCCCAATTATACCACTTAATGAAAATTGCTCCTGAAAATGCATTTCCACAATTTCATGTTAATTTTATTCCGCCCATTTGTGGTTGTTATGAAAATTAGCAATATAATTCCTCGAAAAATTAGCTTCGTAGGTGAAAAAGATTTTAAAACCAAAATTGGGGTTTATTGGTAACCTATTAAGGTACCAAAGGTACAGAAATTAATCCTTAAAGGAAAATCTCTGGGAAGAAGCGCCTGTACCCTCTGAATGTGGTAAGGGTATAGCAAAGAATTACGCAGTATACGCAAACAACTTGATGGCTAATTTTTAAATGTTCAGAAAATTTTCCGGTACTTGTATCTGGGTGTTTTTAATTTAATTAAGAACATCTCCTTCGTTCCTTGGTGTTCTAACAGTACGTGGTCTACCTGCATTATTGGTATTTTTCTTAAACATTCTAGTCTCTAAAAGACGCCTATGAATATTTGAGAAAGCGCCTACTAGATAATTTAAAAAAAAATTGATTTCGTGTAGCGAATTAAAGAACATAATTTTAATTTTTTTTCTCGATAACGGTGGCAGTTAAAAAAAATTACAAAAACAAGAAAGTTTGAAAATTAAACGAGAAATTAACTCCATATTTTATAATCTACCAGAGGCGCACCGCAAAAAATATCAGGGGGAGAAACGGAGACACGACATCTGAATAAATAACCCCCTGAACATTCTCAAATTCATTCGGCACGTCCAATGATATCAGCCCTACAGCATAACCTACGTTACAAATTTGAGCTAAATATCTTTAAAACTGCAGGAGCTATAAAGAAAAAAACTTAAAAACTCTTGAAATTTCAACACCCTGTAGATGAATAACGAAGCGTTTACGGTCCTATATTTATATGAACTTTTAGTCATAAAATCAGCCAAAGAATTAGCACCTTCCGTTTGTACATGATATTTAGGAACACTATATATATATATATATATATATATATATATATATATATATATATATATATATATATATATATATATATATATATATATATATATATATATATATATAGTTGTTACTAACTGCAGTCAACATGTGCGACTGCTATTAATAAAAATATCTAGCCTCCTAAATAACATCGTACCGTGGGTGTCGACGAGGAGGAAAGAGGCAACTTGTTAATTCTCTACTTGCAGGTTTGGGGGTTCGGAGGAGAAGGAAAAACATGTGCCGGTAAGGAAATCCACACCTTGGAACTCCTCGGGACAAAAGAGCGGTCATAACAATATGTTCCATGTCTGGTGACCTGGACAGTAAAAGGGTGCATTCGCTCTGTTCTATGCTCCTCTGAGCAGTGCCCGTGAAGATATCTATAAAAGAGAGAGAGGGGTCACCAACGGCACGTCGGTGGGCAAGAGATGGCAGCCTTTGGGTGAGGGTAGGGTCACCAATGAGACGTATAGCTCTCTTCTGAATGAAGTCCAGGATAGCGAGTGTAGAAGCGGCAGCGGCACCCCAGATGTGAGAGCAGTATTCGAGGTTTTGCCTTATTTGTGAAGTATATAAGGTATAGATATTAGCTGGTGAAAAGTATTCGCGAGCCCGGAAGAGGAAACCCAATTTCTTAGCAGCCGCTTCTGTAATTGATGTGACATGTTGGTACCAATTGAGATTTCGATCCACAGAAATGCCAACAAGTGAAAAGGGCTCATTACTTTGAATAACTTGGTTGTTTATTGTGATAGGTCTAGGGCTGGTGAATCTCTTATCAGATAGAAAGCAGAACTGAGATTTGGTGGAGTAGAATTGGTAAATATTTCTACTTCCCCAGGCTAATATTTTTTGGATATCCACAGAAACAGAACCCTCCATGAGTCTGCGATCCTCATCTAATTGGGCTAAAGATACAGGCTTAAAATGTTGTATATTTGAGTGGAGGGTGCTGTCGTCCGCGTAACTGTGAAATGGGTTGGATGTGCTAGAGAGGAGGTCACTGATGTGGAGAAGAAACAAACTAGGGGCTAAAGCGGAACATTGAAGGACTCCTGCATCAATTGCATACAGTTTAGAGGAATGGCCATCCACGACACAGAAATGCTTCGGTTCGATAGGAAATTTGCTGTCCAGGTACAGAGTTTTCGTGGTAGGCCATAGGCCGGAAGTTTATTAATCAGCGCTGCGTGCCAGTTCTGGTCGAATGCTTTGGATTTGTCTAGAGCGACATTCTGGGATTCACCGTGTAGTTCCATAGACTTGTTCCAAGAATGAATGACAAAGGAAAGGAAGTCGGCGGTTGATCTGCGCTGACGGAATCTATACTGCCTGTCGTGGATTAAACTGTGTTTTTCAAGAAATTTTAGGATTCGGTGTTTATATACTTTCCCAACACTTTAGAGACGACTGAAAGGAGAGAAATACGCCTGTAGTTGCTAGGAAGCGCTTTGGATCCTTTCTTGGGGACGGGTTGTAATCGAGCAGTTTTCCAGTTACTAATGAATATGCCTCTATTGTAAGATGTCTGAAGCAGACGAGTCAGGACAGGAGCAAGTTCTGGTGTGCATTTTTTGAGAATAATTGCTGGGATCTCGTCAAGGCCAGAGGCTTTCCTGGTATTCAGAGAAGAGAACATCTTTCGTACCTTTTTAGTTTTGAAAATGATATCCGTCTATTTATGCGTGACACTGGGGACTGTTGGTGGTTGAACATTTGAAGGTGGGTTGAGAGTAGAATTGCCGGCGAACAACGAGGCTAAATTTCAGCCTTGCCCAGGGGGCAGAAACAATTTCATCCCCTAAAACAAGAGGTGGGAACGTGCTCTTGCAGAAATTATTCCCGATAGATTTAGCAGGAATCCAGAATGGTTTGCTGCCGTTAATATCAATTAACAAAATTTTTTAACAAACGTTATACCGAGTTCGATAATTGACGTTATCAGACATTAGTAATACCCTCTGCATACAAAAACCTAGCTGCACCTTCCTACAATTTTAAAATTACTAATTTAGTAAAGCATCAGAAAACCACGAAGATTTCAATAATTTATGATTGCTTTATATTTGCTGATAATATCAGAAAAAAGTCTGGACGCAGCAAGTGCGGTATGGTAGTGAATTTTCATAGAAAAAATCTGGCACCAAATATTTTATTATAACTTTTTTTCTTGTAACATAGAAATCTAAATGTTGGTGTATAGTTTACTTTTTATATCGTAAACGTACCTACCAATGTGGTTATCATAGCTTTTTTATTTTTTGATATAAAATTTTTGTTCGAAAGAAAACTCAAAATTTTCCAGAAAACCTTGTCCGATTTTCCTGGCTAACAAAGTTGTCCAAGCCACTTACAAGAGGAAGATATCCCCCAAATTTGATCAAAATCGGCCTATTATTTTTTGAGTTATCGGTGTGTATATAAATAAACATATATTATATATAAAAACATATAAAAATTAAAACTAACCCCGGATATGGGTTCTAGGGGTTCGAGTTCGCGCTCATTTGCAAATTTTTTCAAAATTCAAAAGTCGGGATCTCCCCATTTTTTCTACGAAAATTCACTAATAGATTGGTTTTTACAGGCGTGTGATTTCACAGGTTGTATGGCGTATTGTTCTTTACAAACCTAAACAACAATTATTAGGATGAACTATGTAGACATAAAAAATCCGTCAGCGTTCCTTCCAGGGAAAGTGGCCCATTTTATCTGCTTGGATTGTTAAGGTACCTATCTGAATACAGTTTTGATAATCTGTTTAGCAAAGAAATGACTTCTTTTGTTGGTTCGTATAAGGCCAACTCATTAGATGGAGCTAAAGGTGTGACTCAAGCATTTGTTTACAAATTAGTGTTTACTTCCTATTTTTCTTTGTCAGCTACCTGAATTTGCCAACCACTCAGAAAGACACCTTTCTGTCTTCAGTGTTCGCTTCAAAGTGTTTGGCTCAAATGATTTTAGACTATGAAAAAACATTTAACCTTTTCATTTATCTCTTAATCTGTTTGCTTTAGACACCTCCCTTGAAAAGATATATAGATATGGGATTATTTGCCTAATTTCACCCTTTCAGTAAAAAAGAATTAACGGGTCTTAAGCTGATTTTAAAACAAAAGTAAATGAACCGGCTGTCTTGAGCGACGTTTCGTAGAAAACTTCATCCAAAGAAACAATGAAGAGGCTTTAAAAAAATCCTTAAAAGAGCGCGAACTACAGATCTCAGATCATAGGGTCAGTTTCACTGTTTAACAATAAACTTAAGTCTGGACGCAGGAAGTGGGTTATAGTAGTGAATTTTCATAGAAATAATCAGGCGCCAAATATTTTTTTAAACTTTTTTTCTTTTAACATAGAAATATAAGTTTTGGTATATAGTTTCCTTTTAATATCGTAAACTTACGTACCAAATTTGGTTACCAGAGCTTTTCTATTTTTTGGGATACAATTTTTTTCGAAAGAAAACCCCAAATTTTTCCAGAAAACCAGGTTAGATTTCCTTGGCTAACGAGCTTATCCAAGCCATTTAAAAAAGGAAGGTACATGCTAAATTTTATTAAAATCGGTCAATTCTCTTTTGAATTATCGGTGTGACATATATATATATATATATATATATATATATATATATATATATATATATATATATATATATATATATATATATATATATATATATTTTAGACTATTGAACCATTAGCACATTTAAACCCGAATATTTAGTCAGAGTGACTGGCCCGAATCTGAGAATAAATTTAATGTGTTCATCGGATCTTTACTCATCACATTTTAGCTATTAGTGAATTTTCTTTAAAAAAATTCACTATTGAGGAGATCCCTACTTTTGAATTTTGAAAAAAATTCTTTAAATTAGCGCTAATTAGGCCCCCTAGAACACATATCCGGGGTCAGTTTCAATATATATATATATATATATATATATATATATATATATATATATATATATATATATATATATATATATATCACACCGATAACTCAAAAAAGAATGGGTCGATTTAGATTAAATTTGATAAATACCTTCTTTTTGCAAGTGGCTTGGATAAGTTCGTTAGTCAGGAAAATCAGCCCAGGTTTTCCTGGAAAATGTTGTTTTTTCGAAAAAAATTCATATCTCCAGAAATAATAAAGTAAGGACAACCAGATTCGGTACGCAGGTTTATATCATTATATGTAAATTATCTACCAAGATTTAGCCATGTAAGTTAAAAGATAAAAAAAGTTATGGGCATTTAAAGAAAAGTTAATTGGGGTTTCTTTCTCAAAACGTCAAAGTCGCGATTTAAAACGTCAAAATTGGCAACATTTAGGCAAATAACCTGAAACTAGGAGCTATGGAAAAAAATCTCTCAAGAAGAATGTTTTATAAAGCTTGCAGTCTTAGTTTCAACCGTCATTGTCTTTCATTTTACTAAAATATTTCCAGAAAATTCATTTCAAACAGACCCTTTCTCTGATGTTTTGGCAGTAGCCTTAGCTATAGAGTTTATCGGTTACTGGTATACCATTTTTGTCCAATTTTCATAAAAAATCAATAAAGCTCAATATATCTGTTATTATACAAGATACGAAAAAAATGAAGATATGTGCCAAGTTTCGTTCAAATCAGTTGAGTATTTTTTGAGTTATCGCTCGGATACATACATAGATAATGAACATTCGTTAAAAAAATTATTATGAAAAACCCGATATTAATATCGCAAACATTTTGATGTATACAAACGGCTGAAGAAAAGCACTTTTTCTACATTTAACTCCCTGTGGTTGGAGCGTGGTTGAAAATAACCCAAAACAATATGGTATCAATCTAATCAGCATGGACGTGACTTTTCAAAAATACCATAATATATAGGTTGTTCCATTAAAAAAATGTTTGTAGCAATACTCTGTATATTAGCGCTCTTTTGCAGAAATTTTTCAAAATTGAAAAGTCGATATCTCCTCATTAGTGATATTTTTTTCGAAAATTTAGTAAAATCGTATGAACTTGTGTTGTTATTTTTACGTGGTCAACCTGAACCTTAAAAATTGCACACATACAATGGGACACGCTGTTAAACCTTATTATAAAAACAGTCTGGACGCAGCAAGTGCGTTATGGTTACGAATTTTCGTAAAGATGCTTTTAATGGCAAATATGTCTTGTTTTTAAAAGAAGGACATTTGGTTGGCAGTATAACCTATATATTAATAACAATCGACGGTGTCTCTTTAAAATACCTTTGTTGTTTCAAAAAGTACAAACATTTTCCGAAAATAAACCTTAAAAGTTCCAGAAAAAAACTGGTCTGATTTTCCTGGCCAAAGAACTTATTTAAGCTGTTTACACACCTGCCAGGATATAATTATTCATTAACAGCTTTAGGACCAAAATGGAAAAAAATGAAAATTTGCAAAAATTTCTTTTACAGAAAATTACCTTTTTTTACAGAAATTGCCTTCAGTAATATTACACTAAATTACATTTTTTACAAAAATTCGACAACTTTTCTTTTACAATAACTTACTAAACATTTATTATTAATTACCAACATATCACAAAAATCTTACAAAAATGAATTCCACAGAAACACTATAAACATTTCTGCGAAAACTTTTAAAATTCAGCCACTATTTGAGCGTGCCCATATACGGCAGCTCGATTTTTTCGTCGAGTAATACAAACATAAAGCTCTCTAAATGCGTCATTTCCATGGGGCCACGCTATCTATTGATAAAAACGCCGTTTCACAATTTGTGATATGAGTTTGAAATATGTTCAAAAAACGTGAAAGCTTGCAAAACAATTGAAATAACTCAAAACGATGAACGATATCAATTTTTTTTCTAACAAACATATATTATAATTCGTTGAAAAACACAAAAATGCAATAAAATAATGGGGTGTTCTATTAAAAAAAGTGTGTATCACCAACGACTTATGAGCCACCCTGTGATTGTCAAAATAGGTTTATAAGATGCAGTTCGAGATACCTTATAATTAACGTATATACTTTTTTTGTCATATCTTGTATAATAACGCATATATTGAGCGTTGCCGTATAAAAGCGTCACCCTGTATTTGTGTAAACAGGCAAAAACTGAAACTGACCCCGTATGTGGGTTTTTGCGGGTCTAATTCGCGCTCATTTGAAGAAATCTTTTTAAAATTCGTCGCGGTCTTCTCAATAACGAATTTTTTCCACGAAAATTTAGACTAATAAACTATAAACTCTATAGCTGAAACTACTGCCGAAGCATCAGAAAGAGGGTCTACTTGAAATGGATTTTCTGAAAATATTTTAGTAAAATGAAGGACAATGATGGTTGAAGCTGAAGGTTAAGGCTTTGCAAAACCCACTTCTTATTACATATCGTCTACATAATCCGTATTTGTTCCAAACTCGTTGTCTGAAAATGGCAAATTTTGACGTTTAAAATAGCGACTATGACGTTTGAAGAAGAAAAATTATCAAATTTTCAAAATATTTTTTTTGCTACTTCTTGACGTTTTTGCGTCAAGAAGACTAAACCGTTGGACGTAATATTCAATTGGTTTTGTTAATCACACAAAATATTTTGTTCTTGTGCTTTCCTCTGATCGCCAGTCGCACAGAATTTTGTTTTCTTAAAATGCCTATAACTTTTTCTTTCCACCTAGTGACCTGAATTTTGGCATATAGGGTAAGTTAGACAGTAGAAACGTATATGCCAAATTTGGTTGTCATAGCTCTGTTATTTTTGGAGATGCTAAAATTTTCCCGGAAAAACTGACCGATTTTCCTGGATAACAAACTTGCCCAAGCCACTTGTAAAAGGAAGGTACTTACCAAATTTCGTTAAAATCGGCCTATTATTTTTTTAGTTATCGGTGTGATATATATATATATATATATATATATATATATATATATATATATATATATATATATATATATATATATATATATATATATATATATATATATATATATATATAGATATATATATATATATATATATATATATATATATATATATATATATATATATATATATATATATTTATCAAAAAATTGTGGGAAAGCCGTCAGTTGCAAAATAAAACTCTTTATTCTAGGCCGAGCTTTCCGAAAAATTTATTTCATTCTCAAGGCTACAACATGGAAAGAAAAAAAGTTTACAATTTACATGGGAAAAATATAAAAGTTTAAAATACTTACATATAACGTGAGTTCTACTAAACTAATTATTCAATGACAAACATAAAAAAACCTTTCTATAAATTTTACTGAAGTCGAAAAGTGCCAAACTGACATATAAAGCTAATCTAATTGAATTTGTTTTTTGTTTTTGTCTAGGAAATATAAATAAGGGTAGTGATTTCTAAAATTATTATCTTTCTTTGAGTTTATTAAATTGTCGTTAAAACTGATTTCAAATTCTTCTAAACACATTCTTTTATTACTTAAGGTTTCACAGTGTAGAATAGAAACATTACTAAAATTTATATATATATATATATATATATATATATATATATATATATATATATATATATATATATATATATATAGATATATATATATATATATATATATATATATATATATATATATATATATATATATATATATATATATATATATATATATATAAACACAGATCTCCTCATTACTGAATTTTTCGTTTTACGAAAATTTCGCTAATATATTTGCATTTAATAAATTTATTAATGATTGAAGATGACTGAAACCCAGAACTCTAATTAAAAGTCGGCTTTACTTTGTAACACTTAATGTTCATTTAGCCGTAAAACTACCTTCTGAATACAACCGCATCTTTCTTTATTGGACACCGCCATTTAAAAACATGAAACGAAGCATAAAGATCACTTCCTTCTTATGTCAGACTATTATAAGCTTTCGTTTAGTAATTACCTAAAGGCAATACCAAATTCATCTAAAATATGTTCAAAATATTCTTCAGCATTAGCGTTATGTGTGTTTGATGCACAAAATATAATTTTCCCTTAAATTTAAATGGCTTCTTTAATAAAAGGCCAACGTTGGATACTGCAGTTGGAATCTGAAACAAAAAGCAGGATCAAAATGTAACCACCGATTATTGCAGTTAGATGCTTTTGAAAGTTTAGAAAGTGAATCCACAGAATTTAATGAATTCAGACATGCGTCCAGGCAATTCAACGTTTTAGTGAATTTTCTTTAAAAAAATTCACTAATGAGGAGATCCCGACTTTTGAATTTTGAAAAAATTTCTTCAAATGAGCCCTAGTTAGGCCCCCTGGAACACATATCCGGGGTCAGTTTCGATGTATATATATATATATATATATATATATATATATATATATATATATATATATATATATATATATATATATATATATATATGTATGTATCACACCGATAACTCAAAAAATAATGGGCCGATTTTGACAAAATTTGGTGAATACCTTCCTTTTGTAAGTCGCTTGGAGAAGTTCGTTATCCAGGAAAATCGGCCGAGGGTTTCCCGGAAAAGGTTGTCTTTCATTTAGAAAAAAATTCATATCTCCGGAAATAACAAAGTAAGGGCAACCAAATTTGGTACGTCGTTTTATATCGCTATAGGTAAATTACCTACCGAAAGTTAGCGCTGTATGTCAAAAGACAAAAAGTTATGGGCATTTAAAAAAAAAAAAATTGGGGTTTTCCTCAAAACGTCAAAGTGACAATTTAAAACGTCAAAATTCGTAACATCTAGGCAAAGAACTTGAATCTAATACGGGCTATGGAAAGAAAATGTCTCAAGAAGAATGTTTTACAAACCCTGAAGTCTTGGTTTCAACCGTCACTGTCCTTCATTTTACTGAAATGTTTTCAAAACATTCATTTCAAATAGACCCTTTCTCTGATGCTTGGCAGTAGTCTTAGCTATAGAGTTTATCGTTTAATGAATGGTATATAACTTTTGTCGAATTTTCGTAAAAAATAAATAAAACTCAATATATACGTTATTCTACAAGATATGAAAAAAATTTGTATGCATTAATTATAGGGTGTCTCGAGATACATTTAAAAAATATTTCTACAATCACAGGATGGTTCATAAGTCGTTGGTGATACACATAATTTTTTTTTTAGTCGAAAACGCATTATGATTTTGCATTTTCCATCGAAATATAATGCATGTTTGCAAGTAAAGACATTCTGGACGCAGCAAGTGCGTTATGGTAGCGAATTTTGGTTAAATGCTTCATATTTGAATAGCTCAATTTGCTATTAACCTATAAGGTTTACCAAGAAACGGATTTTTTCGGTTACACTTTAAGTTTATTTTCGGAAATTTTTGTACGTTTTCAAACAATAAAGTTATTTTGATGAAACATGGCACACTGTTTTTAGTGAATTTTCGTAGAAAAAATTCACTAATGGGGAGATTTCGACTTTTGAATTTTCAAAAAAAAATTGCAAATGAGCGCGAACTAGGACCTCTAGAACCCATATCCGGGGTCAGTTTCAATTTTTATGTGTTTATATATATATATATATATATATATATATATATATATATATATATATATATATATATATATATATATATATATGTATATATATATATATATATATATATATATATATATATATATATATATATATATATATATATATATATATGTGTGTGTGTGTATCACACCGATAACTCAAAAAATAATGGGCCGCTTTTGATAAAATTTGGCATGTCCCTTCCTTTTGTAAATGGCTTGGATGAGTTTGTTAGTCAGGAAAATCGGACAAGGTTTTCCGGGAAAATTTTGAGTTTCCTTTCGAAAATATTTATATCTTCAGAATTAACAAAGTAAAGGCAACTAAATTTTGTACACGTGTTTATATCATTATAGGTAAGCTACCCACCAAAAATTTGCCTTTGTAGAGTAAAGGAAAAAAAAGTTACAGACATTTAAAAAAATTGGGTGTTCTTCAAAACGTCAAAAGTCGCGATTTAAAACGTCAAAATTGGTAATATTTAGTCAATGAACTTGAAACTAATATGAGCTATGGAAAGGAAATGTCTCAAGAGGAATGTTTTACAAAGCCTGAACTCTTAGTTTCAATCGTCATTGTCCTTCATTTTACTAAAATATTCCCAGACAATTCATTTCAAATAGACCCTTTCTCTCGTGGTTTGGCAGATGTGTTGGCTATTGAGTTTATCGTTTAATGGTATATCATTTTTGGCGAATTTTCGTAAAAAATCATTAAAGTGCAATATATCCGTTATTATGCAAGTTACGAAAAAAAATGGTACACATTAATTATAGGGTGTCTTGGGCTACATCTTAAAAAATATTTCCACAATTACAGGAGTGGCCCATAAGTCGTTGGTGATTCAATTTTTTTTAAATCCAACACGTCCTATGCTATTGCATTTTTGCATTTTCCATCGAAATATAATACATCTTTGTAAGAAAAGAAATTCGGGATGCAGCAAGTGCGTTATGGTAGCGAATTTCCATTAAATGCTTCAAATTTGTATAGCTCAATTTTCTATTAACCTATAAGGTTGACCAGGGAACCAGTTTTTTCGGTAACAATTTAAGTTTACTTTCGGAAATTTTTGTACATTTTCAAACAATAAAGTTATTTTGATGAAACATGGCACATTGTTTCTACTATATAGATTTTACTGGTAACCAAATTTGATGCCTGCTTTCTTAAAAAAACATAGTTGCTATTAGAAACATTTTTATGAAAATTCACTACCATACCGCACTTGCTGCGTCCAGAATTTTTTGAAATAGCGACAAATATTCCATATTTGCTTTCAACATCCACACAACAGCCGGTTAGGCGTCTGCACTCAGAGACCAACAGTCCTTGGATTACGCCACCCGGTGTTGCATCATCCGGTACTTCACCATGGGGTATTGCATCATCTAGTATTCCATGTAGATAGATTAGGTAGATAAATAAGATAATTTTGCGTATACAGTTAGTTCATCGACAGCTACTGATGAAGACAACTTCCAACTTCGTTGTCGAAATACGTATTTGGAGCATAACCCTCTCCCCCCCCCCCCCCCCCCTATCCCCGTTAATATTTTGTGTTTTTTTTTCTGTTTTATATACTTGTGGTTTTTAATTGGTCTATCTCTTTTTTTTTGGTTCCTTAACGTCGGTCTTTTCTATGTTTATGGCCAATTATCGACGCCAGAGAGCAGTTTCGCCTGACTATCCTGGATTTTTTTCGAATAGTTTCCTTTCTATATGGAAGGTAGGCATTTTTAACGTGCCAAACATCGCATAGGACACGGGACCTATGGTTTTCTCCCCCTCTGAAACCTCAGATCTGCCTGGGCCTGGGGTTGAACACACTGAGACCCCACAGACGATCCTCTGCGAGATATTTCCTTTACCTCTTGAAAATGGCTCCAATATATATATATATATATATATATATATATATATATATATATATATATATATATATATATATATATATATATATATATATAAAGCGTGAACCATTTACGAAAATCTAGGTCTGTAACTTTAAATACAAAAAAGTTAGAGGCATTTAAAGAAACAAAATTGGGGTTTTCCTCAAAACGTAAAAAGTTGCGATTTGAAACGTCAAAATTAACAACTTTTAGGCAAAGAACCTGAAAGAAATTCGGATTATGCAAAGAATGTTCTGCAAACCCTTAAGTTTTAGCTTCAACCATCATTGTCCTTCATTTTAATAAAATATTTCCAGAAAATCTATTTCAAATAGACACTTTCTCTGATGCGTTGCCAGTAGTTTAAGTTATGTTTATGGTTTAGCGGTCTATAATTTTTAGCTCATTTTCGTAGAAAAAAGTCGTTAATGAGGAGACCGCGGCTTTAGATTTCTAAAAAGATTTCTTTAAATGAGCGCAAACTAGGCTCCCTAGAATCCATATCCGGTTTACATTCTGTTTACATATATACAGCGTGGCGCATTTCTACCGAAAAGCTCAATATAATTGTTATTATGCAAGATACGAGAAAAAATTGTATACGTTACTTATAGGGTGTCTTGAGCTGCATGTTATAAAATGTTTTTGACAATCACAGGATGGCCTACAATTTTTTTTTTGAACATTCATTATTGCATTTTTGCATTTTTCATCTAAATATGATGCATGTTTTAAAAAAATCGAGACGCAGTAAGGGCGTTTTGGTAGCGAATTTTCATTAAATGCTTCAAAATTCAATAACTCCATTTATTATTAACCTAATGAAGATTCACTTCCATAACGCACTTGCTGCGTCCAGACTTGTTAAATAATAAAGTTATTTTGATTATATAATGACACATGGTTTCTACTATATAAAGGTTATACTTTTTACTAAAATTGATGTCTCTCCATAATAAAAAAAAACATATTTAACATTGAAAACATTTCTATGAAAACTCGCCAGCATAACACACTTGTTACGTCCCGACTTTTAGTGAATTATATTAAAAAAAATTCACTAATGAGGAGATCCCGACTTTTGAATTTTGAAAAAATTTCTTCAAATGAGCGCTAATTAGGCCCCCCAGAACACATATCCGGGGTCAGTTTCAATTTTGTATATATATATATATATATATATATATATATATATATATATATATATATATATATATAATATATATATGTATGTATCACACCGATAACTCAAAAAATAATGGGCCTATTTTGATTAAATTTGGTGAATAAATTCCGTTTGCAAATGGATTCGATAATTTCGTTAGCCAGGAAAATCTGCCCAGGTTTTCCCGGAAAATTTAGTGTTTCCTTTCGAAAAAAAAAATATCTTCGGAATTAACAAAGTAAGGGCAACGAAATTTGGTACGCGAGTTTATGTAGGTAAGTTACTTACCAAAATTTAACTTTATAGGTCAAAAGACAAAAAAGTTATAGGCATTTAAAGAAAAATAAATTGGGGTTTTCCTCAAAACGTCCAAGTTGCGATCTAAAACGTCAAAATCGCCAACATTTAGGCAAATAACTTGAATCTAATACCGGCTATGGAAATCATATGTCTCAAGAAGGATGTTTCACAAACCCTGAAGTCTTAGTTTCAACCGTCATTGTCCTTCATTTTACTAAAATGTTTCCAGAAAATTCATTTCAAATAGACCCTTTCTCTGATGCTTGGCAGTAGTCTTAGCTATAGAATTTATCGTTTAATGGTATATAATGTTTGTCGAATTTTCGTAAAAAATCAATATTTCCGTTATTATATAAGATATGAAAAAAATTTCTATACATTAATTATATTGTGTCTTGAGCTACATCTTAAAAAAATATTTCTACAATCACAGGATGGCCCATAAGTCGTTGGTGATACAAATTTTCTTTCTTTTAGTGAATTTTCTTTAAAAAAAATTTTGAAAAAATTTCTTCAAATCAGCGCTAATTAGGCCCGCCAGAACATATATCCGGGGTCAGTTTCAATTTTTATATGTTTATATATATATATATATATATATATATATATATATATATATATATATATATATATATATATATATATATATATATATATATGTATCACACCGATAACTCAAAAAATAATGGGCCGATTTTGATTAAATTTGGTGAATAAATTCCTTTTGCAAATGGCGTGGATAAGTTCGTTATCCACGAAAATCTGCTTACGTTTTCCCAAAAAAATTTATGTTTTCTTTCGAGAAAAATTTATATCTCCGGAAATAACAAAGTAAGGGCAACCAAATTTGGTACGCGAGTTTATATCCTTATAGGTAAGTTACTTACCAAAATTTAATTATATAGGTCAAAAGACAAAAAAGTTATAGGCATTTAAAGAAAAATAAATTAGGGTTTTCCTCAAAACGTCCAAGTTGCGATTTAAAACGTCAAAATCGCCAACATTTAGGCAAATAACTTAAATCTAATACGGGCTATGGAAATCAAATGTCTCAAGAAGGATGTTTTACAAACCCTGAAGTCTTAGTTTCAACCGTCATTGTCCTTCATTTTACTAAAATGTTTCCAGAAAATTCATTTCAAATAGACACTTTCTCTGATGCTTGGCAGTAGTCTTAGCTATAGAATTTATCGTTTAATGGTATATAATTTTTGTCGAATTTTCGTTAAAAATCAATAAAGCTCAATATATCCGTTATTATACAAGATATGAAAAAAAATTTCTATACATTAATTATATTGTGTCTTGAGCTACATCTTAAAAAAATATTTCTACAATCACAGGTTTACTTTTGGAAATTTTTGTACATTTTCACACAATAAAGTTATTTTTATGAAACATGGCATATTGTTTTTACTATATAGGTTATACTGGTAACTAAAATTGATGCCTGCTTTCTTAAAAAGAAAACACACATATTTGCAATAAAAACATTTTTATGAAAATTCACTACCATAACGCACTTGCTGCGTCCAGAGTTTTTTCTTTTATGTTTAACATTACAAAACTCTTTAATTACGACTCATAAAAACAACCCGTATTAGTAACTATTTATCCCATCGATTTAAAGAACTGTACGTTTCGTATGTACAAAATTGGTAACAAGTTAAAACAAAGAGCGTGAAGGGTGCTCAAAACATGGTAACATTCAAGTACTGTTGCATATATTGAGCACTCCGTTGATTTAAGTAGGGTTGTATGGCATTGTTCCACTTTCAAAGTCTACAATTGTTTGAAGGCAACAAAGTAGAAAATTTATTCCGTATGTGGTCTGTTATTGCAGCCTTTATAGTCAATTGTTTGGCGATATTTTAATGGCACTTAATGGTAAAAGGAGTTCTCTGCGGGCAGCTGATTGAAAAAATAATTTATAAATTATACGTGTTGCAAAGCATGCGAATAAAGATGTGATTCACATGGAATATATGGGAATGTCTGGAGAAGATAATCTGGGTAATAAATTAAAAGAAAAGTCCAGGCGTAGCAGGTACGTTATGGTCGCGAATTTTCATAGAAATATTTTTTTAGGAACCACATTTGGTTAACAACCTTTATAGCAAAAACTTTGGACCATATTTCATCAAAATAAGTTTATTGTTTAAACACGTAAAAAAGTTTCCGAAAAGAATCTTAAAATGTCCCCGAAGAAACTTGCTAAATTATTATTATTTACAAAAAGGTTTTTTTAATAAAAATTCAAGAAACACATTTTAAATGAAAAATTTCACACAATTTCTTTCACGATAATTTGTTTAAGTTTTTATTTTTTTATTTATTTAACATTACACTACCCAATAGGACAAGCCCAATTATTGGGGAGGAAATACAGAAATGACCTTCGAAAATAGGATTAAAAACTAAAATTAAAACTAAAAATAAGCATTTTAAACCATAATTTACAATTACATAACAGGATGTAACTAAAACCGAAAAATATAAAAAATCACAACAATCAGCAATGAGTAAAAAATAATCAGAAACACAAATCAGTCCTCCATAACTGTGAAATACAAACCAGTCCTTCACAACCGTGAGACTGCCAACCCTTTGAGCAACCTTGGATCCGACACAAATATATCAATGGAAGACGCTTTCCTGTTGGCAACAGAACCCAATCTATAAAGCGCTGAGAACTTCACAAGATTAGTTCGCAGCGTAAGTAACCAAAAGGTGACCGGATTTCGCGAAGACATTCTCGGAACATTAAGGTTTAGTTGCTCAAGTAGACGAGAGCAGTCACAGGATCCCCTTACTAAAGCATTTAAAAAATTAGTGCAGCTGGTCCCTTTCTAGATTCTAGACTTGGTAGCAAGAAGTCCCGCTGCATATACTCCGAAGGGTAACCCACGGAGGGATATATACCATTGAGGTGGAAGTAAATATATTTTAGAAAGCGTCTTTGGATCTTTTCCAACTGGAAAATATGGTTCTGGTAACCCGGAAACCATACAACTGAAGCATACTCAAGTTTATTACGGATAAAAGTACAGAAAATCATTTTAAATGTGTCAATATTACCAAACTCGCGGCAATTCCTAATAATAAAGCCCATTAATTTAAATGCGTTAGATACAACATTCTCAATATGAGATAAGAAAGACAATTTCCTATCAAATATTACGCCCAGATCACCGATAGATACCGGCCTAGCCAGAGACACATTATTAAGACAATAATGAAATTGTATTAGCACCAATCTAAGAGTAAAGGAAATACAGATACATTTGGCAATATTTAAAGAAAGGTTATTTATATTGCACCACTTCTCCACATCCTATAATGCTAATTGAAGTCGAATACAATCATCCACCGACTTCACCTCACAGAAAATTTTGTGTCATCGGCATACAGGAGACATTCAACCCTCAAACCACCAACGAGATCGTTAATCAAAATATTAAAGAACAAAGGACCCAAAATCGACCCCTGAGGGACCCCTGATGTGGCTGAAATATATTTTGATCTAGACCATCCACAACCACATATTGCTTCCTGTCTATAAGGTAATTCGCAATCAGTTTTTGGAGTGATTCAGATAAGCCAAATGCTTCTAATTTACGTAGCAGAATAGCTTGATCAATGCCGTCAAATGCTCTTGACATATCATGGTAGATGACATCGACCTGACTACGATTATCTAAAGCTTCCGCAATGTATTGCGTAGCGCAAACTAAGTTTGTAACTGCTGATCTGCCTGGCATGAAGCCTTGCTGAGAAGGAGTGATGAAGCTCTTTATATGGAAAAATATATGTCTGTATAATAACATTTCCAAAGCTTTAAAGTTACGGGATAACGATATCTGCCTTTAATTATCTATAAGTCTTTTATCACCAGCCTTATAAACTGGACAGGATTTCGATATCTTCCACACTATTGGAATTTTACAGTTTTTTAAACATAATATAAACATTAATGTTATACAATAATTATATTTTTTACGAAAAGTTGCTAAACAATTGTTTTTAACGAAAATTTGAGAGTATTTTTTTACAATAACTTATTAAATATTAATTATTGATTAGCACCAGTGAAAATTTCGGCGAGAACTGACTACATCTTTTTATACGCAAATTTACTGAAAAAAATCCTAAATTCAAATTCAATATTTAATCTGTAATGGAAATTGAAAAAAAAATTGACGGAAAGTCAAACTCGCGGAAGTAGTCACTCATTTTGAAGTTTCATTTGTCATTTGGGAAAACATGTGAAACATGCCAAAGCAAGTATAAATATTTTAAAATTTTTCTTCAAAAATTCGCTAAATAACCACATAACCCGATCGGTTATTAGAATTGAAGAAGAAACTTTTTTTTTTACTAGTCCCTACATGAATCATGGTATGCGATTATAAGCCTACGTGTTTATAAAACTAGATTCTCTAGGTATAGAGAGTGTTATACAAAAGTTGAAGCAGAGGGCATGCCTTTTACTTCTAAAACATATAGGATGTTCCATTTGAAAAAAATATAGTTACAGCAGTTTGATCTTTCCGGATCCAGCCCTAGCGCCCTGTAGATGGTATTCGATTTTTTTTGTATATATCCAAGTATTCACCACATGAACCAATATATCAATAATAAATTTAATAAGTTATATCACACTCAACTTAATAACAATGTATTAGGTTACAATATTAAAAATGCTGGACGCAGCAAGTGGGTTCTGGAAGTGAATTTTCGTAAAAGTGTTTTTAATCGCCAGTATCTCACTCTAATGCAAACAGGCATTAATCTGGTTACCGGTATAGCCTATATAGTAAAAACAATGTACATATTTTATCAAACGTTCTTATTCTTTGAAAATGCACAAAAATTTTTCGAAAATGAGCTTAAAATATTTCCGAGAAAACTGGTTTCCTAGACAACAAACCTTAGGTTAATAGCGAATCGAGTTATTTAAATTTCAAGGATTTAATGAAGATTCGCTACCAAAATGCACTTATTGCGTCTCAATTTTTTTCTTACAAACATGTATCATATTTCGAAAAAAAAATATGCAAAAATGCAATAATATAAGAGTGTTTATTTTCATAAAATAAAGGAGAATGACCGTTGAAACTAAGACTTCAGGGTTTGTAAAATATTCTTCTCGTGACATTTTCTCTACATAAGCCGCATTAGTTTATTTGCCTAAATGTTGCCAATTTTGACGTTTCAAACCGCGACTTTAACGTTTTGAGGAGAACCCCAATTTTTTTGTCTTTAAAGGCCTATAACTTTTTTCTATATATACCTATAGAAATTGAAGCTGACCCCGGATATGTGTTCTAGGGGGCCTAGTTCGCACTCATTTGAAGAATTTTTTTAATTCAACGGTCGCGATCTCCTCATTAGTGAATTTTTAAAAGAAAATCCACTAAATTTATAAGACAAGTAAGGTTCAGGATTAGGCACAAGTTGCCCTATGTTAAACTAAAATTCTTTATTTCTTAATATCTAATATTGCAATAATAATAGTGTTAATAATAATCTTATTAATCCTACATTGCCTTGTAAGAAAATATTATTTTTTTTTTCAATGTACCAGGTTAATATAAAACAGCAACATGCTGTCTTGCACGTCTATTTACCATTTGATAAATAAGCACATGTTTTTTAAACCACAATCATTTTTCCTGTTAGACGAATCAATGTATACAATTTAACTAGAAATAACTATACTTACACAGAATACAGTGCTTTCATTTCAAAACTATCCACCCTTAATAATTTCTTTATCAAGGAAATCTGGTTTAAAAAACAGGTCAATTGGGATTTCGAGGGGCACGTTCAAAAACAGTATTTTCGGAATTTTACTTTTCACCCCCTAAACCCCAGTCATCCCAACTTTATAATTTTAAATGACACCCCCCAGCTTGAGATACATCATTTTAAAGGTATTTAAAATCCTAATCCAAAGGCGTTCACGAAAATTAAATCCACCGCTAACTCTTGAATTTAGAACAAAAAAACATCATCAAATTCGGAATATTAAAAAAAAATCTAATAGTTTAAGACAAAAACCTACTTTATTAAGTGCTCAAAGTGCCCTCCGTTGTTAGCTAAACAATAAAGTAGTCGACTGTCGAATTTTTTTCTTACATTTGAATTGTTTTTATCAGTAATTTTTCTGTGCGTAATGCTGTTGCAAATTTAGCTCTCCGGTGACATTTGCGGCTATCAATTTTCCTGTTACGAGGTGATATAGGAATAATAACGCCCATGTCTAATTTAACGATAAATTTCAGATAAAATGAGCCATTTTTACTTTCTTGATAAGTTTGTTACTTATTCGTATTTAGTGTTAGATTTCTTGACGACTGCAACGAGTTAAAACCGAGTCTGTTGTGAGTAAATTTTTAAATTTTGAAAACTTCCAACTCATTTAAATCATTTCAATTTAAAATATTAAATTTAAATAAAACTAACTATCATGGTTTACACTACACAAGAAAGAGTTGAAATAATTTACTTGTATGGTGCTCAGAATAGATGTGCTCGTATTACCGCCCGAGTTTTCAACGAAAGGCATACTGAAAAAAATGTGGGACACCAACATATGCTAAGTCTTGCACGAAAATTTGAAGAAACTGGCTGAGTATGTAACAAAGCAAATAAGAAACCACGAGTTCTCAACGAAGCTGCACAAATTGAGGTTTTAGGATGTTTTGCCGCTGAACCTACAACTTCAATTCCAAAAGTCGCTGCATTAATGAATATTTCCGTCGGTTCCATACATAAAGTTTTAAAACTTTACAAGTTATTTCCTTATAAATTTACCATTCTCCATGGACTCGGCGAGGATAATTATGATAAAAGGATTCAATTCTGTGAATTAATGACTGCCAGAATTCAAGACGATAGGAATTTGGTAAATAATATTTGCTTTAGTGATGAATCAACGTTCTTTCCGAATGGTTTTGTTAATAAACACAACTGTAGATAGTGGGATAATCTAAATAAACGAGTGTTCGTAGAGGGTCACACACAGTTTCCACAAAAAATTAATGTCTGGGCGGGAATTCTTGGAAATGAAATAATAGGCCCTTTGTTTATTGAAGAAAATTTAACTGGTGATTTATATTTAAATTTTTTGGAAAATTATATTGACCAACTTATAACAGTCCTTAGAAAACCAACTGAATGAAGAAGGCAACCCACTGATGGATGAACAAAATTTGCATTATCAACAGGACGGTGCACCACCACACTATGCCTTACGTGTTCGCGAGTGGCTTAATCAAATATTTCCCGACAAATGGATTGGCAGACGAGGCGCCCAGGAATGACCCGCCAGATCTCCGGACGTATCTCCACTGGACTTCTTCCTTTGAGTTTATTTGAAATCAGTTGCGTACCATAATCCTCCACCAGAGAATATTCAGGTTCAAAAAGATAGGATCACTCAAGCTTGCCGACAAATTACTACAAAAACATTTCAAAACGTTAGACGAGAATGCGTCGATCGACTATTTTATTGTTTAGATAACAACAGAGGGCATTTCGAGCACTTAATAAAGTAAGTTTTTTATCTTAAACTATTAAATATATATTTTTTAATATTCCGAATTTGATGATGTTTTCTTCTTCAAAATTCAAAAGTTGGCGGTGGATTTAAATTTCGTAAACGCCGTTCGATTAGGATTTTAAATACCTTTAAAGTGATGTATCTCAAGCTAGGGGGTGTCATTTAAAATTATAAAGTTGGTGTGACTGGGGCTTAGGGGGTGAAAAGTAAAATTCCAAAAATACTGTTTTTGAAAGTGCCCCTCTAAATCCCAATTGACCTGTTTTTTTTAACCAGATTACCTTGATAAAGAAATTATTAAGGGTGGCTAGTTTTGAAATGAAAGCACTGTATATTAAGCCAGGGTAAGTCGAATATGTGAACTATACAATTGACTAAGACACACAATGGTATAGCTATTACTGGACAAGCTGGAATATTGTAATCAAGTAACACATTTGTACATATTGTAAAATATGTTTGTGACCTAATAAAATTTGTTGAGTTTGACCGCTTCATGAGCGAAGGAACGTGTTCTAATCTCAGTGATGACTGAATTTCTCCTTCAACTTTTTTTGTCTTTGATTCTATTTTAAGGTTGTCTGATCAGATTATGTAGTTCCAATATTTTAGTGACTTTTTATTGAAACGATCACCAATGAAGAGATAATGACTTTTAATTCAAGTTTAATAGTAGATGTTGATGCCCTTAGTTGGTAAAACCGTTCCACAGACGTAGAGATTTGTGACTTTAGAAAAGTTTGTTTTCTTCTCTGCAACCGGTTTCAATTTCTACAGCATCGCCAGGCAAACGATTTTTCTCTGTGAAGCAACAAAATAAGTATCCAGTTATAGGGTAAAACACCCAGTTGTTGGCACCCCACCCAGTAATTGGCACCACATACTTAAGATCTGCTTATTTAGTAGAAGATTGGAAAATTCTATAATTTCAATGTAAATAATGCAATCTGGCAACATGCTTAATTTAAGTGCAATCATTTGGCACTCGGTGAAGGCACGCTAGTTGTGTTATGTATTTAGACAAGATTTTGAATATTTTTAAATTTATTTTGATTACCGAATTTTCATGAAAAGTTTTTGAAAAGTTTCGTCGAAAATGTTTTTGTGGTTAATATATTTTGGTCGGTGGGTAAATAGCTTGAAAAGATTCGTTGGCCAGGAAAATCGGACCAGTTTTTTCGGGAACATTTTAAAACTATTTTCTGCAAAATGTTGTACTTTTTCAGCCATTAGTATTATTTTGATGAATTATGGTATATTGTTTCTACTATATAGGTTATATGTGAAACCCAATATAATCCCTGCTTTCATTAAAAAAATACATATTGCCTATTAAAAACATTTTAATGAAAATTCGCTTTCTGCGTCCAGACTTTTTTATTTTGAAGAGCGTTATCCATGTAAATTGGCTAAGAAAAGTCAATAACCTAAAAGCAAGGAATTAATTTAAAAAAAAACACGAATTCCTCGCGAATGTTTGCAGAGTATATTGAACAGTTTTTTTTTATATCAACAACACACCACGAGGGCTTCCAGCCTAAATACTATCGTACCGCGGGTGTCAACAAGGAGGAAAGAGGCAACTTGTTAATTCTGGACTTAAAGTTTTGGAGGTTCGGAGGAGAAGGAAAAACATGTGCCGGCAAGGAATTCCACAACTTGGAAGTCCTTGGAACAAAAGAGCGGGCATAACAAGATGTTCTATGTCTAGTGACCTGGACAGTAAAAGAGTGCATTCGGTCTGTTCCCCTGGTCGATCTGTTGGGGGCAGCAGATGGCGGAACTATGAAAGAAAGCTCCTCTGAGCAATCCCCGTGCAGATATCTATAAAAGAGAAAAAGGTCACCAACGGCACGTCGGTGGGCAAGGGATGGCGGCCCTTAGGTGAGGGTACGGTCACAAATGAGACGTATAGCTTTCTTCTGAATGGAGTCCAGGATAGCGAGTGTAGAAGCGGCAGCGGCACCCCAGATGTGGGAGCAGTATTCGAGGTTTCGTCTTATTTGTGAAGTATATAAGGTATAGAGATTAACTGGTGAAAAGTATTTGCGATCCCGGAAGAGGAAACCCAATTTCTTAGCAGCCGCTTCTGCAATTGATGTGACATGTTGGTGCCAATTGAGATTTCGATCCACAGAAATGCCAACAAGTGAAAAGGACTCATTACTTTGAATAACTTGGTTGTTCATTGTGATGTGTCTAGGACTGGTGTATCTCTTATAAGAAACAAAGCAGGACTGAGATTTAGTGGGGTTGAATTGTACAAGATTTCTACTTCCCCAGTCTAATATTTTTTGGAGATCCACGGAGACCAAATCTTCCATGAGTCTGCGATCCCCATCTAATTGGGCTAAAGAGGCAGGCTTAGAATATTGTATGTTTGAGTGGAGGGTGCTGTCGTCCGCGTAACTGTGAACTGGGTTGGATGTGCTAGAGAGGAACTTGTTGATGTGGGGAAAACAAAGTAGGGCTAAAACTGAACCTTAAGGAACTCCTGCATTAATTGGATACAGTTTAGAGGAAGTGCCATCCACGACAACAGAAATGCTCTGGTTGGAGAGGAAATTTGCTGTCCAGGTACACAGTTTTGGGGGGTAGGGCATAGGCCTGGGGTTTATTAAGCAGCGCAGCGTGTCAGACCTGGTCAAATGCTTTGGATATGTCTAGAGCGATAATCTGGGATTCACCGTGTAGTTCCATAGACTTGTTCCAAGAATTGGTGACAAAGGAAAGGAGGTTGGCAGTTGATTTGCGCTGACGGAATCCATACCGCCTGTCGTGGATTAGACTGTGTTTTTCAAGAAATTTGAGTAATTCGGTGTTTATATACTTTTCCATCACTTTAGACACGACTGAAAGGAAAGAAGTAGGCCTGTAGTTGCTAGGAAGCGCTTTGGATCCTTTGCTGTGGACGGGTTGTACTCGAGCAGTTTTCCAGTTACTAGCGAATTTGCCTCTATTGTAAGATGTCTGAAACAGACGAGTCAGGACAGGAGCAAGTTCTGGTGCGCATTTTCTGAAAACAATTGTTGGGATCTCGTCAAGGCCAGAGGCTTTCCTGGTATTAAGAGAAGAGAGCATCTTTCGTACCTTTTTAGTTTTGAAAGTGATATCCGTCATTTTTTGCGCGACATTGGGGACTGTTGGTAGTTGAACATTTCGAGGTGGGTTGAGAGTAGAATTGGTGGCGAACAACGAGGCAAATAGTTCAGCCTTGCTCAGGGCGGTAGAAACAATTTCATCCCCTGAGACAAGAGGTGGGAACGTGCTCTTGCAGAAATTATTCCCAATAGATTTAGCAAGAGTCCAGAAGGCTTTGCTGCGCTTGGAGCTTAAGAGGACTTTGTTTTTGATGTGGTTATTAAACGAGTTTTTTGCCTCAGAAAGAATGCGGACATAGCGGTTTCTTGCGTCGTTCAATGATTGACGGTTTCCTTGACTGGGATTGTGTAGAAGCGTTTTGTGAGCTTTGACCCTTTTAAGTCGGCCTTTTCACAGGATTTAGAGAAGCAGGGCTTTTGAGTGACTGAAGAGGTTTTCTGTGTACGTGGAATAAATAATTTCATGCCAGCTTGGATAATTTCGGTGACGTTTTGTGAGATATCAGAGGGGTCAGGAAGAGAGAAGAAGACAGACGCCCATGTAAATGAGGAAAACTAATCCCGCATTTTGTCCCAGTTCGCGGAGTTGTAGTGCCAAACGCTACGTGGGTATGATGACTGTGTGACCTCGTTTAGAGCTTAAGATTGTCAGGTGGTTAACGAACAACAGTTTAGATATCTTTCACTTTTTAAGTTTAATATATTAAGGTATGCTAATTTCTACTGGTTTATGATGATAAAGCAATGGACCCTAATTTTTCCATTTTGTTTAATTTTCATTGAAAATTTTGTTGTGACACCTTATCTGTGATATACTGCCATGTTCACAATTAAAATAGCTATATAATGATATCCAACATGCCGTATGTAGATTGTCATTGGAATAAATTGCGTAAGATAGAGGCCACAAGCACTAACACATTAAATATTCTATCAAAACAATAACGGTCCGGTAACATACGCATCCCTGAGTTTTCGTTTCTTAAATTCCAGCCGTTTAGACAGTACATCCACAGCATAATCACTTTATTATGCTGTGGTATATCGTTTGGTTCAATACTTTTGGAGGACCCTATATGTGAAGCTTATTATGATTGTTTAAGTGGCTATTCTTCTTTAGCTGAAACATGTTTAAAAAATATTGTATTCTTTACCCGTATCAACCACTGCAATGCTTTCTAGTTTTCTGCAAAATAATAATTCTCAAATGTTCCGACAAGAGGCCAAAGTGCTTGAGATTTCTTTTAAAATTTGCCGATGAATAGGTGAGTACGATTAAATGAAAAATATGTTACATAAAAAATAGATGTTATACAGCGAGTAGCTTGTATCAGTTCAAAATAAATACAATAAACACCTTCCAGGTGTACCCACTAGTTATACATTTGTAAGATACTCTATAGAGTGTGTCCCAAACTAGATGGGAATGTATTGCTATCTCCGTTATTATTAGAGATAGGGAGACCGTTAAATTAGCAATGTTTTGTAGAATTTCATGCTCGTTCCAAATATAACTTCTGCCGCACACCAATCGATTCGGGAAACCAGAATTGAAAAGACACGACCATCGCACCACGTCATTGTTGATGCTGGCTGAGGTATTTACGTTAAGTTGTAAGTTCATCGAACAAAATTTACGAAAAAATGACTTTTTTCGGAAAAAAATCATAAGTTTGTTAAAGGTATCGGTTGCGCTACGTTAGAAGTCCCTAGCTCCACTATTAACGAACTTATGAATTTTTGGCCGAAAAAGGTAATTTTTCGCAAATCTTTTCGGGGAACTTTGACTTTGGCGCGTCGCACGAGCGAATCAGGCCTTAAATTCAGGGATCATCGGGTGCATTCTTATGGTTCGGAATCTCCCGGATCAATTGCGCTAAGTATCGATAGGGGAGATTCTGGACTATAAGCACCTAAAGACTCGCCTTGACCGAGAACCTCGGATTCTCGGCGATGACGCTTCAAATTCAGACGTGAATCGGAAATTCTTCGGTAATTTTTTGATCACGTCCGACTTTGAAGCGTCGTCGCTGAGAACCTGGCGGTCTCGGTTAAGGCGAGGATTTAGGTGCTAATAGTCCGGAATCTTCCCTATCGAATATATATATATATATATATATATATATATATATATATATATATATATATATATATATATATATATATATATATATATATATATATAGGGTAGAAGGGGGCACAGAGGACCACGTAAGACAATATCACTCATAATCCTTCAACAGTTTGTTTAAAAGATATGATTTTTGGTTTATCTTGTTAAGCAATCTTTCTTCAAGGGTGGGGACTCGAAATTGCATTATTTTTTCACTTAAATTCCAACTAAACAGAATTTTTTAACATGACGGCACGGGTCCTTTTAACCCCATTGTTTGGGACGAAAAGGTCCACTGCTCCCTTTCGCCCCAAATAAATTACCAACGATGAATTAAATAAATCTTTTGTTAAGTAACGATTATATTGGATAACAAAACATTTGTTCATAATTTTCGTAATATAATTATTATTCTATGCACATATAGGTACCCATATTAAAAAAAAATTCATTCATAATATTTGCGTGCTTCATTAATAACAAAAATGATGACCAGTCTGTGCACATAATGCATTGAAAACTCTCTTCTTCCTCTTCTACACCAGCGCATGCATCGTGAGCCCACTCCTTGCATCTTACACATTGGATCCATCCTTCTTCAGACTTGGGTTCTGAAAATTTACTATGACAATACAGGCACTCGGTGTCATCTTGATTAACTTCACTTTCTGATGAATCATTTTGTTTCCTTGGCTTAAATATTTGTTTCTGATTCTGTCTCTTTTTCTTATTTTGTTTTGAAGTGCTATCCACTAGTTGCCGCTTGACAAGATTAACTTTCTTGTTTTCTGTTTTTTTTTTTTTACTAAACTAGCTTCCAATTCATATTTGAATGGGGTGCTTGTCAATTCCTCCGCTCGTTGGGTCTTCCCTCCAGTTTTTCCTTTCTTTTGAAGTTGCCGGTTTAGGAAAAATTAATTCAATAACCTCCGCAAATGTGGCGTTCGCTTTAGAACTACTTGATGTTGGCTCGGATTCCTTGGAGTATCTTGGTGGTGTTCGCTGAGGTTCTGTTGAGCAACTGGGTCCTGGTTCAACTGGTTGATCGTCAATTTCATTTGGTAAGTGCTCTCTCGTTTCATTCTGAAATGCAATCTGGGTATTATTTTGAGACTGGGCATGCTGTTCAACATTAGTAACTTCAGCAGGTAGGAAGTCTTGGTTATTGAATACGCCAGCATTGAATGGCCATATACCTGCTACCTCGAATCCTTTAATGACGTTTTCCATATTTGAAATGTGTGCAAAGGCTTTTGCAAATATCTCCACAAGATCATAGATTGTAATTCGTTGGCCAGGATGATTTGAATGCCAGACATCACATTCCCTGGCATATTGTGCCTTCAACGGCCCGAATACGCAACAGTCGAGGGGCTGCAATCTATGACTCGTATGAGGAGGGGGCGAAATTATAACTAAGTTGTTCTCTTTTGCTTTAGTAATAGCTTCAAGGGATCTATGGCTGGTATGGTTATCTAAAATTAGTAAGATTTTTCGATCTTCCGTTGGTTTCACCATACCAATGAAATGGTCCAGAAACTTCAAGAAATGGTCACTGTCCATCCACCCTGAAGTATTAGCATATCTAACCGAGCCTGGAGGACAACCTCGCATTAACAGTGGATTCATTTGTTGTCTAAATAAGAATGGGGGTGAATAATATCCCGAAGCAGATATTCCACATACAGCGGTAATATTGTACCCTCTTTCGGCACTAACAATGCGACCAATCTGCTTTTTCCCTTCTACGCCAAAATTTTTCTTGGAACGGGGACAGTATTTACACTACATTCATCGATATTAAAAATGTGGTCGGCCTGGAATCCATATTTTTTCAAGCACGATTCTAGTAGATTGTGGAATCTTTCCACCTGAGGCCTATTGGATCCTACTGCCCTAGCCATACTTGTAGCTTCAGGCGCCCGAATGGAGATTTCTGGATTTATTTTCCTAAAGCCCGCTAACCAATCGATACCAGCTAATTTCGATTCTTTATTGAAAGTGTGTTTTAACTTCAACTTTTCTGCCAAATCGAAAGCTAATTTTCGGCAGTCCATTGTTGTGATTTTGTGGAATTTGGTTTCTAAGTCAATTATGTGGTCACCTAATTGTTTGTCTTGTTCAGAAATAAACACTTGCTTGTAAGTATCATTTCTTGGTCCCATGTGGGTCACAACATTATGAATCCGACGAAGCAATCAAGCATTTGGGATATTGAATTGCTGACTTGCTTTTCTGACTGACAAAGATTTTTCGTTTATTGATTGAAGAGCTGCCTCCATGTCTTGAGAAGTCCACGACACCGTTTCTGTATGTTCGAACAATCTGTAAATAAACAATAAACTGTTATTTAGGAAGGAATACACCAATGACAAATTTAATGGGGGTGATGAGGACCGGTCCTTATTACAGACATAGTCCTGTTCGCCCCATATGTCCGTTAATGCAAAAATATTGTTACCGCCATTCTACATAAAGGTTATGTTACATTTCAAACTACCAAAATTGTGTTAAATCATGTATATATCATCAAACGAACTCGAAAATTATTTCCTATCATTTAGAAAGGCATACGAGCAATTGACAAATTGAATAATTTTAGATCACTTACCGTTATTTCTGGTTTTAGCGAATTAAAAAAAAATCGCTTATGGGGAGATCTGTATATATATATATATATATATATATATATATATATATATATATATATATATATATATATATATATATATATATATATATATATATATACTAAAACAGGATTGTTAACACGGCATTTATGTACTATACAAGAAGAAAGGTTTAAGGGCAAAGCCGCAAGGAGACAACCGCAAACACGTGTTTCAGGCTAATTAGCCATCATCAGTACGGTATAGCCAGGTGAAGATGGTAACACTCTGGATGAAGATGGAAATCCAGAGCGTTACCATCTTCACCTGGCTATACCGTACTGATGATGGCTAATTAGCCTGAAACACGTGTTTGCGGTTGTATCCTTTCGGCTTTGCCCTTAAACCTTTCTCCTTGTATAGTACATAAATGCCGTGTTATCAATCTTGTTTAAGTTAATATAACTTCCTGGGCTCCGGATGTTCACGCAGGTGATTTCTTTGCCTCCGTAGCTTTTTTGGTTGTTTCCCTCGGATTGAGGGTCTTCCAAATGTTGCTGCAATTGTGCACTGGTTGCCTGTTGGGACTCCGTATATTTTTCCATCTTCATCCAGAGTGTTACCATCTTCACCTGGCTATACCGTACTGATGATGGCTAATTAGCCTGAAACACGTGTTTGCGGTTGTCTCCTTTCGGCTTTGCCCTTGAACCTTTCTCCTTGTGTATATATATATATATATATATATATATATATATATATATATATATATATATATATATATATATATATATATATATCCGACCAATAACTCAAAAAATAATGGACCGATCTTGATAAAATTTTCAGAGTACCTTCCTTTTGCAGGTGGCTTGGACAAGTTCGTTATCCAGGAAAATCGGACGAGGTTTTCCCGAAAAATTTTGTGTTTTCTTTATATAAACATTTATACCTCCGGAAATAACAAAGTGAGGGCAACCAAATTTGGTACGCGTGTTTGTATTATAGAGAGTGAACGCTGTACCAAAATTTAGGTCTCCAGCTTTAAAGACAAAGAAGCTATGGGCAGTTAAAACAACAAAGTTTGGAGTTTTCCTCAAAACGTCAAACTCGCAATTTTAAACGTCAAAATTGGCAATGTTTAGGCAAATAATGTGAAACAAATACCGATTGTAAAAAGAAAATGTTGCAAGAAGAGTGTTCTGCAAACCTTTATGTTTCAGATTCAACCGTCATTGCCCTTCATTTAATAAAGTATTTACAGAATATTCATTTCAAATAGACCCTTTCCTGATGCTTTGCTGTCAGTTTAGTTAAGTTTGGTGCCTTTTTGGATATTTATTTGTAGGTTTAGTGAAGTTTATGGCTTAACGGTCTATAATTTTTTTAGCTAATTTTCGTAGAACAAATTTGTTAATGCATTTTTGCATTTTTTATCGAAATATGATGCGTTTATAAGAAAAAAATCCGGACGCAGTAAGTGCGTTTTGGTAGCGAATTTTCGGAAAATTTGCAGATTAGCTCCCGAACGCTTTTCAAAAAACTGTTTTCAGCCCCAACCACCACACCTCCCCCCCGATCCATAAACCCACGATAAATTTCTTGTTCACACCCCTCAAGGAAGTTACGGGACCAGGAGTGAATAGGGGTGCTGGGCGGGGTGGTCAGTAAAAAGGAAATATGAGTAGAAAATGCGAATAAAACGGGCTTGAAAGTTGTCTTTTTCACATCTTGAAGCCATATTCCCCTTAAACCCTGCCTACCCTGCATAGCACCCCTATTACCCCAAAAAAGTTCTTGTTTACACTCCCCAAGGAAGTTACGGGATCAGGAGTGAGTAGGGGTGTATAATTTTTTTAGCTAATTTTCGTAGAACAAATTCGTTAATGCATTTTTGAATTTTTTATCGAAATATTACGCAGTAAGTGCGTTTTGGTAGCGAATTGTCGGTAAATTTGCAGTTTAGCTCCCGAACGCATTTTAAAACACTCACCCCCTGGATCCACAAACCCCAAGGAAAATTTCTTGTTTCCACTCCCCAAGGAAGTTACGGGACCAAGAATGAGTAGGGGTGTATAATTTTTTTTAGCTAATTTTCGTAGAACAAATTCGTTAATGCATTTTTGCATTTTTTATCGTAATATGATGCGTTTGTAAGAAAAAAATCTGGATGCAGTTAGTGCGTTTTGGTAGCAAATTTTCGGTAAATTTGCAGTTTAGCTCCCGAACGTTTTTCAAAAACTGTTTTCAGAAACCTGTCTAGCCCCAGCCCCAACCACCACACCTCCCCCCCCGATCCACAAACCCACGATAAATTTCTTGTTTACACCTCCCAAGGAAGTTACTGGACCAGGGGTGAGTAGGGGTGCTGAGCGGGCCAGGTAGTAAAAAGGAAATATAAGCGGAAAATTCGAATAAAGCGGGATTGAAAGCTGTCTTTTTCACATCCTGAAGCCATATCCCCCTTAAACCCTGCCTGCCCTGCACAGCACCCCTATTCACTCCCAGTCCCATAACTTCCTTGGGGGGTGTGAACAAGAAATTTTTTGTGGTTTGTGCATCCAGGTGGGGTCCTAGTAATGTTTCTGAAAACAATTTTTTGAAAAGCGCTCGGGAGCTAATCTGCAAATTTACCGAATCTTCATTAAATCCTTCAAATTTCAATAACTCAATTTGCTATTAACGTAAGATTTGTTGGTTAGGAAACCAATATTTAAGTTTATTTTCGGAAAATTTTGGTATATTTTCAAACCATAAGTAATTTTGATAAAATATTGTACATTGTTTCTACTACATAGCCTATACCGATAATCAGATTGATGCCTGCTCGCATTTGCTATTAAAAACATTTTTATGGAAATTCACTTCCATAACACATTTTCTGCATCCAGACTTGTGACAAATGTTTATATATTTTCAAACAATAAATTTATTTCGATGAAATATGGTACATTGTTTCTACTATATAGGCAACCAAGTTTGATGGCTGTTTTCATCAAAGAAAGACATTTGCTATTAAAAATATTTTAAAGAAAATTCGCTACCATAACGCACTTGCTGCGTTAAGAGATTTTATTTTATTATCACACACTCAAAGCACAACCACAGGTGTCAAATATGAGTTCGCGACTGTCTGACCCCTGTACTATTTAGGCTAGAGGTTGAAGCAAGTTGATGGCGCATGGTACAAATTGATAAATGGCCCGGTCCCAGTCGTCCCAGTGGTCCTCTGTGCCCCCTTCTTCCATATATATATATATATATATATATATATATATATATATATATATATATATATATATATATATATATATATATATATATATAGAGAGAGAGAGAGAGAGAGAGAGAGAGAGAGAGAGAGAGAGAGATATTTATGGTAAATGAAGGTGATGGTTGAAGTGTTAGAAGGTGCGAAATAGAAGATAAAAAAGAATTTAAGTTTGGTACGTCAAAATTTGAAGTTTATTGAATTTGGTGTCGGACTGTCAAACTATTTAGGATTCCAACCTTATAAATTATGTTATATGATACACCACAAGTCGCATTAGACTTATTGTATTAACATGATGTATAATTTTTGCCAATAAACAATAATATATATATATATATATATATATATATATATATATATATATATATATATATATATATATATATATATATATATATATATATATATATATATATATATATATATATGGATCCATGGCGGTGCAGCTCAACTCCCACAATATCTACACAAGGAATATTTATTGAAAATATAGACAAATCTAAAAGATAATACGATATTTAAAACTACTTTTAAAAGCTAAAGGCGACGAGAACGCCTCCACCCCGGCTTTTACCTGTTTCCAGAAAAAGACGATCGGTTCTTACAATCTCATATGAATCAAGTAATAGTGAAGAGTTGACCACAACACGATGGATCCACGTTTCACTAAAACAGACGATATCAAACTCCAAGTCTGCAACTCCAACATACAAGTGATCGAGTTTATTATTTATTATCCGCACATTTTGATAAAACAAAGTCAATCCATTCCTGCTGGGCGTATCTAGTTTAACATCACGATTTTAGGAGATCCCCGACATACTTTATCCTAAGATTGCTTGCCTTAAGTACAAGTTATGTGTCTCAGGAGTAAATAAATATAGCTGCTTTATGAAACATGAAAAATCTCTGCACGCAGCAAGTGCGTTATGGTAGCGAATTTGCTTTAAAATATTTTTAATAGCAAATATTTTTCTTTGATGAAAGCAGGTATCAAACTTGGTTGCCGATATAGTAGAAACAATGTACCATATTTTATCGAAATAAATTTATTGTTTGAAAATATAGACACATTTTTCAAAAGTCTAGATGCAGCAAATGTGTTATGGAAGTGAATTTCCATAAAAATGTTTTTAATAGCAAATGCGAACAGGCATCAATCTGATTATCGGTATAGCCTATGTAGTAGAAACAATGTACTATATTTTATCAAAATTACTTAGGGTTTAAAAACATACAAACATTTTCCGAAAATAAACTTAAATGTTGGTTTCCTAACCAACAAAGCTTACGTTAATAGCAAATTGATTTATTGAAATTTGAAGGATTTAATAAATATTTGGTAAATTTGCATATTAGCTCCCGAACGTTTTTCAAAAAATTGTTTTCAGAAATATTACTAGAACCCCACCTGTATGTACAAACCACAAGAAAAATTTCCTGTTCACACCCCCAAGGAAGTTACGGGACTGGGAGTGAATAAGGGTGCTGGGCGGGGTAGGTAGTAAAAAGGAAATATGAGCAAAAAAAGCAAAGAAAACTGCTTAAAAGCTGTCTATTTGAAACCATATCCCCATTAAACCCCGCCTACTCCGCCTACCTCGCACAGCACCCCTATTCGCCCCCAGGTCACGTAACTTCCCTTGTGGTTTATGCAACGAGGGTGGTTGTATGCCCGCTTTGACTTGCGGTAGGGCTGGGGGGTTGGGGGTGGCTGCTTTGTCGTGGGGATTTTCCTTCCCCCCTCGCGTGCATATAACCACCCTCGTTGCATAAACCACAAGAAAAATTTCCTGTTCATACCCGCCAAGGAAGTTATGGCACCTGGGGGAATAGGGGTGCTGTGCGGGATAGGCAGGGTTTAAGGGGGATATGGCTTCAAGATGTGAAAAAGACAACTTTCAAGCCCGTTTTATTCGCATTTTCTGCTCATATTTCCTTTTTACTACCTACCCCGCCCATCACCCCTATTCAACCCTGGTCCCGTAATTTCCTGGGGCGGTGTGAACAAGAAATTTTTCTTGGGGTTTGTGGATCCAGGGGGCACCCTAGGCAGGTTTCTGAAAACAGTTTTTTGAAAAGCGTTCGGAAGTTAATCTGCAAATTTACCGAAAATTCGCTACCAAAACGCACATACTGCGTCTAGATTTTTTTCTTATAAACGCATCATATTTCGACAAAAAATGCAAAAATGCATTAACACATTTGTTCTTGGAAAATTAGCTAAAAAAATTATAGACGGTTAAACCATAAACTTCACTAAACCTACAAATAAATATCCAAAAAGACGCAGCAAGTGCGTTATGGAAGTGAATTTTCATAAAAATATTTTTAATTACAAATATATCGCTCTAATGCGAGCAGGCATCAATTTGGTTACCGGTATAACCTATATAGTAGGAACAATGTACCATATTTTATCAAAATAATTATTTGAAAATGTACAAAAATTTTCCGAAAATAAACTTTAAATGTTTCTGAGAAAACTGGTCTCCTAGCCAATGAACCTTAGGTTAATAGCAAGTTAAGTTATTAAAATTGGAAACATTTAATGAAAATTCGCAACCAAAACGCCCTTGCTGCGTTCATACAAAAATTTTCTGAAAATAAAGTTAAATGTTGCTTTCCTAACCAACAAAACTTACGTTAATAGCAAATTAGGTTATTGAAATTTGTAGAATTTAATGAAAATTTGCTACCAAAACGCACTTACTACGTCCAGATTTTTTTCTTAAAAACATGCATCATATTTCGATAAAAAATGCTAAAATGCAGTAACGAGTTTGTTCTACGAAAATTAACTAAAAATTATAGACTGTTAAACCATAAACTTCACAGCGAAAGCATCAACTTAACTAAAACCGACAGCCAACCAACTTCTTTGTCTTTAAAGCTAGGGACCCAGTTTTGGTACAGAGTTCACTCTTTATAATAAAAAAACGCGTACCAAATTTGGTCGCCCTTACTTTGTTATTTACGGAGATATGAATTTTTTTAGAAAAAAAACACAACATTTTTCGGGAAAACCTGGTCCGATTTTCCTGGCTAATGAACTTATCCAAGCCACTTGCAGAAGGAAGGTACTCACCAAATTTGATCAACATCGGTCCATTATTTTCTGAGTTATCGGTCGGATATATATATATATATATATATATATATATATATATATATATATATATATATATATAAACACAGATCTCCTTATTAGTGAATTAAAAAAAAAAATTCGCTAAAACGCGGACCGCAAAATTAAGCGTTGGGTTGTTTGTAGGACCCCCTGTATAAAGTATATATCCATCATCGCTTATATAACAATACGCGGATCAAGTGCGAATCCAGAAACCAGACAGTGAAGTAAAGCCGTGTGATCACTTAAGAGTGCAGGAGCATCAAATGATTGAATTGGTTATTGGTTGTTTATGATGTTCACCACACACAGTGGTGAAGTGTTACACTTCTCTTTCCTCTCGATACATCCACAAGTACTCCAGCTTTTGCGGAAACGGAAAGGACCCGCATTATGTTTACCAATACGATCAGGATATTCCCGTGGGACCTAATTCATCATGACCTATTTTCTGTTACTTTATATGAACCTTGATATTGGTATATAAATTCAGAACAGCTACTACGTTTCACACTGTATAACAAATTCTAATTAATAAATCACAAACCAAATCATAAAGTCTGGAAGCAGCAAGAACGTTATGGTAGCGAATTTTCATAGACTTGCTTTTAACGATGAATATCATTTTTTAATGAAAGAAATTAAATATAGTAGAAAGTATAACCTTTATAGTAGAAACCATATTTATAAACACACTTGGAGAACCCAAATCACCACAACACATTAAAAAAACTGATGATCGTTTCACTAACCAAGTTAGCGTCATCAGAAGATGAATAATTTGAAATATATTATATCAACAACTCTATTTACATTCCTCTGCAGGTGGTCGGTCATTAACGATATAGGGAGGTTCAACGACACCAGAATTAACAAATTTCGCTTGGCGGAAATATCTGTATTCTTTTCTTATCTATCGGGCGTGCTTTTGTCTGTATTTATTTTCTAAAGCAATCTGTCAAGAGACTGCCCATAGGCGGCGGAGGGAGATTCATACACTTTTTATTATTACTATTTTTTTTCTAAATATTTGCTATATATATATATATATATATATATATATATATATATATATATATATATATATATATATATATATATATATATATATATATATATATATATATATATATATAATAAAGCAATCTATTAAGAGCAATCTATTAAGAGACTGCCCATGGGTGGTGAAGCCAGATTCATGCATTCTTTAATATTACTATATTTAGCAATATATACTTTCGAAGGCGTTTAGGTGTTCGGGTTGTCTAACATTTTTTATTAATTTTAGAATCTGCTCATTAACGTGGCGATTATTATCCAAAATATGTCGGGCGGCGGAAGATTTATCTATAGTACTCTATCTTAATAATGCTAAATGTTCTTTAAATCTAATTCTAATAGATCTTTTTGTTTCTCCGACTGATTTAAGATCACAATCTTTACTTACTTCATAAATTTCCGACATTTTGGCCGTAATGTACTTGTCTTTTGGGTTACCTAGCATGTTTTTTTAAGTAATTGCAAATTGGCTTTTTTTTTAAATGATATCTAGCCCCTTCGTGATTCGAGGTTCAAATGAAACCATGTTTTATAAAAATAACATTATTGTTTAAAACAGTACAAAAATTTCGCAAACACACTTACACTTAAAATTTTCCCGAAAAAACTTGTTGGACTTTCCAGGCCACGAAAATTTTAGTGGTGGAAGTGTAGTGTGAAAGTAAAGAAAGTCTGGACGCAGTATGTGCATTATGGAAGTGAATTTTAATAAAAATGTTTTAATAGCAAATATTTTCTTAAAAAAAATCACTAATGAGATCTCGACTATTGAATTTTGAAAACAATTCTTCAAATCAGCGCGAACTACGACGCCTAGAACCCATATCCTTGGTCGGTTTCAATTTTTATATGTATATATATATATATATATATATATATATATATATATATATATATATATATATATATATATATATATATATATATATATATATCAAGATTATTACTGGAAATACATACTAGTTTCGCGTTTCGCTCTTATTTGAGCTCATCATTGTGTTATACCAGCAATAATCAGAACATATCTATATTAATTGGCTTAACGTAGCCAAAATATGAACTAAACGTGAGATGACCAAGCTAGTGACATCTAGCACGAAACAAGGAACTTTGTCTGTAAGACGACTCCGGTACAAATTCTGCGTCAGGTGCCGTACAACCACAAACGATCTTTAAAAAATCGTCAGCCCTGCCACTATATTCCTATAAGGAAATATACGAATAATATAAAAATAGAATATCAAGATTATTACTGAAAACGCATACAAAGTTCCTTGGTTCGTCCTAGATGTCAGTAGCTTGTTCATCTCACGTTTCGTTGAGATTTTGGATACGTTAATCAAATTAATTTAGATATGTTTTGATTATTTCTGGTATAACACACTGATGAGCTCAAATGATAGCGAAACTAGTATGTGTTTTCAGTAATAATCTTGATATCTATTTTTACATTATAAGTATATTTCCTTATAGGAATAAAGTGGCAGGGCTGACGATTTTTAAAGATCATTTGTGGTTGTAGGGCGGCAACTGACGTACAGAATTTGTACCGGAGTCGTCTTACAAGTCTCCTTTTTTTATGTAAAAAATTTATGACTCCAGAAATAACAAAGCTATGGCAACCATATTTGGCAAACTGGTTTACGTTGTAAAAACCAAACTCTGCACCACAATTTGGGTCTCTAATTTGAAAGAAAAAAGTTATAGGCCCTTAATGAAGCAACATTTTAGTGCCACTAAAAGTCAGAGGAGACGCAATACCAAAATATTGTATGTGTTAAACAGAATCTATTAAATATTACAGACTATATTTATCTTTTCATAGCGAAAAAAGTTCAAGAAGTGCCAGAAAGATTACTTTGAGAATTTTATAATTTTTCTCCTGTAAATGTCCCACTGGAGATTTGAAACATGAAAATTAGTATGACTATTGCAATTAAGAATAGAGGATATTGCATAAAATGTGTACTAGAATGTTCTAGATTTATGCTACTTTTCGCATTTGTTAAAATAACTGCAAAATCTGCCTTTAAAGACCTTACATATTACAAATAAATAACTTAATACCACTATCGGTTATCTACCTTTCCTCATTGCAGTTTGCGAGAAGCAATACGTGATGTAGTGGTTAGTATACCTGTCTAATGAGAATTTTCAGTAACGAGTTATGGGCCATTCTGTGATTGTCAACATGACTTTATAAGATGTAGCTCGAAACAACCTATAAATAACTTTTACAATATTTTCCTGTACCTCGTATAAAAACGGATATATTGAGCACCACCCTGTATTCATGTAAACATGTAAAAACTGAAACTAACCCAGTTTGCGCTTCTTTAGAGAAATATTTTCAAAATTCTAAACTCGTAATCTCCTCTATAACCAATTTTTTCTACGAAAATTCGCGAAAAAGTATAGAAGGATTATTTTTGTCTGTAATATACAATAGATTTTGTTATCCACACAAAACATTTTGATTGTCTGCATTTTTCTGCTCATCAGTGGCACCCAATTTTTTAAATGTCTATATATTTTTTTCCTTTCAACATATAGATCTGAATTTTAGCATGTTCAGTAAGTTTAATAGTGTAAACCTGAATACCAAATTTGGTTGCCATATATTTCTTATTTTCTGAGATACAAAATTTTCCGAAAAAAAAACCAAATTTTCCAGGAAGAAGTTAAATTTTCCTGGCTAACAAACTTATCCAAGCCACCTACAAAAGGAAGGTACCTACCAAATTTTATCGTTATCGGTACGATATATATATATATATATATATATATATATATATATATATATATATATATATATATATATATATATATATATATATATAAACATATAAAAATTGAAACTTACCCCGGATATGACTCCTAGTTCGCGCTCATTTGCAAAAAATTTTTCAAAATTCAAACGTCGAGATCTCTCCATTAGTGAATTTTTTCTACGAAAATTCACTAAAATCAAAAACAGGGATAACCAAGCAATAATTTAATGAAAAATTAGGTATTTTATAATTTTTGAGATTATTGTAATGTTGCCTGATAATATATATATATATATATATATATATATATATATATATATATATATATATATATATATTGCTATGCCCAATATAAACCTAAAGCAGGTATTTAACGTAAAATTGTTACTAGAGAAAAGGGTAAATTGCACCAAGAGCATTAACAGAGTGTATAAGTTAGGTTATGCTCAAGATAGATAAAATACATATAAATATAAATACCTTAAATTAATCCCAATTTCTAGGCCGGCTATAAATTGATTCATAAGTCCACAATGAAATACAGATAGAGCACCTAAAACAGAAAAAGATTGTGTATTTTGATAGTACCAAGAGCAATGGAATAAATATTTAGTTTATAAGAAATTAAATTTGCATTATACCCTGAACAAAAAAATTTAAGAAACGATGCACTATATATATATATATATATATATATATATATATATATATATATATATATATATATATATATATATATTAAAGTGAAGTGAGATATATAAACTTTAAAACACAAATATAATGACCCTATAGCGTTAAAACACTATTAAAAAACTAACACTAATAGGGAGTCCCCTGCGATCGAACCCAGTACCCTTCGGTTCAGAGGTACACTGAACCACCGAGGCTCTAAGATTAATGTTAAATTGTGGTAAACAATAAGATATAGGTTAAGCTAGGTAAGGAAATGCTAAGGATTATATATGTAAGATTGACAATAAATTTAAGTAAATTTAATTTTTTTAAATGGGTTAGTTTTAGGAAGTGGAACAAATAATACAAATTCCAATTTGAAGCTTAAGAAGAACGTTGTTTTGACTTACCTGCATAAGTCCAGTAATAATAATTCATGTGTGTGAAGGAAATAACAGTTTTTGACTAAATTTGATATTGACCCATATCGTTGGCATATTCAGGAAACAAATTGTTATTGTGAGAAATATTAATATAATTGGTCGACAGATTTTGGAGACATCCGGCATCTTCGAAAAGGTTGTTAACAATAACTCAAAACAAGCGATAGCTTACAACCATCGTTATTATAAAATGTAATAAATATTGACAAAATTCTGTAAATCAAACCAGAAAAATTTTCTAAACAATAGTGGATATTTTTGAAACCAGTATATAACTCAAGAGAATAAGCCGAATAACACATTTATCGTCAATGTTGGTTGCAATAACCTCAATGCTAATAAAGATTACTTGATAGAAGTACTAAATAAGTAAAATGTCAATTATGCCGCCAAAATGCTCGTTAGATTAGAACCCAGAATAATGAGTCTTTTTAGTAGACTTCAACAGATCGCGTTACGCTACCCGTTGCAGAACAAACAAATTATTAATTTGTCTATTTTTTGAAGATTCAGTGGTACGTAAACTAAATTAAGGCAAAACCTGTAAAATTGTCAATGGCCAACATTTATAATTTTTAGATAGATCCAAGTAAGTAATTACATGTTGAAAAGAAAAAAAAATTTGTCGTTAAAAAATTTGTTTGTTGTAAAAATCATATACATCTGTAAAAGGAATCATTTGAGAATTTATAAGGTTTAAAAACATGTACATTTCATACCTAGTTGTCTAGATTTCTATGTATGAAATGTACATGTTTTTAAATTTTATAAATTCTCAAATGATTCCTTTTACAGATGTATATGATTTTTACAACAAACAAATTTTTTAATGACAAATTTATTTTCTTTTTAACATGTGATTACTTACTTTAACCCGTTTTTGTCGTGTGTGTGTTTTTGTTTCTCTAACGTCGGCTAATTTCCACGTCTATCACCGACGCCAGGGAGGGTTTCACCTCACTATCCTGGAAATTTTGCCGAAACCCTGCCTTTCTGTAAGGAGGATATGGATCTTTAACGTGCCTAACTTCGCGTGGACACGGGACTGACGGCTTTACGCCACCTCCGAAGAGCGAAACGTGCAGACATTTAACTTGATCAAATACAATGCCACAACCTCGGTCGATGTTAATGTTACAGTTAATGCTGAAAAGTGACAGGAGTACCCTGGGATCAAACCCAGTACCCTTCGGTTCAGAGGCACACGTTCTTACCCCTGAACCAACGAGGTTCTTAGTTGTGTAGCATGATACATAATTCTGGTGCAAAAGGTAAATATCAGAATTTCTGATAAAATTTGGCTTGTCGATAATATAAGGTAATAATTTTCAATATGAACCCAAACTATTCATATACCTGCAGAAAAGGAGTCAAAACAGCCGTGGAAAATAATAAATATATCAAATAAACTGATAAAGCTAAATATTTACTCAAAATACCTATATTAACCATACATTTCAGAAACAGTAACTACATTTTTTATAGTAAAACCTAATTATAATAATAATCATTAACAATTTTAAACAGAATTGCTAATTTGAATGAAAGAAAACATAATTACATATACCTATATATATATATATATATATATATATATATATATATATATATATATATATATATATATATATATATAGGGGAGATCGGGGCATGTTGTAACATTTTTTCGATTTTATTTGTTTATTCCAAAACTAACAGCAATAATTATTTCCAACTTGAACTAGCAAATCTGTATATATTTGTTATACATATGAGGCTAAGGTTTTTGTGTATAGTGCAGTTAATTTTTTGTTAATTTTGAGTTATTTTTGAAGTGGCATATGTTACAATTTACCCCGTGTTTGGGGCAACTTGTAACACCCACGGGGTAAATAATAACAAAACACTTTATATTTAAAGGAAAATATATTACAAAATTAACTGCTAAAAGCTAAAATCAAACATGTTGTTTCCTATTTTAGGTAAGTTATACAAAATATAAGTATAGAATTTCGTATAATTGTTTGAATTATCTTAACCGAAAATGAACTAAAACCAACAAAATAAATTAACAGTAAATTATAAAATAAAATAACTCAACATTCCGCAATGTTATCACTAATCTTCACCATCATCAGAATTACAGTGATGACAAATATATGTTTCATCACCCGGCGTACATTCTTCATGTGCCCATTGCTTACAAAGCTGGCAACGAATCCAAGATTCTCCTGGTTTGCTATCGCTAAAGTTTTTACAACACACCACGCATACAGTGTCATCTTCGTCAGAAGATTCATTTTGAAACACTTGTTGTCTTACGGTTTTTGAGTTCTTCACGCCGGCAGCTCTTTTTCTTCTTTTATTGTCTCTCTTCTCCTTTTCTAACTTCAGGGCATTAATTTACGGTGTATCAGTTAGAATTGCCGACTTTCCTTTCTTTCGACCTCTGGTAGATGGTTTCCTTTCTGCAGCCGTACGAATAGGCCTCACATTTGCAGGAGGGAAGACATCGGATGATGACGAGAACATGAAAGAACACCGCTTAACAGTATTACTGGAGACAGCTGATCCTTGATTTCCCGAATCGATAAATGCAGCAGTATTTAGCCCTGATGTTGAAGGAAAACATTGAATTGCTCTACTATCTCCGCTTCTTGGGAGCTCAGGACCATTTGATGTGTGTTTCACACTGCAAGCAGAGGTAGATGTTGAAGGGAGGACCTGTAGATTATTGACGGAATCAGGTAGTTGTTCTGTGGACACGTTTCCCGAAAATTGTCTATCGGTGACGCTCGCAGGCACAGAGTCTTCATCGCTGAATATATTTCTGTTAACTGGTTCTATTCCAGTACAATTAAACCATTAGTGATATTACTCGGTGTTAGAGCCCGAGGCATAGCCTCTCTGACAAGTCCTGGAATATCATATATCGTCATAAATTTCATTGGATTGTTACGCATCCACGCATCTTGCTGGTAGGTCATGTACTTTTTCAGAGGCCCATATACTGTGAGAACAGTGTGCTGGGAATGACAGTAATACCACACCATTCTGCTTGGCATACTCCACGGTTCTATAAGATATGTGGGAGTCATGGTTGTCAAGCAACAAAAGGATTGGCTTCTCTTTGGTCGGCCGAACATGTGACACGAAATGTTTCATGAAAATGAAAAATTCGTCCTCGGTCATCCATCCGGAACCATTTCCGGCGCCAATAGAACCTGGGGGACCGTCACGTATAAAATGGTCTTGATATCGCTTTCCGGGAAAAAGAAACATTGGTGGAACATGGTTGCCTATAGCACTAACCGCTGCGCATAACGTGACAAGAACCCCTCTTTCACTGTAAGTCACTCCACCCACCTGTTTCGTACCTTTTTCTGCTACCACTTTTCCCAGTCGCTGTACTGTTGTTAGGCCTGTCTCATCCACGTTCCATATATCGGCAGCTTCAAACTTGAATCTGTTACGGACATCTGCCAGTTTATCGAAGAACATTTTAAAGTTCGGTTTATTAAAATTTGTAGCTCTTCCTATGCTTGTTGGCTCTGGAATACGAATGGACAAACTTGTATGTTTTTTCAGAAACGTTGTAAACCAATCTTATCCTGCAGACTTATCGCGCAGCCATGACTCAGGGACCTTAATATTGTACGAAACAGCACATTCATATGCCAGTTTTCGCACATCTCGAGGAGATAAACCGAAATGAATTTTTGAGCAATGTTTCAAATATTTCACAAACTCATTTAGTTGATCTTTGGTGAAAACTTGCTTATGTTTGCTATATCCATAATTATCGAGAGTCAATCCCACAGCACTTTCACTACGTTGTCTATGTTTGACATATCTGCTTAGCGTAACGTAAGAAATATTGGTGTCCTTTGCTACAGCTCTAATAGATTTGGTTATTACTCTAGTAATTTCTTCGTCCATGATATTTTGGGGGTCTGACCCCTCTCTGTCTTTTTCTTGTAAAAAAATGTTTTAAACTGTACATGAATCATGGTATGTGATTACAAATTTAAATTATTCTAGAAGTACAGTGTTTAGCTACTGGAAGTTTTTCACTTTTGAAACGTAAAATACAGGCTCTTACTTTTAAAAAAATTTAGTTTAATTAAGTTAAATGAAAAATTCACCCTGCTATTTGAGGGCGACCAGCATATGGAAGCTCAATTTTTTCAACGAATAATATAAACGAAAACGTTACTAATTGCGCCATTTTTATATAACTCTGCTATCTATTGGTAAAATCACCATATCAAAATTTGTGACAAAAACGTGAAAAGATGCAAAACAATAAACATTTTGAAAGCTCTTGGACACTATAACTGGGGTGCTCATGAATCAGTCTTGCTATGTATTTTCAGATCACTGATAAGATCAAAAATTTAATATTGCTCAGCTATTTATATTTCCGCAAGCAAATCAACTTTAAAACCACTTGAAGTTATTGTAAATCATGCACTTAGACTAGTCACAGGTGCTTTTCGAACAAGTCCAGTGGAAAGTATTTACCGAGAATGTAATGAGCCCCCAATTAAGTTAAGAAGAGAAGATGTACTCTTAAAATATGCGGCTAAGATATCAGCAAACCCAAATAATCCAGTCTACAAATTCTTGTCACAGACCAACTTCAACAGATTCTATGATGCGAACGTTTCAACACAGCTACCGTTTTCTTTACATATAAATAAGCTAAATCATATTTTCAATCTAGAGCTGCCAAATTATATATGCAATGGTGCTATTTCTCCATGAACCATTGGTTTTGCACCTACTGATACGACTTTTTTATCGCATAAATCAAATGTATTACCAGCTAAATATGTCAATAGATTATTTCAAGAGATTATCTCTAGATATCGATATGATATAATTCTTTACACTGATGGATCAAAAAGTAAAATTGATGTCGGATGTAGTATCACTTCTGCACTAAAGAAAGAAGCATATCACTTACCGTCAATATGTAGTAACTATACAGCAGAACTATACGCCATAATGAGAGCAACTAACATATTCGCCAACTCTCATTTCAATAACGCCTTAATATGTACCGATTCTCTTTCGTCGATTATATCACTCACAAGCCTTTACCCAAAGGACCATCTTGTAATCCAAGTACAAGAATCTATTGATTGTGCCTTGCAATCTGGCAAATCTATCAGACTTATATTTGTCCCATCACACTGTGACATTACTGGAAATGAAAATGCAGACGAATGTGCCAGGAATGCTGTCTTAATCGATACTGTAATTCCTCTTTAACTTTACTCCGACGTTTCTGCACAGATAACAAATTTTTATAGATAGAAATGGCAAATCGATTGGTCTTCGCTAAGCAACAAACTGCGAGAAATTGAACCAACTGTGGCAACCAAGAAACTTCCTGATTTATCTCGCAGGGAAGAAGTGATTATCAGAAGACTTCGAATTGGCCACTCTCTACATACACATGGTTATCTCTTAAATCAACAGCAACGCCCGTATTGTGAGCTCTGTGACCGACCAATTTTAATTTTTCACATTCTATTAGAATGTCCCTTATATGCCTGTCCACGATTTGAAAAATTTGGTGAAAGAAACTTATCTGAAATTTTAGGTCTAAATTTTACGAATGTAATTTGTTTGCTTAGATTTTTAAGACAGTCTAATTTATATAATAGTATTTAAGTCTATTTATTAGTTCCTGTTTTTATATATAATTTTGTAGTGTAATTATTTAAAGTGTCGTTAGTGTCAATGACCTTAGTTGTTAAGGCACTTAAATTATAAATAAAAAAAAAATTGTGTCACACAGGTTTCTAACATTCAGTTTTTTGCGTGCGATACTAAATAGGTAATGGTAACAAAATGAAACCCCTTTATGTAGAGATTATTATAATGAAAATATGAAGGATCTGTCAATTCCACTAACTAATATACAAATCCGGTTCATATTTTAAATAATATGTATATAATCTCTGTATTATGTGGCTGGGAAATAAATGAATCATTTAGACGGAACATAACTGCGATGTCACATTGATATGACATGAGACAGGGGCAGTAATTTAAACAATTAGGAAGTGAGAGTGTCTGGTCGCTGCAGTTACTTAATCCCTTTGAAAGGATAATGTCATATAAAGCGCGCTCCCGACTTCGAACTATTGTTGGACCAGTGTCATGAGGGACTGTACTGTAACGTTTACACTAGGGTGCTTTTTACATTGAGTAGCGAACAGATTTTGTGAAGCGCTGCAAATAATTCAGATACATGTGACTGGGGATATATATGTGGAGAATTCAACGATACTGTAGACAAGAAAACTGTTGGAATCATTATGCAGGTTTTCCATTTAGTGGGTAATTCCCTGATACGTCCATGCCATTACAAATGTTAGAAATGCGTTTTAGGGTGTCAGTGAGGATGTAAAGCTGTAAAATAATAATAGTAATACCTCCCGAGGTTGACTTTAACCTTGTACCATAAGGATGATCCACTGTGTTCAAGAGAACTTTGTTCTGAACTGCCATGTTAAAATAGAGCACAAATACAGCCGCTTCAAGGTGCAAGCACGTGGTAGTGGAATTTTTCTTTACGTAATAGTAAAGGATTTTTTCACGTCCGAGGAGGTACCACCCCATACATCAAGGGGCCGGTGAAGTACCAACGGACGTTTCCGGTTCTGGTGTATGAGTCGGTTTCCCTTATAAGCAAAAATGATGGTGGCTCCTCCTTGTACAAAATATTTCGGAGGTAAAATACCCCTCTATTCGGATCTCCGGGAGAGGGGTGTACAGGGGGCGCCAACATCAAGATTTAACATATCCTTTTCGAATATATGTGGCCTAAATTCTAACCCTGAACTCCGTTCACCATTTCCTCCAGGCTAACAGGCCCGAACTCCTCTTCCTCACCGAAGCCCAAATCAGTGCCAAAACACCCACTAATCACCTTAATTTCCCGGGGTATGAGCTCCTTACTTCCTTTAGATTGCATGGTGGCGTGTGCGCATACATCCGTAGCAATCTACCCTGCACCAGACTCCCCAATTTAGAAGCTGGAAGAAAAGACATACTATGGATAAAACTCTCTCTGTCAGGGCTGCAACTAAATTCATCAGTTGCATTTACCGGTCACCTTCTGACAACAACTTTGTCCAGCTCTTTGACTATCTTTCTGAAAAAACCGACTATCTGATTTCTGAATATCCTTCCTCCGAGGTCACTATTCTTGGTGACTTCAATGTCCATAATAAGAAATGGCTAGGATCTTCAAAAACCGATCCACAAGAGATGGCAGCGCGGGCCTTTGCAGTCAGCAATTCTTTAGCCAATATGGTTCAGCAACCTACTTATTTTCCTCGTATCCCAACACAAAGCTCAAATCCCTTGTTTCTCCTTCTTACTACAAAACCTGAATGCTATAAGATATCAGTCACCCCCCCCCCTGGTCGCTCAGACCACGGCATGGTCACTGCTTTCTGCGCAATGCAACCCGAGGTCACACAGTCACCACACCCACGTATCCTTTGGCACTACAACTACGGAAACTAGGAAGAAATGCGGAATTCTTTTTCCTCATTTCCATGGGAGACTGTCTGCTTCTCTCATCCTGACCCTTCTGATATCTCACAAAACGTCACCGAAATTATCCAAGCTGGCATGGAATTATTTATTCCACGTACACGGAAAACCTCTTCAGCCACTCAAAAGCCCTGGTTCTCTAAATCCTGTGACAAGGCCAGACTTGAAAAGGTCAAAGCTCACACATCGCTTCTACACAATCCCAGTCAAGAAAATCGTCAAGCATTTAACGACGCAAGAAACCGCTATGTCCGCATTCTTTCTGAGACAAAAAACTCGTTTAATAACCACATCAAAAACAAAGTCCTCTTAAGCTCCAACGGCGGCAAACGCTTCTGGACTCTTGCTAAATCTATTCGGAATAATTTCTGCAAAAGCACGTTCCCACTTCTTGTCTCAGGGGATGAAATTGTTTCTACCGCCCTGGGCAAGGCTGAACTTTTTGCTTCGTTGTTTGCCGGCAATTCTACTCTCAACCCACCTCCAAATGTTCAACCATCAACAGTCCCCAATGTCGCGCATAAAATGACGGATATTATTTTCAAAACTAAAAAGGTACGAAAGATGCTCTCTTCTCTTAATACCAGGAAAGCCTCTGGCCTTGACGAGATCCCAGCAATTGTTCTCAAAAAATACGCACCAGAACTTGCTCGTGTCCTGACTCGTATGTTTCAGATATCTTACAATAAATGCATATTCCCTAGTAACTGGAAAACTGCTCGAGTACAACCTATCCCCAAGAAAGGATTCAATGAGCTTTATAGCAACTATAGGCCTATTTTTCTCATTTCAGTCGTCTTTTAAGTGATGGAAAAGTATATAAACACCGAATTACTCAAATTTCTTGAAAAACATAGTCTAATACACGACAGGCAGTATGGATTCCGTCAGCGCAGATCGACTGCCTCCTCCTTTCCTTTGTCACCCATTCTTGGAACAAGTCTATGGAACAACACGGTGAATCCCAGATTGTTGCTCTAGACATATCCAAAGCATTCGACCAGGTCTAGCACGCAGCGCTGCTTAATAAACTTCCGGCCTATGGCCTACCACCAAAACTTTGTATCTGGGCAGCAAATTTCCTCTCCAACAGGAGCATATCTGTTGTTGTGGATGGCCATTCCTCTAAACTGTATCCAATTAATGCAGGAGTTCCTCAAGGTTCAGCTTTAGCCCCTACTTTGTTTCTTCTCCACATCAATGACCTCCTCTCTAGCACATCCCACCCAGTTCACAGCTACGCGGACGACAGCACCCTCCATTCAAATATACAATATTCTAAGCCTGTCTCTTTAGCCTAATTAGATGAGGATCGCAGACTAATGGAGGGTTCTGTCTCCGTGGATCTCCAAAAAATATTAGACTGGGGAAGTAGAAATCTTGTACAATTCAACCCCACCAAATCACAGTCTTGCTTTCTTTCTCATAAGAGATACACCAGCCCTAGACCCATCACAATGAACAACGAAGTTGTTCAAAGTAATGGGTCCTTTTCACTTGTTGGCATTTCTGTGGAACGAAATCTCAATTGGCACCAACATGTCACATCAATTGCAGAAGCGGCTGCTAAGAAATTAGGTTTCCTCTTCCGGGCTCGCAAATACTTTTCACCAGCTAATCTCTATACCTTATATACTTCACAAAAAAGACCAAACCTCGAATACTGCTCCCACATCTGTGGTGCTGCTGCCGCTTCTACACACGCTATCCTGGACTCCATTTAGAAGAGAGCTATACGTCTCATCGATGACCCTACCCTCACCCAAAGGCTGCCATCCCTTGCCCACTGACGTGCCGTTGGTGACCTCTCTCTCTTTTTTATAGATATCTGCACAGCCACTGGTCAGAGGAGCTTTGTTCCATAGTTCCTCCACCTGCTGCCCCCAACAGATCTACAAGGGCATCAGAGCGAATGCACCCTTTTACTGTCCAGGTCATCGGACATAGAACATCTTATTATGCCCGCTCTTTTGTTCCGAGGATTTCCAAGTTGTGGAATTCCTTGCCGGCACATGTTTTTCCTTCTCCCCCGAACCTTCAAACCTTCAAGTCCAGAATTAACAAGTTGCCTCTTTCCTCTTTGTCGACACCCACGGTGCTATAGTATTTAGGCTGTAAGCCCTCGTGGTGTGTTGTTGAAATAAATACAAAAAAATATGCCGTATAGTAATAGTGTACAATTCTTATGAAACATTCGCTACTATAACGCACTAGCTGCGTCCCGAAATTTTTTGTTTGAGAAGTGAAGGGCATCCCTTTACTGCTACTTTTGTATAAAGAAAATCTGTTAAGGAAATTTTCGTAAAACATATCTTTTGTGTAACATTACTTAAGCTTTTTTTAAGTGGCCAATTTTCGTCAAATAAATTTCTAGTAAATGCTCATACAAGTATTTTATTTTAGAAGCTTTGTCAAAAAGCTGTTTGTGAATAATAATATTTCAACAGGTGTGTAGTAAATGAAGAGATTCGTTGGCCAGTTGGTCAGTTATTTTGGGCAAATTTTAAGTTCATTTTCGGAAAATATTTGTACTTTTTAAAACAAAGTTATTTTTAGAAAATATTCTTTATTGTTTCTGCTGTATAGGTTATACTGTGTATATACCTCCATCTGGTAGTTTTGATATATTTATAGACGGGTTGAATAAAAGTCTTAAACTAATAACAGACGACTCCTTTAGCAAGACTTGTATAGTGGGTGATTTTAACATTGATTTGTTGAAAGGGAGCAAAGAAAAACAAATGATGCTAAATGCTGTGGAAAGTTTTGGTTTGGCGCCTGCTTTCAGGCAGCCCAGTCGAATCACAGATAATTCTATGTCCTGTATAGATAACATTTTCCTTAACATTAATGAGGCTTGTTACAGTGGAAAAACCCTAAGCGTATGTCTATCAGACCACTGTCCTCAAATAGTGACCCTTTTTAATTACAGACCTATAACCAAAGTAAAGTATATTGACAAATTTGTGGTAAATAAAACAAATATTGCTGGGTTTAAACGCGAACTGTCAAAAATTGAGTAGACAAGCCTGCTGGAGGAAAATGCAGAAAAATCATTTGACAATATACATGACACAATTGAGCAGTGCTTCAAGCTTTCCTTTCCTAAGAAAAAAGTATCGCTTGGCGACAAGAAAACTTTACTTACATCCCCAGAATTGGAAAAAGTCAAGATGCTGGTGGATTCAGCTCAAGTAATTCATAGAATTAGAACTGAGAACTCAAGATAATTCTTGGCCACACTTAAGAAGCAAATGAGAGAAACATACACACGTGAAGTTAAAAGAAGGAATAATGAATATATTGATGCCGCAGACAATAAAGTTAAAGCTGTATGGACGATCATCAACAAAGAGAGAGGCAAACGACGTTGTTCAAACTTGGAAACTGCTCTTAATGCGAATCAACTTAATAATAATTTTACAAGTGTCGGTATAAATGTGTCTAGTAGCCTTGATCACTCAGTAAAGGAGGCTATGGGTATGCTGCATAACAAAAAGGATAGAAATATGCACACCATGTTTTTGTACCCAACAACCAATGAAGAACTGACCAACATTGTGAAAAATTTTAAAAATAAGCTCTCATCTGATATATATGGAATGACAGTTCCATTGTTAAACGAAGTATTCCCTATCATAGTTAACTGTTTGTGTGAGGTGCTTAACCAGTGTATGATCCAAGGCAACTTTCCTAAAAAGTTAAAGCTGGGAAAAGTGATTGCAATACATAAAGGTGGCAGTTTGGATGATTGTGACAACTACCGGCCTATCTTGCTACTTCCGATTCTATCAAAGATATTTGAAGAGCTTCTTAAGAGAAGGTTGCTGGCATTCATTGAAAGATACAAGATATTAGATGCGCGCCAGCATGGCTTTAGACCTAAACGTTCAACAGACACAGCCTTGACCGAAATTGTTATGAGTATTGCAGAAGGACTCGATGAAAAAAATCATGTAGAAGTCGTAGATTGTGATCTGAGTAAGGCTTTTGATACAGTTTCAAAGTGTATTTTGTTGGGGAAGCTGGAACATTATGGTGTCAGAGGTACAGCCCTCTCTCTCTCTCTCTCTGGGTCTTACCTGGAGGATAGGAGGCAGGTTGTGTATTGGGATAAACAGCTATCCGATGAGATAACAGTAGATTGTGGTGTTCCGCAGGGTTCCATTTTGGGCCCCCTACTCTTTATCATCTATATGAATGATCTGCCGGCCAACATTGAATCGGATGCGATCGGTCTTTATGCCGATGATACCAGCTTTGTTAACAGAGAAACGGCAGCGATTGATTTGGGTCTACGTACTAGGACTTGCCTTGACCAAGCAGATGAGTGGTTTAGAATAAACTCTCTAAAACTGAACTTAAATAAGACACAACTACTGGTGCTGGGTGCGGGACACAGCGGCGGAGCGAGGCTAAAGCTTCTTGGTGTAATTCTGGAGGATGGCCTTGCCTGGTCTGCTCATGTCTCGGTTCTGCTTGGAAGGTTGTCTACGGCTATTTTTACAATGCGGCGAATGAAAGCTGTGGTGGGCCGGAAGGCCTGCAAGATGGCATATTTTTCCAACTTTCACTCTGTCGCTGGTTAAGGTGTGCTTTTGTGGGGCTGCAGTCCAGGCTTGCAGCAAGTGCTCCTGAAACAGAAAGAAGCCCTGCGTGTCTTGTGCGACGTGTCTTGGAAGACTAGCTGCCGTGGGTTGTTCGAGCGCGAGCGTGGGTTGTTCAAAAATGAATACCGATACTTACCGTAGTATCGGTATTCATTTTTGCCTGCTTAAAATATGTGCATCAAAACAAAGACTTATTTCTGGCCAATGAACAATTACATACCTATGATACCAGAAAGAAGGCTAACTTTAGCATACCATATCATAGACTGAATAGAACGCAATTGGGTGCAAATTATCTGGGTTTGAAGCTGTATAACAGACTGTCAAGTGATTTGAGCGAAATGCCCGAATCACGATTTGCCAGAGAGGTTAAGAGACTTCTGCTGCGGACGACACTGTATTCAGTGGATGAGTATTTCGAGACTGGTTGGTGAGAGGTATCAAAACAGCTCCTTAGGGACTTTAAGTGTATTTTGTGTTGCTTGGTTGTCTATATATTTGTACATAGATTGATTTGTTTGTTGTTTGTTCCTATTGTTTTTGTGGTGTTCTTTACAACTATTGTATTTTAAATATTTGACTATCTGTGTTGATGTGTATACATATTATTTACCTGACACGCCATGTAATCTCTTGATGGCAAATAAATATTATTATTATTATTACCAAATTTGATGCCATTCAGTCAAAAAAAAAAAGATCTGCCATTAAAAGCATTATTATAAAAATTGACTACTATAACCCACTTTCTGCATCTAGACTATTTGAATTTTATAGTGTGGTACCTATTCAGGGCTTGGACTACAGCCAGCGCTAATATAACTTGTAAAATTGACGCTTCTAATCCTCATATTGAAAGCAGCGACGGCGAGAGTAAAGGGTTGAGGATATAATAATTTGTCAGCAAGCCGAGATTACGAACTAGTTTTGAACTGTATTGGAGAAGTTAATAGAAGGATGAAGTGTTCGGTGTCGATAATAGATCAGAAGTGCCGGTTGCTTGTTTGCTAACAGCACAATGCTCATTAGTGATGGCTTTTCTATCTTTTACTTACCTGACATTATACACACAATGGACGACTCAGCTACTGACAATAGAACTCGCCTTTGAAAGCTACAGCTCAGCAGACATCGGATTATGTTTTAACACAAATATCAAATTTTTGTATAGTTCCCAGAATTTGTCAGCTTTGTATGCATCGAAGTTTTTTATGCCAATCTTTTAACAGTTTCTTTTAACGCCGAATTATGTAGGTATGTGAACTTCTCATGGTTTCAGGTATAAATTAAATTTGGTTGAAGATCTGAAGTTATTTGCTCAATTTCACAAGGTCTCGTTAACAAATTACATTTTGAAAATAATATCTGTAAAGTTTTAATGGATTCCAAACCATTGGCTAATTTTAAGTTTTTCACTAATTATAATAATAATAATAATAATAATAATAATAATAATAATAATAATAATAATAATAATAATAATAATAATAATAATAATAATAATAAACAGGGAATATAGAGGAAATGGAGGAGGAAGACAAATATAAATATCTCAAACATATATAAATATCTCTTTAAAGCTCACAAAACGCTTCTACACAATCCCAGTCAAGAAAATCGTCAAGCATTTAACGACGCAAGAAACCGCTATGTCCGCATTCTTTCTGAGGCAAAAAACTCGTTTAATAACCACATCAAAAACAAAGTCCTCTTAAGCTCCAACGGCGGCAAACCCTTCTGGACTCTTGCTAAATCTATTGGGAATAATTTCTGCAAAAGCACTTTCCCACCTCTTGTCTCAGGGGATGAAATTGTTTCTACCGCCCTGGGCAAGGCTGAACTTTTTGCTTCGTTGTTCGCCGACAATTCTACTCTGAACCCACCTCCAAATGTTCAACCACCAACAGTCCCCAATGTCGCGCATAAAATGACGGATATCATTTTCAAAACTAAAAAGGTACGAAAGATGCTCTCTTCTCTTACTACCAGGAAAGCCTCTGGCCTTGACGAGATCCCAGCAATTGTTCTCAAAAAATGCGCACCAGAGCTTGCTCCTGTCCTGACTCGTCTGTTTCAGATATCTTATAATAAAGGCATATTCCCTAGTAACTGGAAAACTGCTCGACTACAACCCATCCCCAAGAAAGGATCCAAAGCGCTTCCCAGCAACTACAGGCCCGTTTCTCTCCTTTCAGTCGTCTCTAAAGTGATGGATAAGTATATAAACACCGAATTACTAAAATTTCTTGAAAAACACAGTCTAATCCACGACAGGCAGTATGGATTCCGTCAGCGCAGATCGACTGCCGACCTCCTTTCCTTTGTCACCCATTCTTGGAACAAGTCTATGGAACAACACGGTGAATCCCAGATTGTTGCTCTAGACATATCCAAAGCATTCGACCAGGTCTGGCACGCAGCGCTGCTTAATAAACTTCCGGCCTATGGCCTACCACCAAAACTCTGTATGTGGACAGCAAATTTCCTCTCCAACAGGAGCATATCTGTTGTTGTGGATGGCCATTCCTCTAAACTGTATCCAATTAATGCAGGAGTTCCTCAAGGTTCAGCTTTAGCCCCTACTTTGTTTCTTCTCCACATCAATGACCTCCTCTCGAGCACATCCAACCCAGTTCACAGCTACGCGGACGACAGCACCCTCCATTCAAATATACAATATTCTAAGCCTGTCCCTTTAGCCCAATTAGATGAGGATCGCAGACTCATGGAGGGTTCTGTCTCCATGGATCTCCAAAAAATATTAGACTGGGGAAGTAGAAATCTTGTACAATTCAACCCCACCAAAACTAAGTCTTGCTTTCTTTCTCACAAGAGATACACCAGCACTAGACCCATCACAATGAACAACCAAGTTATTCAAAGTAATGAGTCCTTTTCTCTTGTTGGAATTTCTGTGGATCGAAATCTTAATTGGCACCAACATGTCACATCAATTTCAGAAGCGGCTGCTAAGAAATTAGGTTTCCTCTTCCGGGCTCGCAAATACTTTTCACCAGCTAATCTCTATACCTTATATACTTCACAAATAAGGCCAAACCTTGAATACTGCTCCCACATCTGGGGTGCCGCTGCCGCTTCTACACTCGCTATCCTGGACTCCATTCAAAAGAGAGCTATACGTCTCATCGGTGACCCTACCCTCACCCAAAGGCTGCCATCCCTTGCCCACCGACGGGCCGTTGGTGACCTCTCTCTCTTTTATAGATATCTGCACGGGCACTATTCAGAGGAGCTTTCCTCCATAGTTCCCCCACCTGCCGCCCCCAACAGATCCACTAGGGGAACAGAGCGAATGCACCCTTTTACTGTCCAGGTCACCAGACATAGAACATCTTGTTATGCCCGCTCTTTTGTCCCGAGGACTTCCAAGTTGTGGAATTCCTTGCCGGCACATGTTTTTCCTTCTCCCCCGAACCTCCAAACCTTCAAGTCCAGAATTAACAAGCTGCCTCTTTCCTCCTTGTCAACACCCACGGTACGATAGTATTTAGGCTGTAAGCCCTCGTGGTGTGTTGTTGAAATAAATAAAAAATCTGGGGTACCCTCAGGCCAGGGATATAGACCACCATATGGCAAAGCAAACAACTAAAGAAACCTACCTTAAAAGAATTCGCTCCATTCTTCGTACTAAACTCTCGGCGAGAAATATGGCAACATCAGTCAACACCTATGCCACATCTGCCATAACCTACAGCTTTGGTATCATAAAATGGACAAACACCGAACTAAATGAACCGAACATAAAAACAAGAAAGGAATTTAGAAACCACAGGGCTCATCATCCAAGATCCTCTACTGAAAGATTCCATCTCCCGCGAAAGTTCGGAGGCAGGGGAATTCCGGATGTGAGTGTAAGACACCATAAGCAACTGGAAAACCTAAGAAATTATTTCTATGAAAAGGCAGAAACCAGCGATCTACATTTAACTGTTACCAAAGCTGATAGGAGAGCCACGCCATTAAGACTAGCCGATAAGACCTATAGTCCTCTCGACGAGTCCACGATCCCCGAACAACAGCTGCAACAGTGGAGAAGCAAGCCACTTCATGGGAAACACTTGGCTGTGATGGAGGGAGAGATCATGCACACACAAGCGTCTACGTCTTATCTACGCTGGGGTAACCTTAATGTTGAAACCGAAGGCTTTATATCAGCTATACAAGACCAAGTAATTCCAACAAGGGCATATAGAAGACGAGTTCTGTTAGAAAGGATGGAAAACGTCAAATGTCGCATGTGTGACAAGATGGAGGAGGGCGTGGACCACATCCTTGTAGGCTGCTCGGTGCTGGCTCCGGGGCCCTACCTGGATCGACACAACAGAGTTGGGAAGATCATACACCTAAAGCTGCAGGAGAAATACATGAGCCTTACAAATACAGTTCCATATTACCATTATGATCCGCCAAACATCTGCGAAGATGAAGAAATCCGTGTTTATTAGAACAGGAAAATACAAACAGATCGACCAATCCCAAACAACAACCCTGATCTCGTTCTGACGTTCAAAAAAGACAGAAAGATGTTTTTGGTGGACTTTGCGATACCACTCCCTGGTAACATCCAAAAAACATACACGGAGAAAATTAATAAATATTTACCACTGTGTGATGAGATTCTCCAGATGTGGCATATGGATACGGTTGTGGTGGTCCCCATTGTTGTCGGCGCCACAGGCGAAATACCAAAAAGCCTGAAGAAGAGCCTTGAACAACTGGGCCTAGAATGGAAACTATACCTACCCATTCAGAATTCGGTTGTACTGGATGCTTGCAGTCTCTTCCGGAGGGTAATGGGGGACACGCATCAGTAATTTTAATACATACATTTAAGCTGGCCCTCTTGTCCTAGACCAATGTGTCATTGCTTTATGCTCACTTCTTTAAAAGAATTGTGAATAATAATAATAATAATAATAATAATAATAATAATAATAATAATAATAATAATAATAATAATAATAATAATAATAATAATAATAATAATAATAATAATAATAATAATAATAATAATAATAATAATAATAATAATAATAATAATAATAATAATAATAATAATAATAATAATAATAATAATAATAATAATAATAATAATAATAATAAGTAAAGGGACCCACGGGATGCAAAGAATTACTAGTCATCGATAACGTGATCACAGAGCGGGTGCGCAAACGTCTGCATAACCTTTCTATAGGGAGGGTGGACTACAAGAAGGAATTTGATTCTGTGCCTCATTCGTGGATTCTGCGTGTCCTCGTGTTATATAAAATCTACCCAACACTAGTGAGGTTCTTGTCGGTCGACATGGCAGAGTGGAGGACATCTATGCATGTTAGGCAGGGGCCTCAATCATGTAAGACCAAGGAGATCAGAATTCTAAGGGAAATTTTCCAGGGTGACAGCTTTATCCCTCTCTGGTTCTGCATGGCACTTTCCTCGTAAGTACAATGATTAGATAATCAGGGTACGGTTACCTTGTGAAGAAAAATCTAGACGTCCGCATATCGCACCAATTCTACATGGATGACCTCTAACTGTATGCATCAAGCAGGGACGAATTACAAAACGAATTCACTCTTGTCCAGAGGTTCAGCAATGGTATCTGCATGAAGTTTGGGTTGGATAAGTGCGCTACTCTACATATCAGGCGTGGCCGGATCCAGGATAAAAAACAGAATCTACGGCTGTCTGAAAACACGATAATCAAAAATCTTGGCACTGAGGATGCATACAAATACCTGGCGTTACTACAGTTACTAGGAATATATGATACAAACAACAGAAATAGAGTGGGAATAAAGTACTTTTCAGATTGGATAAAATATGCGGGGCCAACATCATTTCAAGAAATAAAATCTCTGCAATTAATACCTGGACCATCCTCGTGGCAACTTACACTTTTGGTGTAATAAAATGGACAGACACCTCTCTCCAAGCCGTCGACAGAAAAATAAGAACGACGCTTACAAGACACCGGCTCCACCATCCTCACAGTTCCATGCACAGGTTGTACTTACCTCGAAATAATGCGGGCAGAGGACTTCTCAGCCTGGAAACGTTATGTCGTCAGCAGGAAGCAAGACTTCGACAATACATTCGGTCCATTGACGCAGAAATTCGTAGAGCCGTTTGTTCTCAGAATAAAAATGCTAACCCATTGGGTCTAGCTCAGGAGAATAAAGAGTTTACCTATGCTAAAGCTGAAGACCGTATCGAAGCGTGGAGAAGCAAGGAACTTCATGGGAGATTTATCGCAGCACTTATTTCAGACCATATTGATGAAAAGGATTCCACGGAGTGTCTCCGAACCGGGAGCATCTACGGTAAGATAGAAGGCTTTATTTTCTCAATTCAAGATCAAGTAATCAAGACAACAGCTTATCGCAAATACGTCCTGAGCCAACAGATCGATAGTATTCGCCGTTTATGTAAGACTACCAATGAGTCAATCCAGCATATCTGCAGTGGATGTTCGCCACCAGCTGGGACTGAATATCTCCAAAGACAATAATGTCGCCAAGGTGATTCACCAAGCAATCGAGATGGGATACGGACTCACAGAGGTCGAACAACTGTATTATAAATACAAGCCTGAGCAGGTAATTAGCAATGAACGAGCACGGATTTTATGGCACAGTGAGATTATTACTGATAGGTCGGTGGAGGCCAACAGACCTGATATTGTCGTATTTCATATGCTATCGAAGAAAGCGATAATAATTGATGCTGCGGTCCACATGAATGACAACATTGTACCAACAGTTGCTAAAAAGAAGAAATACTAACCGTTGGCTGTTGAGTTGAAAGACATGTACAGATTGCGAGAAGAGAGATAGTTCCAGTGGTGATGTCCGTAAATGGACTGGTTCCAAAAAAATGGCAAGTTGCTGCGAAGAGGTTGCAACTTCACGAAAAACATATGCGTACAATGCAGAAGACTGCTTTGCTGGGTACTGCTACCATGGTCCACAAATTTTTGAGCCTCGCCTAAAAATCATCCCCCAATGGTTGCAACGGAAGCCTATGTCATTAATAAACCTTTGGTCATGGACGGCGGTCATGGGACATCTCAGATAGTGTAAGACTCCTACACCGGTATCCGGAGTGTTCTGGATTCCTCATAACACGTGCTCTCTTCGATGTGTGTACAAGTACTCTTTGTCTTTGGTAATCAAAAACCCCGGCAATTATCTACATAGAATCGAAAAACAAAGACAATAATAATAAACATCTTTTTTGGCCAACTAGAGAACATTTAGGATTTTACAAAATAAGTAAATTTTAGGTTACTTATAAAACCTAAAAGAAAACAAAAACCATATAATGTAAAAACTTACAAATACAACACATATGTGTGCAGATATATATTTGCACACAAAAAAAAAGATACGCACATATCACAACATATCTTTGGCCAAAAGGAAAACACGTCCCGGTCGTAGAAATCTACACCTGCTCTCCCACTTGCTGCCTTGCATGTATATACAAAAAATAGCAATAAAAGTTACATAAACATAACAATCGACATGCAATCATTCATTATCCACTGGTAATTTATTATCACAATGTGAAAACTGGAACCTGTGATGAGCACTTTTAAGTACACTTGGAGAAACCAAAATCACCACAACACATATTTCAGAGACCTTACGATCGTTTCGTTGACGATGTCAACATCTTTAGTGGAAGAAATTTCTAAACTAAAAAACTAGCTCCCGTGTATTTATACCGCGTCAAGGTAAACGAACTAGTCCGAAGTAAAATTGTCGTCCAAGAACGATCGTTTGTTTATTGTGTAGTGAAACTACGAGGTCGAAGATTTGCTTTTAATCTTCTGGTCAACAAATTTATGAGCGCTTATCTAATATAGGTTTAAAGGAACCGAGTTATTTAAGGAATATGCACGTTCCCTTTTGATCTAGAAATTTACTATGTGGATTGGATCATGCTAACAAAGAACATTGCGATCTTAAATACGTGAGCCAAACTAGGAGAAACATAGCCACCATTACGATATGGTACGGTGGACAAATCATGTGTGGCACAACATATATGGGATAATTATCACCACATTGACAAAGAAAATTTGAAACTTGTCAAAAATGTTAGACATCAAACTATGCTTGATTCATTATATTAAGGTCTATTAAGAACAAAACTCCATTGAACCGTGCGGCACCTTTAATTTCAAGTCCTTTATTTTCACTTTGCATTTGACCGCTTAAACACTCCTAATTTGTCTGGTAGAATAATAAATTACTGTCAATAACTCGGCCGGTTTATACATATACTAATCTCTACATTTGTCTCGACTTAAGACCCGTTCGTTTTGTTTGTATCTATGTAGTCAATAGAAGTACTTTCACGAAATATTAAAATCAATATAAATATAGTTTTTATGTAGTATTTTAGTTTAATTAATTAGCCTTTGTTAGAGTAACATGGTGAGAGAGTCACCCGGGTTTAGTTTTCTATTTAAAAAGGATGAGTTGAGTTGATGTTGTTTATCTCACCAGATGTTCTTTGTCGGCATGATCCAATATCCACATAGTAAATTTCTAGATCGAAAGGGAACGTGCAGATTCCTTAAATAACTCGGTTCCTTTAAACCTATATTAGATAAGGGCTCATAAATTTGTCGACCAGAAGATTAAAAGCAGATCTTCGACCTCGTAGTTTCACTACACAATAAACAAACGATCGTTCTTGGACGACAATTTTACTTCGGACTAGTTCGTTTACCTTGACGCGATATAAATACACGGGAGCTAGTTTTTTAGTTTAGAAATTTCTTCCTCTGAAGATGTTGGCATTATCAAGGAAACGATCGTAAGGTCTCTGAAATATGTGTTGTGGTGATTTGGGTTTCTCCAAGTGTACTTAATTTATTATCAGAAAAATAATTTTCCCAATAACGTCGCCCGTGTCACGCTCGAGAATCCTGCCCGCCCATCAGACCCTCCTTGTACCGCTTCTTAAAATTTATTATACTATAATTTTTCAAGTGCTCAGGAATGTCATTGTACAATTCAAATATATGGAAAGAAATGAACACCTAAAAAGGGCAGTCTTGTGCTCTATTCAGTCAATCAGTTTTCGGGATCTTATATTTACATTGTGCCTGTCTGATCCATATATATATATATATATATATATATATATATATATATATATATATATATATATATATATATATATATATATATACTTGTCGTAACTTGTTTTTATGGTTAATATGTCATCATTTTAAAAGGTTTTGTTTCTATTTAGTGTGACCTCACGTGAGTGAGTTATTTAGGTTGACACAGACCGTGTTTGTGTTCGTCCATAACCCTCGCGCAGGTGATACCTTTAGTACTCATGCTCGTATAATTTTATCGTCTATGGTAAATATACAGTCGCGCTGGGGGTCATATCACAGCATAGTAAACTATGCTGTGGTCATATGCTGTTTCTTTATTTCTGTGCAATAGGTAGTTATATTCTATGGTTATTAGCGGACAAACGACCCGATGTCTATGGGTTGATATGAACTTGTAGCGATGTGTACGTGGGGAGGACGAGGTCCGTCTCCGTAGAGCGCTCTTCTATGCCTGGACACCGTAGGGCAATGTATTATAGCGATTTTGTGTGTCACTGCTTCTAGTTTAGGTGATCATCCTTCACCACAGACTGGGGCTATAGCCAGTCAGTTTTTTAATAACGTTTTAGGGAGACTGCCATTCCAGTGTAATTGAGAGTAACGCAGATGTGTCGTTATAGTGGATAAGCTGCTGATGCTTGGGTTGTAGCAAGCGAGGCGTGATCCTTATGGTCTGGTGCCGGTCTAAACTATGCTGGTGAAGCTGCATTCGCTCGATGGTGCTCAGATGAGTATTGGCAACAACGACCTCATTTGATACATTTCAGCTAGTTGTGTGATATAGTTTTTGCCATTGTCTACGATAAATATATACTTTTCTGTGTGCACTATATTTTATCTGTCAGTCAAATTTCCGTGACATATAGCGACTGCCAACGTCATTATCAGCGATCACCTACCGATAAAGTCTGTGAATCTGGTGAACGCCATTATAGTGTGACCAAAGTGAATATATTGAGCGTCACTTGTTGCCTAAATTATAACCCCATTATTTGTTATTTATTGTTCACGATAACTGACCTATAGCTGTTAATCTTGGTCATAAGGGCATAAAACCCACCAGTAGGCTTCACCTTTAAGTGTTTCATTAAGTAAACCTCAACCAGCCAGTGAAAGTTATTATCGTTTACCTTGCGATGGGCGCTTCACGTGTCTTGCAATTTAAGTCTGGAGGTTTGGTTTACTTATTACGTAGATAGCAATAATTTCAAACATTAATTTCATTGTTCAGGCCCCACAGGCAAATCATTTAGAATCCAATTAGGTTATTATACTGTATTTAAACGGTTAGTAGGCTCGTCGTTATGGGTCCATTTATCTCGCGTATTCTGCGATATATCATTGCGATAGAGACACTTTGTTGTAAAACTCGCAACTAAGCATTTCCAATCCACCGTATTGTGGAAACTCTGTCTTTTTAAGCCGCAATCCCCAAATGACGATCTTTCCGTGCTGAAGTTACTCGAGGTCGTTGGGATCCATAACGTAGGCTATGGATTGCATCTTCAGACCACTTGGACCAGTGTAGCGTAGTCTCCAGATTTTCATTTCAACGTTGGCGTATTGGAAAACTCGTTCTATATGATTTTCACTATGAAACGCGCGCTTAATAAAGATTTGATTGTTAGAAAAGCGAGCTATTTTTAGATATGATTCTTTACTCGGCGACTGTTGTCAACAAATCTTTATGTATGTGATGAGGATACCATATTATCTCTTTTATTTCGCTTTACGCGTCAGATTTTAATGCTTATATTTGTTGCCCTTCACTACAACTATTATAATAGCGGATTTTCGTGAAAGAAATATTATCCCGTGTCGATTGATCTTATGACCTCAATTTTGTGTGCCTTATACGATGCGAAAAAGTTTTTTAATGAGAGAGCAGTCGTATCTAGCAACGAAGCTAACAATCCACAAGCTTTATACAACCGGGACTTGGTGTCAAAATTAATAGCTAAATAAATTTGGACGAATTAAAAACGCTTAATTCAAATTTGATTATTATATTATAGAAAAATATACAATGAATCTATATACATAATGTCTTATAACTAAACAGCATTTATTTTACTATATACAAAAAATGTCAATAACAAAACACAAACGACGAACTAGAAAATAAAAATGTTTATCTAATGCTTGAAAATTATTAGAATTTTGTTTACAATAAGATTGTCTTCGTATTCTTGTCCATAACAATGATTGTCAAAAGACTATGAAGAAGACTAATTAAGTACACTAGGATGAAACACACTTAAGTACGATCCTGTCTTTACACCTGACGACCGTTTTGCTAACAAAGGTAGTTAGTTGAATAAAATATTCTCTAACGAAGTTAACTGTGCTGGCGAAAACGTTCGTCAGATGCAGGAGAATGAGATTGCGAAAAATTAGTTTCACCTATGTGGTGGTGTTCAGTGCACGACACATTTTTCGAAAATTTGACACTGTTCATTATTGTCGTTTATTGTCCTAGCGAAATATAAGCACAATTCCACAAACTATTATATTACTTAAAAACTAAAATCACAGTATTTTGCTAAAATGTAACTATACAGCATCTACATAAATATTGCAATTATACCTACAAACTTCATTAGATTTTTTTTTAGATAAGCATTCTTTCAAATTACTTTACGATAGGTCTCAGAAAAATCTACAAGAATACACAACCACAAACAACATTTAAAACCTACTGTAATGAAGTAGATATTTTCGGGACAGCCGTAGATATCAAAAGCGACCGTTCGAAAATAAATTTAATACAAATTATACTGATAAAAATATTCTCTGAGGTTAAAATATTTATTTGTCATTAATATTCTTAACAAGTACGCATTTCGAATTATCGCTTCAGAATAAAAACATATCTGCATGAGATAAGGATAAGGTATCTACCACCGATTAGATTTTTCAGCCGGTGGCTGGAGATACAATAACGACTGAGGGTAGAAAAAGTTTTCTATCTGTAGCAGCAAGGTTGAGGATTTTATAGATCAAGTGCCCTGTTAAATAAATAGAGAATTCCACCGTTTAATTGTAATTAGTCTTTGAAGTTAAGTACCGTCCGTCTAGTACCGTACACAGTAATAATTGTCCCGCTAGATTATCAGAGTAGGTAAGAACCTTGTTAATTTCAGGATATTTAGATATAGCGTATTTTAGAGGTAGCGAATTTTCATATTTTAAAGATAGCGAACTTTCATATATTTTCTCCGAAAGTGTATCTCTTAGGCGACGCCGGGATCGTGAGTCTGAGATGAGACCCCTTCCTCCCCGTATCCTAGAACTGTTATCGTGGTAAATCTGTCGGAAAGTGATGCTGTAGTGACACAGACTTTTCGAATAGATTACGCACGTCCGTCCTGATTAGATCCTGGTTTAGACGCTGTAGTGACACAAGTGAGCTTAGATCAAATTAGTTCGCGACAGTATCCCGTCACAACCCCATTCCACCGACTTCCTGTTTGTTCTCGACACCCACGGGTGACGAGGTACCTTGACTTTAACGACACTGATTCCGCCCGAGGATACGCTGCTTGGTTGGTTATGAAATGCCCGCCGTAGTGGTCCACCTATTATCTGCATCTCCGAGTCGTAAACCGCGGTGCCCGGTATATTCGTTGGCGGATCTCTCGACCCAGGGTATAGTGGGTCAAGCCGACGTGGAATCTTCCTCCGTACAAATAAAAGGCTAGTCTTGCCTCGTCCGTCCTCTAAGGTATATTACTCAAGGTAGAGTAGTGTAGTAGACATTATCAGGTTGTTAACAATTGCTGAATCTTTGTATATAGTTTCCTAATAAATGTTGTAAATAGAAGATCTAGTCTATGTCACCCCTTAAATAAATCTGCCACATCTATATAAAATTTCAGAAGGTCAGGGAATTGTCGGGATAGCGATTAAAGCCCGCCACCCCGGAGGTAACTACACGGCCTATTATAGCAAAGGCTACCGGACCCTCTCCACAGAGCTATCCAGGCACTCTGATCACACCTGTGGTCAGAGTCTTGTGACGAGATCGCGGACACCCTCGTAGGGAGTAAACCCTTGCAAAAATCTGGCGCTCGAGACCGTTCCCGTAAGCCCGTCAACCGTTCCACTAAATAATTCACCCCGAGAACTCTTTCGTATTGAAATACAAATACTCATTGTATTTGTATTATACACGTTGTCAGGGATGCTTATTTAGGATATTAAATTCGTCAGTTTGAAGTTAGTTAAGTTTTCAGTCAAAATTGTAGGACATTTGTCGATTGAAAAGTTGAGTTATAAGCATTTTATTTCTTAAACAATTATTAACCAAGATATAGGTAAAAAAGTCAATAAATGAATGCTAATAGTCGTATAAGTTGTAAACGGTGAGTGATAAAAAAAAACAAAGAAGATGAGAAATGAAACTATCTACAATAAAGGTCATTATCATTTTTGGCCTAAACTGCACGGTTACGGAGATATAGGCCGAAACGGTTTTTCTCAAAATGGCGGCACTTCCGCCCTCCTAATTTGTAAGGATTTTGTGTTTTTACATTCAGTACGTCATTATGAACCTACCTATCAAAAAAAAAACTCCTGTAATTTAATGCATTAGGGACAAGAGTAACAGGCTCCTCTATTGCCTGTACTACCGGTCTACCCTACACATCGAAAACCTAAATCACCACAACATAGCTTTTAAAGATTAAAACGAATTTTTCGTCCTCTGATGACGCTAACTTTGTTAGTGAAACGATGGTCAGGTCTTTAAAAAAGATGTGTTGTGGTGATTTGGGTTCTCCACGTGTACATACTTAGCGTAAAAGAGTTCGAAAAAAAAACACAGTAGCAAGAAGATGATATTCTGATTAACCCATTTGCCGTTTGGTTTCTACACTGTAGCGTATTTTCATGGGAGTCAGATTTATTTTCGAGAAATTAGATAATATCGATATTTCTCTAATATTGTCTGATGGGGAAAACATTGTAAAAGTTAATTGTTTTATTATTGTATAATAATAATTAATATGAATTTTACTTTTTCTACTGTTTCTTTGTGTATCGGTATGTTATTAGTTAAATGAAGATTAACCATTTTTTAGACAACGTTTAAAATCCTCAAAATTTAATAAATAGCCGGAGATGAAAGAGAAGAACTCATAATTCCAAAGATAATGGACGGTTATATATTGGTGGCTGCTATTCTGATACTGTAAATACTTTTTAGTAACGGGAAATCACCTTAAAAAAGTGCCCGGTATGTAAATATTATTAACATTAGGTGCAATTTGTAGATTAAATAATAATAACGAAAAACCCGTAAGAAACGTCTCAGTTTCATGTTTCATTTTAGGGGATTAATTGTTAACTAGCAATCCGTAAAAAACCGACCAGTTACATTTTTTTGGTGGTTCTCAAATTTTTGATGTGCCTATTTTAGTTTGTTAGCACATGTTTCATTTAGTTGGTATTTTGTCAGAATTCTTGTAGATTTTTGTCAACGTTATAAGCCGTTAGATGTGGCTGATTTGTACATATCGCAGATAATTTTGACTATAGGTATATTTGCAATAGCTTTACGGAAGAAAAGTTCTTCGATTGTCTCAGTAGAAATAGTCCTTAAGGTAGGTAAAAGCATAAGAATTTTACCAAAACGTAGCGGCTGTGCAGGGTACGCTGTCCTCAGGTATTTATTTAATGTCAATTGACTCTCATCTTGGATCAGTGAGACTCTAGCAGAATCAGTCAAAGTTCTGTCAGTGGGAGAGGGACTTGATGAACTGCGCCTCTCAAAACTGGTCTTGAACAACACTATTGTACGAACACACGCTAGTTCATGAACGTCCAGCTGGAACTGGTTCAGTTTTGATAGCACTGCCTGGAAATCTTTGACTTCCTGGAGAAATGTTCCACTTTTATCTGGTTGTCTTTCCATGAAGTTAGAGGCTGGCACCAAGGTACTAAGATTGACACCGTCTAGACACTTGGAAGCTGCGATAATAAACAGTTCTCTCCAACTTTCTTCTAACAGTAGTAGTTGGTCGGATGGTGTTAGCATGGTGAAAGCTGGGATACTTTTGGTCCATTGGACGTTGATGAAGAGCAATCGAGCAGCGGTTTCACAAATAGCAGCTGGGCTTAACAATGCAGGAGGTATTAGTTGAACTGGAGGTGTTGGAGGCAGCTGTAAGAAATAAATATATCTAATTAGGCGCAATGTAATAATTATAAGTTAAATTTGAAGCACGAGATCATATTATTTTAAAAATTTGCATTTTGAAGTCAAATTATTTAAGAATAAGTCTATCCAATTGACAAGTTAATTTATACACTCACTCAAAAAACTATACAACTCATAACAGTTGTTATATATATATATATATATATATATATATATATATATATATATATATATATATATATATATATATATATATATATATATATCCAACCGATAACTCAAAAAATAATTAACCGATTTTGATGAAACTCGGCAAGTGCCTTTCTTTTATTAGTAGCTTGGACGAGTGCGTTAGCCTGAAAAATCGGACATGGTTTTCCGGGAAAATTTTGAGTTTTCCTTCGAAAAATTTTTTTTTCAAAAATTATAAAGTTATTTCGATGAAATTTACTGGACATGTTGCTTTGGTAAATGCCTAACTATGTACCAAAATTCGGCTTTCTAGGTTTACACAAAATTGAGCTATTCAAATTTGAAACATTTATTTTTAATATCACCGCGTTTCATTGACAATGGCAAAAACTGGCTTATAGGTATATGAGATCTAGTACGTCTAAGCTGTTACTTAGCAACGGAACCTTTGATATTATTGCGCAGGTCCCTTAGACGCTGTAACTGACGTTTACCGTATAGTATTAGATTGTTTATCTGTTTTATTTTTTGTTGACAAATTATTTGTGTTATTTGGTAATTTTAATATACAAGTGAAAATTATTCCTTTACGATTTTATTAATGTTAGTGGGTGGACTAAACAGTGTTTAGTTGTTATGTTTTATCAACACATAAAGGATCGAAGTTTTACAAAAAGGGCTGATATGCAACAGATTATTTATTTCCTCTCTGATGCTTTGGCGGTAGTTTTAGTTAGGTTTATGGTTTAACGGTCCATAATTTTTAGCAAGTTTTCGTACAAAAAATTCGTCAATGAGAAGACCGCGACTTTAGAATTTTAAAAAGACTTCTTCAAATGAGCGCAAACTAGGCCCCCTGGAATCCATATCCGGGTTTACGTTCAGTTTTGATCTGTTTACATATATACAGGGTAACGCATTTCTACGGTAACGCTCAATATTATTATTATTATACAAGAGACGAGAAAAAATTTTATAAGTTAATTATAGGGTGTCTTAAGCTGCATCTGATAAAATTATTTTGACAATCACAGGCAGGCCCATAAGTCGTTGGTGATCGCTACAATTTTTTTTCGAACAGCCTTATTTTATTGCATTTTTTATCGAAATATGTTTGTAAGAAAAAAATCGAGACGCAAGTCTTGGGTAACAGTAATGGAATAAAAATTTCACCTGACTTACAGTTGATAATATTTTTGATGTTGTAGTATTTTTTCAGTAAATGATCATATACCCATATTATCAGTAATTTTAATCTAAAAAAATTGTCACTAGCTACTTATACCCCACCATATGATTTCCTTGTTGACAAAGCTTTAGTATTAAAACAAATAAAAATAATAATAACATAACTTAAGAAAGTTCAATATTAAACATAAAAATAAACATATAAAGAGCTCTATTTGACGGCCATTCTGTTCCACGCGTTTTGCTATTCCTACCGGGATCTCTTCAGTAGAAACAAATCTGATAATTGTTGGAATACACCCTTGTATTGTCCAGGTCACCAGACATAGAACATCTTGTTATGTCCGCTCTTTTGTCCCGAGGACTTCCAAGTTGTGGAACTCCTTGCCGACACATGTGTTTCCTTCTCCTCCGAACCTCCACACCTTCAAATCCAGAATTAACAAGTTGCCTCTTTCCTCCTTGTCGACACCTACGGTACGATAGTATTTAGGCTGTGAGCCCTCGTGTTGTGTTGTTGGAAAAAAAAGAACTAATCATACAAAAGTCATTCAGCCTTCGTTTGGAAGCTCTTCTCCAATGTTTTCTAGTGTAGTGAAAAGTTTGGTCTTTACCCTTGAAGATAAAAATCAGGACGAGTCAAAACCGGTGGACCGGGAGGCCAGTTCCAAGATTCGTTGAAACCAAATCATCTGTCTCCAAAAATACATGTTAGCTCTAGACAAACGTATCTAGAAGCAGGTGCGCCATTAATCTGATACCAGTTGTCTCCTCTTACATTTGGATACAGAGTGTTTAGAACATGTATCACTGATCTCCTCAAAAATTATAACAGATTAGACAGATACAAGGAAGTTTTAAAAATGTAATATCTAGGACCTTGAGTTAACCTTTTGCTTGAAATTATGTTTAAGAAGCTACTAAACACATATCTACCAAATGCTTAAAAAAATAAAAATGTTATACAAGGTATCTCAGAAAAAAGTGCAATTTCTTAAATTTTTAACAGCAATAACTACAAAATTTTTCATTTCATCATAAATATGAAGACAAACACGCCGTTGTCATTGTAAGACCAAGAATATTGAAATTGTACCTCTGTTAGGCTATAGTTAGGCAGGTATTTATATTTTAGGTGTGTATACGACATAAAAATATTACAAAGTACGAAATTTGAGATTTTAAAATTAAAACTAGTTCCACAGATAATTATTCTCGTCATTCATCGTGACACACCCTGTCTATACCAAGATATTTCAAAGCAGCCGGTACTGACCCCTGATACGCATGTGGATAATTTAAAATATTCACCTTCGGTAATTGGCATGGCATATTGTGTCGTTGTTTTCTAAATATCTTACGTTGAAAGCTAAAGCTTTTGTTCACAATTTTTTTAAATCAATTTTTTTTAAAGAAAAACTCGTCCGATACAGCTGGATAACGAACTTATCCAAGCTATTAATAAAAAAAAGGTACTCGCCGCGTTTAATCAAAATCGGTTAACTACTTTTTGAGTTATCAGTTGGATACATATACAGGATGATTCATTAACAAAAATGGGAAACCTGAAAGCTGAAGATACTACACGTCAAACTGCGTGACCATTGGTGCAAACATGTCTTATCTGAAAGGTGATAGTTTCTAGTTTCAGTAATACAGGGTGTTGAAAGTTAACATTTTAATTGTCTTGACATTTACATATGATAACTTTTCACGCTGCATGTCTAACCTGAACCTTGATTCAAAACCTGAAAGAGCAATCATTTTTCAATTAATTCTGTACTCTTGTTTCATTTCGGTATTTTGATCCGTTTTCAAGAAAAATCGATTTATATGAGAAATTAAAAGCGAAGCAAGTTAAGTGTATTGATTAATTTCTCGTATTATCAAAACATACAGGGTGGCGCATTGAAAACAAAACAGACCGATTTGCTTTCAGAGAATTTTTTTTTTTTAAGAAACGCTGAAACACGTCAATTTTAATATTGAAGGAGACATGTTTTGACATAAAACTGAACCTTGTCACATCAACCCCTTAAGGGTGGTGATAACAACCCTTTTATTTTAAATAGAGAACATGGGTCGAGTTTTACATCATTTGAAAGCTCTTTCTTTTCTAAATTCAGCACACTAATCTTTTTGGAAGTTTTATCAACTCGTTTAAAAATTATTCACAGTTAGAGTTGAAAGAACGTATTTCATTCATTGTGATAAGAAATGCACTAATTAGCCAATTTGTCGTTAAAAAAAAAACCAAACGTTCAACAATGTTTATTCAGTTAAGTAAGTGTTCAAATTGTTGACCACCAGCTTCCATACAAAAGTACAAATTTTGTTCAAAACGAGCTCTGACATTCTGGAGCATTTGCGGAGTTATTAGACCGCATTCTTCAACAATGCGTCGTCGTAATTCTTCCAGAGATTCCGGTTCTGTTGCGTAAATTCTACTCTTTAAATGGTCCCATAGAAAGAAGTCTAAAGGAGATAAATCCGGTCATATAAGGGGCTACTCAATAACACATATACTCCCAATTCATTTTCCTGGAAACTCTCTGTTCAAAAACTCCTTAACACGTTGTGAAAAATGCGGAGGAGCTCCATCTTGTTGAAACCCTAATTGATTTTCTTGAAAGCGATCATCATTTTCAACAATGTGAATTAGTAGAGGGTAAACTATATCTTTTAGTAACTCCAAATAGGTTTCGCCACGCAAATTGCTATCAAGAAAAATTGGTCTGATTAAACAGTCTCCAAAAATGCCAGTCCAGACATTCAATTTCTGTGGAGTTTGAGTGTGGACTTCGTGAAAATTTCTTGGATTATTATCTGCTCAATAACGACAATTATGACGATCGACTGTAGAGTTTAATAAAAACGTACACTCGTCTGAAAAACAGATATTGAACAGAAAGTTCCCGTTATCAGCTATTCGTGCAGTCATAACTTCACAAAACTCCAGCCGCCGATCAAAATCATCTTCATTCAGTTGTTGTAAAAGATGAATTTTATACGGGTGAAATTTATTATGCTTCAATATTCGCTAAATAGTTCTTCTTTTGATGTTTGAAACAGTGGTCAATTTTTTCGTGTTCAAAGTGGGGTCTGCAGCAATTTGTCCTAAAACTTCAATCCTAGTAGTCTCATTTCTAGCCGAAAATTCACGTTCAGGATCCCGTTTTTTGTTGGCTACTGAACCATTTTGTCGAAACTTTGCAACTAACTCCAAAATGTATTTTCTGTTAACATGTCTCTTCGGATGTCGTTCATTAAACAAATTTGCGGTACGGTTGGCACAGTCATCGTTTTTGAAAATAAAAGAGTAATTATTTCAACTATTTCTTCTACAGAATACACCATTGTGAAATTAATTTTCGGTAGTACTATCAAGTAGCAAACCGACCGATAAACTGAAATAATAAACCGCATTTTTCTCATTCCGATAAGAAATGTTCTGATAGTTAATTTTTTGTTTACAAACCAACAAAACATTGACTATCAGCACATTTCTTATCGGAATGAGTGAAATGCGTTTTTGCATATTCAACTGTGAATAATTTTTGAAGGAGTTAATAAAAGTTCCAAAAAAATTAGTGTCCTGAATTCAGAAAAGAAAGAGCCTTCAAATGATGTAACACTCGACCCATGTTCCCTATTTAAAATATAAGGGTTGTTATCACCACTCTTAAGGGGTTGATGTGACAAAGTTTGAGTTTTATGTCAAAACATGTCCCCATCAATATTAAAATTGACGTGTTTCAGAGTTTCTTAAAAAAATAAAATTTCTCTGGACGCAAATCGGTCGGTTTTCAATGCACCACCTTATATAATGTCCTTTAAATCAATTTTTCCTCGAAAACGGTTCGATATATCAAAATGGTACAAGAATATATAATTGAAAAATGATTGTTCTTTCAGGTTTTGAAATTTTATGTTAGACATACAGGGAGAAAAGTTATTAATTGTAAATATCGGTGAAAGTGGTCGTAAGTGGCGCCCTCTATGAGCAATACGATATTTGCAACACGTATCTTAGTCGTCGCCTAAAAAAACTTAGCTTCAAAAATTTTCATGTTCTTAACCTAGATATTTTCAAAATAATGACAAAAAACTAATTAAAATTGTAGCTTTCAACACCCTGTATTTCCGAAACTATCAACTTTCGGATTCGGCATATTTGCGCCAATTGTCATAATTGGACATCTAGTATCTCCAGCTTTCGGATTTCCCATTAAAAATTCACACGGTCCTTAGTTTCGGGTTCTAGGGGGCAAAATTCGCGCTTAATTGAAAATATTTTTGCAAAGTCACACCATCGATACCTATCTATCATTTTTTTATAAACATTTGCTAAAAACGAATATCGAACTTATCCCATGCTAAACCTGTATATTATGTTGTATACTGCTCTCTAATGATAATGATTGTGAAACCGAAACAGAATAATTTAAGTACTCTTTTTCATTAAATAATGTAGTTACTTACAGGTAGTGCCGCTATGAAGGTACTCATAAATTGTGGCGGTGTTATAAGAGGGAACGGTGTATCTAGTCTGGGTGACGTGGAATCAGGTCTGGGCAAACTAAGGTTCAGCACGCCCCCATGATGTGGGCTGGGCATCATGATGCGCCCCCTAGTGACAGCAGCAGCCTCCTCCTGGAAATATTGTGACATTTGCTGCCTCTTCAGTGTAGAATTGCGGGGACCCCTCTCGTGCTGTACGGCTGAAATAACAACATTATTATATTAATTTACTAATGCCCTTTTATGCAGCTATACAACGGGAGCAGTCACAAGTATTTGCACATGCAGTTATATGATTTGAATCACACCTGGACATAACTTAAGAAGTTATGTTGAGTGGCTTTTTGAAGGGAGAAAGTTATTTCAAGCCAAGTGGCTTTTGTAAGGATTGTAATTAAATAAATACGTCGACTTGTAACTGTTAATTCTTGAAGGGGACTTACTTAAGGAGGTTCTAGATTATTGAGGGTTCTTTAGAAAACAATCTTATTAGGAATCAATTGGGTTGAAACAAAAAGGGTAAATAAATATAAATACGTTACAAATTTTGAAGTACCTATAGATCTTGAAAATCAAGTCACAAAGTTATTTCATTTAGTTCTTATCAAGGATATTTTTAAGTAATTTGAGAACACAGACTGTTATTTAAATTTAAAATCAATGTTAACTGTAAGAAGTATATGCGACGTGGCCTATGTGACTTATATTAGCAAATTTTCTAAAAAAAGATCAATGAGCAGATCTCGATTTGATTTGTAAATTTTGAAAAACATCCTTGATATAAGTCCGAATTAGCCCTGCTAGCATACATATCCGCGGTCAGTTTTAATTTTTATGTTTATATATATATATATATATATATATATATATATATATATATATATATATATATATATATATATATATATATAAACACAGCGTGAAACACACTTATGGAATAAAATTCATTATTCAGCAAAAAATATTTTTTGTGGAAACCGCCGACACACGTGAAGCTTAATTTGTCGACCATTATCTTATAGTAATCATAGTTTTAAAAAAATGGTCTCGATTCACTTGAACACAATGAAATAATCTGGTCTGGAATTCTTCACTGACTTTTATCTTGTCTTTTATCTAAAACGTACTTGGTATCATTAATCGTTTATTATTAACTACCTACCAATTTTTGCAGTGTGAAAGGTGAAATGTAACAGTTCTGTTTTATTTTGTGGTGTATTGTGCTGAATGCGTGGTGTCCTAATAAATTTGTCGTAATTTTGTTCCGATAATTTTAATTAATTTTTGGTCTAATAATGCGATACTTAACTGAAACTCAGAAATATTAATGATGATTAGGTGTAGTGATATGTGTAGAACGCAGTCACAAGTTCTTAACCAATTTAATGAAAAACAGCCATATTTGCCCCCACCAACCCAGAGAACTGTGTCCAAGATACATTCACAGTTTCGTGATTATGGACACGTTAAACCACTGCCTAGGAGACCCTAGTTTGTTGAAGAAGATGTAATAAAACTCAATATTTTATTGGCCTTTTTAAGAGAAACCAACAACTTCTATCCGTCAAGTTTCACGCAAAAATGATGTTAGTCAATCAACAGTTTTGAGGTGTCTCAAAAACGAAAAAATGCATCCCTATAAACTACAACACGTTCAAGAGTTGATTGACGGTAATACTGATAGAAGACTGCAATTTTGTGAACAACTTCTGGACATATTACCTAGAAATGTTATTGCTTCTGCTGACGTTCTGTTTTCCGATGAAGCAACAATTCTTTTGAATGGAGATGTAAACAGGCAAAGTTGCAGATACTGGGCTGCCGAAAAAAAAACCCACTGGATGCGACAAACACACTCAGCGTCCTCAAAGGTTGAACGTTTCGGTTGGTATCATTGGTGATCACGTAGTTGGACCCGTTTTTATAAAAAATATAAATGGTCCAAGATATTTAGAAATGCTAAGAGAGCAGGTTGTTCCAATGTTAGCGGAATTGTATCCAAATGTAATGGAATCTAATATTCCCCATGAAAGGACATGGTTTCAACAAGACGGTGCTCCGCCCTACTTTTCTCTTCACACACGGGATTATTTACACGAAGTCTTTCCACAAATATGGATTGGACGCAGAGGTTTCGTAGAATGGCCCGCTAGATCACCAGATCTTACACCTCTTGATTTCTTTTTATGGGGATTCCTAAAAACAGAGTGCATAAAATGCAACCTGCTGATTTAGATGATTTGAAAATGAAAATAACAACAGAAATTAGGAACGTAACGCCTGACGAGTTGAACAGAGTTGTGAAAGAATTCCAGAGCAGATTATTTCGTTGTGTGCAAGTGAATGGAGAACATGTTGAATATTTATTATAAGAAAGGGACGTTTTTATTAACTTTAATTTCGAAATTTGAATTTCAGGGTAAACTGTTTAGTTTTAATATTCCGGTATTAAATTTCCACCCTGTATTGAAAACTGTAATATTAGACCATACATATATGGTATCTTCGCATTCAGAAAAATGTAGGGTTGCTATTTGAAAAAAAAAATGGATAAAGTTGTGGGGGTAAAATGGTGAGGGTTTAATTTTTTTAACTATGATTATAAGATAATGTTCGACAAATTAAACTTCACGTGTCTAAGCGTTTTCCACAAAACTATTTTTGCTGAATAATGAATTTTATTCCATAAGTGTGTTTCACAATATATATATATATATATATATATATATATATATATATATATATATATATATATATATATATATATATATATATATGCCCCATAATTAATTGGACATTAGCTAAGGGCTGATAGCTGGCATAAAAATAAAGCGATTGGGCTCAACATACCTCAGTAAGTAAAATGTTACTCGTTTTCGTTTTACAGGGTGTTTAAATAATTTTTCTTAAAATTATTTTTTCAAATATCTTGAAAGTGGTGCAACATATTATGAAATGTGGCACGGTATTAGTAGGACTCATGCGTAATACGATGACAATATCATTTTAACCATTGCTGCTAGGTGGCGCCACCGACAGCAACACTGGTTCATTAACATGGCCATAATTTTTTGTCCACCCTGTATGCACATTTTCGAACGAAAATAAAGAAAGCTCATTGAGTTTCACACAAAAAAATGTATGCTTTCTTAAAGTCAGAAAAGTTAACCGTTTTCAAAATAGACGTAATTTTTCAATTAAATTAAATTAACGATTATGCGCAAACATGATGTATTCTCTAAGGCTTCGATCCTAGTGCAAATTATGTGTATCTGTTGTAGATACTTTTTAGCACAATAAAATGTACGTTGTCGAAATAAACATTTTTGTTAAGAATTCAACAAAGTCATTAAATAAAAGAAAATCTATAAAACCATTAACTAAAAAGAAATAGTTGATATATGGATATCGGGAAGATTGCATTAAACTACTTAATTAAATTAATCTAAAATTAAACTGCAATTTTAGAAGCAAAACAATAACACATCAAAGTAACTGCTCAAAGTGTTCATCATTTACAGAAATGCATTTTCTCAATCGTTTATTAAAGCTATCTCTTACTTTGAAAAATGAATTTTTTGAGCTCTAATAATGATACACCCTGTACGATCTTTTCCCATAATTGCTGGCGGTTATTTATTTGATCTTTGTAGACCAGTGACTAAATAACCCTAAAAGTTAAAATTTAGCGGATTTAAGTCTGGAGTACGCGCTGGCCATGGGTGCACATTACCTCTACCAATCCACTTTTGAGGGTACATTTCATCTAAATAATTTTGCACATCTCGGATGTAATGTGCTGGAGCACCATCACGCATGAACCAAGAGTCACTCCTTAAAGTTAAAGATGCATGTTCTAAAATGATCAGTAAATTATCTCTCAAAAACAAGAGATACGTTGCTCAGTGAAGTCTAGGTGGCAGTTCAAATGGTCTCATAATACAATTTCCAAGAATGCCACACCAAATGTTTATTGCAAAGTCATGTTCAAAATGATGTTCGCGGATAGCATGAGGATTTTCAATCGCGTAGGTATCGCTATTCCGCAAATAGAACATACCTCTTCTCGTGAATGCGGCGCCATCAGTATATACAATTTTCTTGTAGAACATCCGTTCCTCTAAATAGCGTTCTCTCATGAACTGGCAAAACTAAAATCTTCTTGGTAAGTCCTGCGGTAAATTTGCTGAACTCAAGTGAAATGATACGGATGCAGCTTTTCTTTGCCTATGATTCTGGACACCGAAGATTTGCTTATACCCGTTGCTAAACTAACACGCACCGTATGCCCTACAATACGAACTATGATTTCGTCTTCCATATCAACATCAATTACACCCGGTTTTCCTGCATTTCTCTTTTTGGGGTGAAATGAACCAGTTTCACCTAATCTATCGTACAGTGCGTTAAAAGTTTTACGGTTTGGTTGCCTTCTATCAGAATGAAGCTTCATTATCAACTTTACGTTTTGCTCTGACATTTTTGGCTGTAAATGATCCATGTTGTAAGTTTCTAATAACGGCATCAATAGCTTTATGGGAAATCTGAATATCGTTCTGCAAATACACGACATGTTCTTGCTGACATTCGGCGGCATTCTCCGTGAATTAGTATCAGATTTATAAAATCCTGATTTGAGTATCCAGATCTTGCCATTGCTTTTTTGAGATCAAACCGAATTTTTGTGCGTAGAAGTAAAGTTCACTTAGTTGTATTACTCAAGTCAAAACATAACTGTCAAACTGAGAATTTGGTAACTGTTCAAGTTTGCTATTTTCCATGACACTCTACAGCAATCATTATACATACCCATATTGCATATTTCGAAGCTGAATATCTCACAAACCGTACGGTTTGGGTATACGTAATCATTAACAAAATTCGAAGAGTAGTAAAATATCTTGCCAACGGCATTATAATATACAGGGTGATCCATTTCAAAAAAATGAGATATCCGCACATATGCGTTTTTAATCACCCCGTAGACAACAATCAATTTGTCGGAAGATTGTGTGTACTAAGTTAAAATATACAATAATGATAAAAATTATGCATAATAATGCACTTACAATTTGCATCAATTAATAAGATACAGGGCGTTGAAAGGGACATACTTTTGTAATAAAAAGGGCCATATCTCGTAAAGCACTCAGTATAGAGTAGCAAAACTGTATATTATGAGAATCGTCAATATCAGCTGTGTCCGAATCTGTAATAATATACAGGCTGTTCTATTTAAAATAAGCGAGTTAGTGTCCACTTCTAGTATAACCGGAAGTCGCAGGATGTTCTTAATTTAAGATGGATTGGACATATTGGTAAACCTCATACTAGAAATTTTCAGAATCCAAATCAATCTAGTTTCTCCAAAACGTGTAATAGGAACCCGTAAAGAATCACCCTGTATACCTAAAAGTGTATTGATTGAATAATCCTACACTAGCTGATTGTAAAGCATGGCGAGCGACTTTTGGATCTAATGATGCCGCGAATAAATAAATCTTATAGACTTTTAAGTAAGAATTTAGAATTCGTTAAACTTTTAAAAAACACACAAAACTATGGTACCCATGTTTGGCAAGTCTAATTTTAAGTTAAAATGTTACTTACCATCTTTGTTCATTCCGGCTTCTTGACATTTTCGCAATCGACAAGCTCTGCACTGGTTCCTATGAGGCTTGTCAATCAAACAGCGGCCTTCTTCTTTGGCTTTACATACATATATACGGTTCCTTCTAATGGACCTTTTGAAAAAACCGGCGCAACCATCACAAGCGAAAATATTGTAGTGTTTACCAGACGAAAAGTCTCCACACACTTTGCACGGGATATCCAGTATTCTACCTGAAAACAAGGAAATAATTTTATGAATTAACTGTGCCTTTATGATAAATCTCTTTTTGTTAAGAACGCAATATCACCAGAGATGTAACACCCTTCCATTTATAAATTGTGATTGTTTGTGCAAGACAGGTTACATGGAAGATACGATAGATACACACATGACAAAACACACCAAACAGAAGCAGAATCTACCGCTGCTAGAATTGAACCAGAAGTAGAAGCTAAACTTCTACTTCTAAAGGTTTCTTGAAAGATATGTAATTCAATGAATTTTTTGTATTATTTTACCCTGGTCTATATTACTAAAGCAGCAAGGAAAAGTTCGGGACGTAGCAAGTGCGTTATGGTAGTGAATTTTCATAAAAATAATTTTTAATAGCAAATATGTGTGTTCTTTGCCTAAATGTTGCCAATTTTGACATTTTAAATCGCAACTTTGACGTTTTGAGGAAAACCCCAATATATTTTTCTTTAAATGCCTATAACTTTTTTGTCTTTTGACCTATAGACCTAAATTTTGGTAGATAACTTACCTATAAGGATGTTAACCCGTGTACCAAATTTGGTTGCCCTTACTTTGTTAATTCTGGAGATATAAATTTTTTTTGAAAGAAAACACAAAATTTTCCGGGAAAACCTGGGCCGATTTTCCTGGCTAACGAACTTATCCAATCCATTTGCAAAAGAAAGGTACTCACCAAATTTAATTAAAATCGGCCCTTTATTTATTGAGTTATCGGTGTGATACCTATATATATATATATATATATATATATATATATATATATATATATATATATATATATATATATATATATATATATATATATATATATATATATATATATATATATATATAAACATATAAAAATTTTAACTGACCCCGGATATGTGTTCTGGGGGGCCTAATTAGCGGTGATTTGAAGAATTTTTTTCAAAATTCAAAAGTCGGGATCTCCTCATTAGTGAATTTTTTTAAGAAAATTCACTAAAAAGCATCAGATTTTGACAGTAAACGGATGAATGTGAATGATGTTGTTGGATTTGGATGATTTAAAAAGTGAGCGAGGCGGACCTGATGGACGCAGGCATTGAGTGGTAAACGGGGGCGGTCGAGCGGGGAGGAGCGATACGGGGGCCCGAAGAAGCCGTATTTTTAGAACGTTGCCAGGAGCGAGCGTAAAGGGACATGAAGAAACGGCCCACCCGGAACGCACAGGGGCGAATTTTATAGAGGCGCAACTTTTTTGGGGTGGAAAAAATGAAATGAAACAAGAGCAAAAACCGGATTTCTTACCTAAAAAGGTCAACCGATGGGGGGTCTATCTCCTCTGAAGATACGGGATTACGAAACACGCCATTGCGAAAAACGGAATTTCCAGAAAATGCTTTATTCTTTTAAAGTCAACCAAACATTTTTTACTAAACATCAAAGTTGAATAACTTTCTGGACAGCGCCTCGTTTTGTGTGAAATTAGTCTACCTTGAACAAATCACATCAGTGGAATTTTTCATAGAGAGGGTTTCAAAATTATTTGCTCAAACGTCAAAGTTTTCGACACTTTGCGAGCTAGTTACGACGTGTACGTTACGTCGGGAATTAATATAGTTCCGGATTTACCTCGATTTACCATCAAAGATGACATTTTTGTTCACAGATTGGGTCAATTGATTGAATTTGTTAATGAAAAAGGCGTTTTTAAGTTGACGTTTTTGTTCACAAATTGGGTCAATTGATTGAATTTGTTAATAAAAGAGCCGTTTTAAGTGAATTTTCTTAAAAAAAAGCACTAATGAGGAGATCGAGACTTTTGAATTTAAAAAAAAATTCTTCAAATGAGCGCGAACTAAGCCCACACATATCCGGGATCAGTCTCAATTTGTATACGTTTATATATATACATACATACATATATATATATATATATATATATATATATATATATATATATATATATATATATATATATATATATATATATATATATCTATATATATATATATATATTTGTGTGTGTGTGTGTGTGTGTGTGTTTCTTTAAATGCTGTGTAAATTCACTAATGGGGAGATTCCGACTTTTGAAAATTTTCGTGTAAAAACTTTTATATAATTCTGGTAAAAAGATTTTTATATATTTTTCGTGTAAGATTACTCAGCCCATGTTTGTGAAAAAATGTTCAACTCGGAACATTTTCTTTACATGTTCAAAGTCCGACAAGTTTTTTTTTGGGAACATGTTAAGTGTATGTTCGCTAAATTTTTGTGCTTTTTAGTGAATTTTCTTATAAAAAAAATCACTAATGAGAAGATAGAGAATATTCGTCAAATGAGCGCAACATATATATATATATATATATATATATATATATATATATATATATATATATATATATATATATATATACTGGCAAATTTTTCGTGAAAAATTCCCTAATCAAATACAATACACATTCACAGGCAGCAATTTTGTTCAAACTTAAAAATTGATCGCTATTAAGTCAGCTGTAGTAGATATCCGTCAACAATGTCAAGTAATGTTACAATCGGTTTTGCTATATAGTATCCAATATATTACCTCTGAGCTCCTCGTCTTTCTTTGGCAGCGCGGTAAAAATCTGTATCTTTCGGTTTATCAGAGAACAATTGATAAATGATGATTACACCCCAGAAACCACAAATTCAGTGAATTTACAATATTGGGGCAAGCACACAGTAAAAGTGAATATTGAGAGTATTTAATTTCACTGTGCCCTTGCCTATGTGTAATCCTATAATTAGGAATTTTAGGCTTCTCTTCAATTTTTCAATATCACAAACAAATGTGTAAGGTAGTAAATAAAAAAACTTCGGGACTTAGCAAGTGCGTTATGGTAGTGAATTTTTAATAAATGTTTCAAATTTGAATAACTCAATTTTCTATAAACTTGTAAAGTTTAATTTTGGTATGGCTCTCCTAGGGCAAAATATTCACCAAATTTCATTAAAATAACTTTGTAATTCTCGGAGAAAAAATTTTTTCGAAAAAAAAAATTAAAATTTGAATAACTCAATTTTTTATAAACTTATAAAGTTTAACTTTGGTACGTAGTAAGGTCTTTCCCAAGGCAACATATATAGTAAATTTGATTAAAGCAGCTTTGTTATTTTTGGAGAAATTTTTTTTTTAAAGAAAACTCAAAATGTTCTCGGAAAACCTCGTCCGATTTTCCTGGCTAACGAACTCATCCAAGCCATTAATAAAATAAAGGCACTTGCCGAGTTTTATTGAAATCGGTTAATTATTTTTTGAGTTATTAGACGGAGACCTATATATATATATATATATATATATATATATATATATATATATATATATATATATATATATATATATATATATATATATATATATATATATATATATATATATATATAAACATATAAAAACTGAAACTGACCCCGGATATGGGTTCTAGGGGTCCTAGTTCGCGCTCATTTAAAAAAATGTTTGCAAAATCTCACCATCGATACCTCTCTATTTGTGGATTTTTAAAAATAAAAATTCACTAAAAACTACTCAAAATCTACGGCACTCACTACTTCCTACACGGAAATAAAGAATGAAACAAACACAGTTTGGAGAATTAATGGCGGATTGTGTACCACGTGACTGGCCAACCAATAGAAAATAATACCACGCAATGCTCACACTGTATCTCTCAAGGCACTGTAGGTAAACCTAATCTAAGGGTCAGTTCCGTTCTTATCTCCCTTCAGTAACCAGTTTGTATGTAAGTAACGGATCTACGATCTAGATTTTAGGTTGCAGTACGTGACTTTTCAAAGAGTGAGACATGATATGGTCAATGTCGTAGCCATGTTGGCGCTTAAAAAGACTACCTGATTGCTGGAGTTCACAAAAGCTTAATTATGAGTTATTCAGTATGAGAGTTCTTATACCTATACCTATATATACCTATACCCAGTATTGGTCATTTTATAGCCATAAAAATTATATTTTTCATAAAATACGCATATCTTAAAAACATTATGTAAATTAAAAGGGGAAACCTATACGAAACCGTCTTTTTTCACTCTCATGATGATTCATTTTGAATATGTTAGTTACTTATCAATAGCAGTATTCTTTTAAACTGTTTTATTTTTATGCTACGTGCCTTATAAGATTCCCATGGAATAACAATTTACCTATGCCAAGTTGATATTTGTCTGAAATGTTCCAACAAATTGTACCTTCAATAATTTTCCTTTTGATCTACAATTCACAAGCTTTTATTTTTTTTGTGTTTGCTTATTGAAATTCCCGTTTTCCGCAACATACAATATAGAGTTCCGTACGTGTGACTTAATGAACCTTTCCCCCAGGTCTAGGTTAAATTCGTTATTTATTAGTGGGTACCTATAAATACGTATATATATATATATATATATATATATATATATATATATATATATATATATATATATATATATAATATGTGACCTGGCCTAGGGGAAAGGTTCATCAAGTCATACGTAGGTAGCCTCATAATGTAAGGTGCGGAAAGCTGGACTTTGAATAGGCAGAACAGAAAGAAAATAAAAAGAATAGTGAACATAAAGAAAAATTAGGAGGATAAGTTACACTGAAAGAAAGACGAACAAAAGTGTGCTGAGCGAGGTGCCAAAAAAGATGCTTGCTAAAAAAAATAATAGAAATAAGGCAAAATTTATCTGAAATATTCTCGAACATAAATGATTTTCCGACATTTTTTAAAAGACACATAATACTTTGAGAGAAGGACGACGGTTGACCAGGACTTCTCGAAAACCTTAATCAATTGATGGAGTGGAGAAGTCACAAGCCACAATCAAAAACAGAAGAGCTGTGCTGGAGGCATAGTCATGACTGCGACGATAAGGCGGCATCGCTTTTAGACTGTGATGATATTATATATAAAGAGTAAATTTTCAGTAAATTCAAAAATTTGCAACAATAATATAGTCACTTTTTTATGTGCCCAGCTATAAAAAATATTCTTTTTACACACCTAAAAGCTGAGACGCAACAAGCATGTTATGGTAACGAATTTTAAAAGAAGTCCATTTTCAATTACCCTGAAAACTTTAACTTTGATAATAAAGCGCAATTAAAGGTAACCTGTTTACAATTTCATTAAAATAACTGTATTATTTTTAGGAGCACCTTTTTTTCATTTTTTTTTTCGTCGAAAGCAAATTTGGGTCTTAGAAATCATAAATCATAAGCTCTCTCAAAAAGAAGACTGGTTTAAAAGAGCTTGGTGACTCGTTTAAAATTAAACATAGATTCATGCAGTGGTTCAAGATTTGAGAGGCGTACAATACAATATAACTCTTGCGACTCCGATTCAGTCATAGACTCATGAGTCGTGAAATAAATCAATAGTCGGTGAGTAATAAAAAAAATCAACTGGTGCAATATTTCTCGACATCGCTCAAGCCTTCGACATGGTTTGGCATGCGGGCCTCCTAAGCAAACTTCTATCATTTAATTATCCTCTCCCTCTGATTCTGCTAATCAGGTTATACCTGCAACAGAGGAAGTTCCAGATCAAACATCTGGGAACCATATCTAGAACCTACTCAGCCACGGCCGGTCTCCTGTAGGGTTCTGCTATCTCCGCTCTGCTGTACAATACATTTGTGGCAGACATACCGACACCGACACTAAACGTGACTTACGCACTGTACGCAGACGACACTACCATCCTCAGCAGCTCCACTGAGCCGAAGATGATAACCGATCGTCTACAGATCGCCGTAGACGAGCTGCAAGGCTGGCATAGGAAATCATGTCTAGCCATAAACCCCGATAAATGTTCAGTAGTCCTGTTCTCTAAGAGGAGACACACCTCTCACGAACACGGATCATTAGACAACCGTCTAATTCCCTGACAAGAATCCACCAAATACCTCGGGTATTTCCTCGACAAACTCTGACCATGGCGCCCCCATGTCCAACATGCGCGACGAAAAGCCTCGATGTTCATCTCAAAGCTGTTCCCACTAATAGAAATTCCAAAATGTTCATAAACGATAAACTGCTCATGTACAAACTCATAATCCGGCCAGCCTTGACCTATGCATCCCCTGCATGGGCCACCGCGGCCGCAACACACATCAAGACCCTTCAAATAATCCAGAATATAATTCTGAGAATGGTTTGTCAGAAACAGTCAGATTCACTCTGATCTGGAAATGCCTTCGATACTTTATAACTCAACTATCCACCACTCAGTTCGCAAAAACCGGTTCTCATCCAAATGCTCTCCTCGCTGGTGCCACCGACTACGATGAGCAACTTCCACATAGGCATAAGCGTCCAATACTTACCCGGTAACGCCACCGCGGCAAAAACAGAATGGAAGCATTCAAACCCAAACGTCATTGTGTGAAATCTTTCCGACGGAGGTATGGACTAAGGTCCGGTACTCCAGGAAGAGGAGTTTGGTGAATACGAGTCTAACAGTACCTCGATATCCCACACATAGTTTTGAATGATGCATAATGCATTCTCGTCTCCTGTATCCAGAAACAAAAAACAAAAACAAAAAAAAAACAAAAAATCAAATTTATTTATGCATTTCATGCTAAAAAAAGTCATGTATGGCTCTAGATACATTGTTGCAGCGAGTTGATGAACATGCTGTTTAACCAGATATCGATGGTAGAAAATTATACAGTGAGATATTCCCTTTTAGTGAAATTCACTAGGACCCCTATAACTCATATCAGGAGACATTTTAATTATATATATATATATATATATATATATATATATATATATATATATATATATATATATATATATATATATATATATATATATATATATATGTGTATGTATCACACTGATAACTCAAAAAATAATAGACCGATTTGGATAAAATTTGGCAAACGCGTTTCTTTTCTAAGTTCGTTAGCCAAGAAAATCGGACCAGGTTTTCCGGGATTTTTTTTTTCTTCGAAAGTAATAAATTTATGTTAACCAAATTTGACACGTAGGTTAACGTTAAAAATGGTAAACTATACACCGAAATTCAGATCTCTAGGTTACAAGCGAAAAAAGTTATAGACATTGATTTTAAAACAATACCCCCTTCTATGAAAATTCACTACCATAACGCACTTGCTACTTCCAGACATTTTAAAGTTATATTGACGAATCCTCGGACACCTCAAGACATATTAAGTTTAATCAGCGTCAATGAACTCCTGTCTTGTTTTCTCAATTTTGTGATAGCACTGCGATTTTTTTTAACATTGTGAGAGTGGCATTTGGGGAGAGGAGTTTTAACAAACTGAAACTTATAAAAAATTACTTGAGGTCCACTATGTTCCAAGAGACATTGACAAAGCTTGCAAAAATCTCAACAGAACAGGCTATTTGTCAGGAATTAGACATTTCAATGATATCCGATGATTTTGCTGCTAGTAAAGCTCGAAGACTCATGCTCTAAATTTCAGATCCTTGTATACCTACGTCTTTTTGGTTATAAAAATTTATTTTGTTTTCTTTATACCTACCCCAACAAATATGTAGCTATATATATATATATATATATATATATATATATATATATATATATATATATATATATATATATATATATATATATATATATATATATATATATTGGGTGAGAGTATTGAGTATATATCTGTTCTTGTTATCAACATCAACATAATAATTTGTATTTAATTATTTATTTTTAATGCCATTAAATCTGTAAGTTTTATTTCATATAGTTGTTCTTAAATGTATAGGTTTTGGATATATTTTTGTTGTTGACGTTGATGTCAAAACAGAGTTCAGAATGAATAACTATATAGTAATAACATTGAAGCATATTTATCTTTTGACATAACATAACAAAAACGCATTTACGTAATGCCTCTTATTACTGTAAAATTAATTCTGGAAATAGAATGAATTGTTATTTTCTAAATAAAATCAAATTCGTTTGTTTGATAGAATATCTACATTCTACAGAGTGCAGCTAATACGTCTACAAAATTCAATCGACGGTTAATTCTGTAGAAAATATATTTTGTATCCACAAGTTATGGGACTGCCAAATTACTTTTGGCACGAGGCGTCCGTTAGCTCAAGATCGGCTCTTTATTAGCTATTTTATTTTAATTCTGGTTTGTATATTATTATATTTAAAAAAAATTTTGGCACACAGTCTAAGAACTTTGTACTGGCTCAAAAAATTCTCTATATTGGTTTATTTGAAAACTCCAATGTTATGTTTTGGCGAATTTTCAATAAGAAAAATTCGCCAATAGAGAGGTCACGATGAAAAGCTTTCGGAAAAATTTCTTCAGATGAGCGCGAATTTGAGGCCTTGAACTAAAACCAAAGTCCGTTAAAATTTATATATATATATATATATATATATATATATATATATATATATATATATATATATATATATATATATATATATATATATATATATGTATGTATGTATGTAAGTATCCTAGCGATAACTCAAAAAATACTTAACTGATTTCAATCAAACTTGGCAAAAATCGACGTTTGAAAACTTTATATTTTTGTAAGTATCAGAGTAACTGCAATGATGCTTTGCATGTGGCTAGAAAAAGTGTAAATGAATCTACGTTGTGAATTTTAAGTAATTTGGTACACGATATTCAGAGTTTATTCCAAATTAAAAATAAAATCCCAAAGACATGCGTTGAGACGACTTAGTAGTTAAAGTCCAATGCCTGACAGACAGAGTGGTTAACTGCCACCCATAAACTGATTCATACAACAGGTATAAACCATACATCAACGGTAATGAAACTAAATATATACCAGGCACAAGACATACTACCCGAACAAACAATCGTGAAATCTCGGCCGCAGTTATGGAAAATGACGAACGACATGAAATTAAAAATTTGCCAATTGATTGTTATTTAACTGGAGGATTCAATCAATTATTAAAAGACACTATATTTGTAGCTTTATGAACGGCCTCAAATACAGCTTTAGCGCCGCATAGATATATTATGCTGTCATATAATATACTGTAAATGTAAACAAAATCAAGCCAAGTCTCTATAAAAATGATTCTAAAATAGTTTCTTTTATCTTTAAACTCAAACATAAGACGTCATATAAGACCGAAACAGTCGTGGAATGTGTTTCAATGGTAATTCTACTAACTATGTAATTAATTACGTATACTTTGAATATAACATCCCGGGCATGAAGCCGATCTAAAGTATCACGCAAATAAAACGTTGGTTGAAATATACTTAGATCGCGCCGGCGATATCGTCCTTGCCTCCTAAGTAGAAGGTTAGGCGATCGAATGCAGCTTGTTGAATGTACGTTTTTTATGTTTTATTTTCACATTTGGAGAAACAATAGTGAACAGATTTCATACGTTTTGAACAAGATCTAATTTTTGTTTAAAACAACTGAATAAGTTTGTCACCTTTCAGTCTGAAATTATAATTTTGTTATTGATGATATTGAACAAACCGGTTTGATTAGGTTGACTAAAACAAAATCATACTTGTGATTAATAAGGAAAAATAACTGCCACGTTTATAATCTAGGAGATATTTTACTTTTCTAAATATGAATTAAGTTTCCTTCTTGAAATCTTTGTATAACTTTAACGAAATTTGTAATACAAGTTTCTTTTAAAGAGCTAGCAAAATTAAATTCTTTAGCTTTATAGAAAATTGAGTTCTGATCAATTTTCTCAAAAGGAGTTGGAACACAAGATTTTTTTGATAATAGAGAGATATTGATGGTAACACTTTTGAAAGAATTCTTCAAATGTACGCGTGGTAGGACCTCTAAAAACGATGTTTAAGGTCGGTGTAAGTTTAAAGTATTAGCTTTACTAATATGCCGTATAATAATAGTGTACAATTCTTATGAAAATTCGCTACTACAACGCATTTGCTGCGTCCCGAATTTTTTTCACATCTTGTTGTAAGGCATGTTAACCCAGTTATGGTAATTAATAAATTGGATATTTAAAAGAGATTTAGGCTTTAATAAATAAATAAAAACCAACTCACTTGATGACGGAGACGATTGCGCATTTTTGATTTGCAAAGTTTGTTCTAAATGCAACATATTTTCAGAGCTTTGTAAACCAGAAGCACTAGTAGCACTTAACATATTATATTTATCACAAAAGTCTTTATCAAGAACAAAACTCATTTAAAGAACGTCAAAACACCCACAAAAACTTTCGAAGATACAACAGGCGGCACGGTCCAGGTCTGTTTTTATTGTGAACTGATAGACTTTTGAGCTTTTACTATCTCTTGCAGTCATGAATGAACCCTTGTATACTTCTAGTATCATCTGTTTTCTCATTGGTTATACAGTTACCCTCACCAGAGCGAAGGACCGGAACGGCCCTACCCTCTTGTTGGCAGAATGACGCGATAAGGGATAAGTCCCTTAAAACAGCTTCCCGACACTTAGTGGAGGGGCTGACGGTGCACAATCAAACAAGTCAAAGGTTGGAAAGCTCAGAGGTGTGATACCCCTCATTTTATTTAGGTATATCTCTTCGCTCTGTCATGTGTTGTTAAAGGGTTTAACGTTAGGATGTTAAATATTATCCAATTTTCTGTAGCATCTTTTAATAATAATATTTAGTAGTTTGGTTCATATAAATAATACAGTAAGTATATATACATAAAACCATGGCTTGTGCAAATTCTGGACGCAGTAAGTGCTTTATGGTAGCGATTTTTTTATTAAATGCTTCAAATATAAATAGTACAATGTGCCATTTAACCAGAAACTTTAATTTTGTTATATAGAAAACGCTCTATCAAGGCTAATCTACCAAATTTTATCAAAATAACTCTCGAGATACAATAAATTTTTGTTAGAAAACTAGATTTTTAGCGAATTTTCGTTATATATATATATATATATATATATATATATATATATATATATATATATATATATATATATATATATATATATATATATATATATATATATATATATACAGTGTGTCCACAGATTGAGTGTGGGTAAGGTATAAGTGACAAAAAAAAATTCTATATGATATTCTGGGAATCGCTCTTGCTTTGTCTTAAACTGAGATGTTGAGAAAATGAACTAAATCAATTAATATACAGGCTGGTTTATAACTGATGTAATGAAATGTATTAAGAGTAAACTACCTTCGTTTATGAAGAAACCACAAAAAGTTATTAACAAAACTTCTTTGCAATTAAAACTTATGACAGGTGCGCAATTTTCAAACAGATCAGCCTACTATGATTTTTTTTATCTGCGACTTTATTTAAATGACGTTCGACGGCTTCTGTGATTAGGTGTACTTAAAAAAATACTTGAAACTGTATTAAAAAAAGTTTTTACCATAATTAAACTTGGGGTAGGTTTGCTTTCATCTCAACTAATAAAGAAAGTAAAGTAAGCGCACAATTGGACATTCGAAGCAATAATTGGCGAGTTGCATGGCTACTTGAGCTCTGACTTGTTGTTCGTTTCCCGGGATACTACTTATTTGGAAAATTGAAACGTCAATTTTATTTGTCACGAACGGCCAGCTTCTGTATTTAAAAATGTTAACAACAGAACAAAAAGTGTTTATTGTGCAGTGCTATGGTTTGGGTGAAGAACATTCTTATCAGGGAGTGATAAGAAAATTCCTTGAACGCTGGCCAAATTATTCGGTTTCCGCTACTGTTGTAAAAAAAGTTGTTACAAAATTCATGCGTAATGGGAGTGTTTTAAATGTTAAGAAGACAAAATCCGACCTAAATAAAGAAGACAATGCTGCAGCTGCATTAGCTATGGATTCTGTTAGGCGTTTTCCGAAATTATCATTAAGAAGAAGGGCATTAGAAATTGGCAATATTAGCAAATCGCATTGGCAACAAATTTATCGTAGCAACAAGGTGAAACCTTCAAAGCAAAACTTATACACACTTTGGAAGAAAATGACGAGTCAAAACGATTAGAGTTTTGTTTATTTCATTCATTATGATAAGATATGCACCAATTAGTCAATTTTTCGTTAAAAAAAAACCAAAAAGCAAAACCAAACGTTCAAAAATGTTTATTCAGTTAAGGTAAGTGTTTAAATTGTTGACCACCAGCTTCCATACAAAAGTACAAATTTTGTTCAAAACGAACTCTGACATTCTGGAGCATTTGTGGAGTTGTTAAACGGCATTCTTCAACAATGCGTCGTAGTAATTCTTCCACAGACTCCGGTTCTGTTGCGTAAATTGTACTCTTTAAATGGCCCCATAGAAAGAAGCCTAAAGGAGTTAAATCCGGTATTCTAGAGGGCCACTCAATAGCACCTCTACGCCCAATCCATTGTCCTGGAAACTCACTGTTCTAAAACTCCCTAACACGTTGTGAAAAATGCGGAGGAGCTCCATCTTGTTGAAAGACTAATTGATTTTCTTGATAGCGATCATCATTTTCAGCAATGTCAATTAGTAGAGGGTAAACAATATTTTCTAGTAATTTGAAATACGTTTCGCCACTCAAATTGCCATCAAGAAAAATTGGTCCGGTTAAACGGTCTCCACAAATCCCAGTCCAGACATTCAATTTCTTTGGAGTTTGAGATATTGAACAGAAAGTTCCCGTTATCAGCTATTCGTGCACTTATAACTTCACAAAACTCCAGTCGCCGATCAAAATCATCTTTATTCAGTTGTTGCTCAAGATGAATTTTATACGGGTGAAATTTATGATGCTTCAATATTCGCTGAATAGTGCTTCTTTTGATGTTTGAAACAGTGGCCAATTTTCTCGTGCTCAAAGTTGTGTCTGCAGCAATTTGTCCTAAAACTTCCATCTCAATAGTCTCATTTCTAACCGGAAATTCACGTTCAGGATCCCGTTTATTGTTGGTTACTGAACCACTTTATCGAAACTTTGAAACTAACTCCAAAATGTATTTTCTGTTAACATGTCTGTTCGGATGTCGTTCACTAAACAAATTTGCGGTACGGTTGGCACAGTCATCGTTTAAAAAAAAAGAGTAATTATTCCAACTCTTTCTTCTACAGAATACACCATTGTGAAATTAATTTTCGGTAGTCCTATCAAGTATCAAACCGACCGATAAACTGAAATAATAAATGTTTAGAAACTAACAAAACATTGACTATCAGCACATTGCTTATCGGAATGAGTTAAATGCGTTTTTGCATCTTCAACTGTGAATAATTTTTAAACGAATTGATAAAACGTCAAAAAAAATTAGTGTGCTGAATTCAGAAAAGAAAGAACTTTCAAATGATGTAACACTCGACCCATGTTCCCTATTTAAAATATAAGGGTTGCTATCACCACCCTTAAAGGGTTGATGTGATAAAGTTGAGTTTTATGCCAAAACATGTCCCCTTCAATATTAAAATTGACGTATTTCAAAGTTTGCTAAAAAAAATATCTCTGGACGCAAATCGGTCTGTTTCATTTTCAATGCGCCACCCTATATAGAGAATAAGACACCTACCTACGTTAAATTAAGGATGCCAGTTATCATTTCAACATCGTCAGTACGTGTGGACAAAAATTTAAAAAAATATATTTTCGCCTAAACGTCAAGGATTTAATGTGCGCGGGTGGATTATCGGTGACAGAAATTTCGATTTCATTTTGCTAAAATGGCGTATAAAATCCATATAGAAAACTTGATTCTGGAACGATTTCTTTTAATGTCATTCTGTTGGTCGGTCGGTCTGTCGGCCCGTACGTCTGTCAGTTAGTAGGCGCAATAACTTTCGAACGAATTGATATATCATCTTCAGATTTGGTACGCAGTTAGCACCCGACAAAGGAACGCTTCGAATGGTTTTTGGGTAAGGTTTCTTCAGCGTATAAATGACGGGCGAATTGGTGAAAATTGACATTTGTTCGTTAAAACTCAAGTAATATAACCTTTCAGAAGTTTATGGGCAGAGGAGTACGAATATTTTCTGTGTGGTCAAGTCATAGACTTTAAATTAATTTTATGAGAACCTTTTTCTGAGGGGAGTAGATTACCACAGTCATATGGAAGTTATGATTCAATTTGCAGCACTACTTGTTGTTTGTTTGAAAAATAACCCTAATAGCAAAGCTATTCTTTATTATTGATGGTTTTATTTATTAATTTTAGACGCCTTTTGAGAGGTAATGAATTGGATAGGAGTCTGAAACAAAATATTATTGCTAATTTAAAATAAAAATTTACTTAAGTTATATCTTTTTCCCCTCAGAACTCGACCGCGGCCCTGCCGCCCCACTAGTACTGCAACCTTTGGTTGATTGTGCATATAAGTTATATTTTGTCCCGTTTCGTTCGGGTTATCGAGCGATGACTTACACTACTGTAATGAAGCATATATTTGCGGGACAGCTGTAGATATCAAAATCGACCGTTCGAAAATGAATTTAATACAAGTTATACTGGTAAAAATATTCTCCGGAGCTAAAATATTTATTTTTCATTAATACTCTTAACAAGCACGCATTTCGAATTATCGCTTCAGAATAAAAACATATCTGCACAAGATAAGGATAAAAGGTAAAGGTAAGATGCTTACTGGCAATTAGGCTATTGCTGACCCTTTTTGCGCATCTAATCTAACCTACCCTCCACCTAGAGCTTGATCTCAACGACGACAGTGATTTGAAAAATCATTCGCCACCGGTGAGTCTCGAACCGTCGTCCCACGAATCCGTATTGGAAAGTCTGAATCGACTTTCCCGCACGGCCACGGAGGCGCAGAAGATAAGGATAATGTATCTACCACCGATTAGATTTTTCAGCCGGTGGCTGGAGATACAATGACAACCGGAGGCAGAAAGAGTTTTCTACTTGTAGCAGCAAGGTTGAAGATTTTATAGATCAAGTGCCGTGTTAAATATATAAAGAATTCCGCCGTTTAATTGTAATTAGTCTTTAAAATTGAGTACCGTCCGTCTAGTACCGTACACAATAATAATTCTCCCGCTAGATTATCCGAATAAGTTAGAACCTTGTTAATTTCATGATATTTTAGAGGTAGCGAATTTTCATATTTTAAAGATAGCGAACCTCCATATATTTTCTCCGAATAGTGTATCTCTCCGGCGACGTCGTGATCTTGGGTCTGAGACAAGATCCCACCCTCCCCGTATCCTAGTATTGTTAGCGTGGTAAATCTGTCGGAAAGTGATGCTGTAGTGACACAGACTTTTCGAAAAGATTACGCACGTCCGTCCTGATTTGATCCTATTTTAGACGCTGTAGTGACATAAGTAAGCTTAGATCAAATTAGTTCGCGACAGTATCCCGCCACAACCCAATCCCACCGACTCCCTCTTTGTTCTCAACACTCACGAGTGTCGAGGTACTTTCACGACACCGATTCCGCCCGATGATACGCTGCTTGGTTGGTTGTGAAATGCCTACCGTAGTGGTCCGCCTATTATCTGCATCTCCGAGTCGTAAACCGCGGTGCCCGGTATATTCGTTGCCGGATCTCTCGACCCAGGGTATAGAAGGTCAAGCCGACGTCGGATCTTCCTCCGTACAAGTAATTGGCTAGTCTTGTCTCGCCCGTCCTCTAAGGTAAATTACTCAAGGTAGAGTAGTGTAGTAGACATTATCAGGTTGTTAAATCCTGAATCTTTGTATATTGTTTCCTAATAAATGTTGTAAATAAAATATCTAGTCTATGTCACCCCTTACATAAATCTGCTACATCTATATAGAATTTCAGAAGGTCAGGGAATTGTCGGGATAGCGATTAAAGCCCGCCACCCCGGAGGTAACTACACGGCCTGTTATAGCAAAGGCTACCGGACCCTCTCCACAGAGCTATCCAGGCACTCTGATCATACCTGTGGTCGGAGTCTTGTGACAAGGTCGCAGATACCCTCGTAGGGAGTAAACCCTTCCAAAAATCTGGCGCTCGAGACCTTTCCCGTAAGCCCGTTGGTCGTTCCGCTAAATAATTCACCCTGTAAATCAAGGCCTCGTTACACTACAATAAAAAAGAATTAAGTGAAAAGAGATTAGTTCAGTACTTAAATGTTCTAATAAATAAGACTTTAATGAAATGAACGTTAATTTGCGTGATCAATAAAATTAAGAAAATGCTTGTTTTTAAATTAACTGTTCTGATATTTCGAAATATTGGTACCACCCTTTCTAGTGGGTGTAAAGCTGTTTGGCCTGTCTAATATGGTGTTGGACACGTTAGACTACCCTACGTTGTTTAGAGAAAGGGGGAGGTGTGAAAAAATTTTCAGGAGGGTCAGGTGAAACTACTTCCATTCGTCGGTGATTGGCTATAGTCGCGGAAATAGACAGACGTTAAACAGCAATGTATAATACAATACAATGGATTATCTGAATATTTTATTAAAATTAGCCACATAAACTGTTTTCAAAAAATTTGTCTATAGATACTTCAGTAGATCCTTTACTTTGCATATCTATAAGCATTTTTCATGTTTCAACTATAACTAGATCATTATTACATTAGGAAAAATACAAAACCAAAACACTCTAAAGTTCGTTAAACCTATAACAAATTACTTCGGTTCAAAATATACTAGCAGCTATATAAAATCGTTTTGGACATGTGCGTTACCACTCTTAAGAAAATAAAGAAAACTGAAGTCACCTTAACATATTTTTACATTTTGATGAAAGGCCTGTACCTACACAAAATATTGGAATGCGAAATGTTATTGACACGTTTACTACAAAAATGTAAGAGGTGGAGGAGGTTTGGTGCCGGAACGGAAAAAGAGTAGGGCATTGTTGCTGGGTTGCCGGGGTTGGCAAAAAGGGCCGTTGCGATCTACTCGCCTAGCGTTAGCTTCCCCACCACTGCTACTACTACTTAATGAAAATTCACTAGCATAACGCACTTTCTGCGTCCCGAACTTTTGTTAATTATAGGCTCTCTTGGGCTACATCCTGTTTGTGTTTGTGTTTTGTTTCTTTAACGTCGGCTTATTTCCGCGACTATGGCCAACTACCGACGCCCGGGAGCAGTTTCACCTCACTATCCTGGAAATTTTGCCGAACCCCTGTCTTTCTGTAAGTAGGGTAGGGATCTTTAACGTGCCCAGCATCGCATGGACACGGGACCTACGGCTTTACGCCCCCTCCGAAGGGCGGAATGTGCAGACATTCAACTTGCTCAAATACAATGCCAGAACCTCGGTTGATGTAAATGTTACAGCTGGTACTGAAAAAGTGAAAGGAGTACCCTGGGATCGAACCCAGTACCCTTTGGTTCAGAGGCACACGTTCTTACCCCTGAACCACCGAGGTTCTAGGCTGCATCCTATAAAATTAGTTTTATAATTATGAGTGGCCCATAAGTTGTTGGTGATACAAATTTTCTTTTTTTTTAATCGAACACACCTTATATTATTAAATTTTTGCATTTTCCATCGAAATATAATGCATGTTTGTTGGAAAAGCAACTCAGAACGCAGCGAGTGCGTTATGGTAGCGAATTTTTATTATATGTTTCAAATTTCAATAGCTCAATTTGCTATTATCTTAACGTTCGTTGGCTAGTAACCAGTCTTTTCGGGAACATTTTGAGTTCATTTTGGAATTTTTTTGACATTATAATAAAGTTATTTTGATGAAATATGGTACATTGTTTCTACTATATAGGTTATACTGGTAACCAAATTTCATGCCTGCTTTTTTTAAAAGAAAAGACATATTATAAATATTTTTATGAAAATTCGCTACCATAACGCACTTGCGTGATCAAATACTACCACATAAAAAAAGAGCCATTCGATTCGGTCAACGCGTTTCAAGATAAGGGGGTGCTGCCCTTTAAAATCACACACACTCTATATATATATATATATATATATATATATATATATATATATATATATATATATATATATATATATATATATATATATATATATTAGCAAAGCTGTCATATGAGAAATACTTGGGGTTGAGCCAGTTCTAGAATGTATTAAAATTCGACGTTCTGACGGAATAATTTTCAAAAGATAAATAAGATATGAAAGGCAATGAACTCTAAGGCTTGGCTTGAAACTGCCTTGGAGTAGTGAATGAGGTTAGGTTGAGTTGTTGTAGCTCATTTACGGAACCTCAACCTTCCTACTCCCAAATCTCACTGGATTGGTCTCTAAGGTCTCAGTGTGTTTAACACTAGATTTCAGTTCCGTTCCCCGTAATTCTTCTTGACGCAACCAAAAAAATATTACCGATGACGTTTTATGTTAGGTATATATATATATATATATATATATATATATATATATATATATATATATATATATATATATATATATATATATATATATATATATATATATATATATATATATATATATATATATATATATATATATATATATATATATATATATATATATATATATATATATATATATATATATATATATATATATATATATATATATATATATATTTGTGTGTGTGTGTCACACCGATAAATCAGAAAAGAATGGGCCGATCTTGATCAAATTTGCTGAGTACCTTCCTTTTGCAAGTGGCTTGGATAAGTTCGTTAGTCAGTAAAATCATATCAGATTTTCCCTGAACATTTTGTATTTTCTTTCTAAAAAAATGCACATCTCCGGAAATAACCAGGTACGCAGGGCAATTTGGTACGCGTATTTGTATTATATAGAGTGAACCATGTACCAAAGTTTAGGTCTCTAGGTTTCAAGACAAAAAAGTTATGGGCAGTTAAAGAAAACAATTTTGGAGTTTTCCTCAAAACGTCAAACTTCCAATTTGAAACGTTAAAAATGGCAATGTTTAGGCAGATAACGTGAAACAAATACGGATTGTGAAGAGCAAATGTTGCAAGAAGAGTGTTCTGCAAACCCTTACGTTTCAGATTCAACCGTCATTGCCCTTCAATTTACGAAAATATTTACAGAAAATTCATTTCAAATAGACCCTTTGTCTGGTGCTTTGGCTGTCGGTTTAGTTAAGTTGATGCTTTCTCTGTAGGTTTAGTGAAGTTTATGGTTTAACGGTCTATAATTTTTAGCTAATTTTCATAGAACAAATTCTTTAATGCATTTTTGCATTTTTTATCGAAATATGATGCATGTTTGTAAGAAAAAAATCTGGACGCTGTAAGTGCGTTTTGGTAGCGAATTTTCATTAAATCCTTCAAATTTCAATAACTCAATTTGCTATTAACGTAAGGTTTGTTGGCTAGGAAACCAACATTTAAGTTTATTTTCGGAAAATGTTTGTACATTTTCAAACAATAAGTAATTTTGATGAAATATAGTACATTGTTGCTACTACATAGGCTATACCGGTAATCAGGTAGATGCTTGCTCGCATTTGCTATTAAAAACATTTTTATGAAAATTTACTTCCATAACGCAGTTGCTGCGTCCAGACTTTTTTGATTTATTTGATTGCGCAACTTCAAGACACATCTTAAAATTCAAAAAAATGTCTTCCCCTGCGGGTTGCACATTTTGCTAGCATATTGGCGAATTCTGATAAAAGCGAAACCGGTCTTTGACTTTCATCTTAGCTGTGCACACCGGCTACATGTTATAAATGTAATAAGTTTATTTGTGTACTTTCATCTTATCTATGAGAGTATGCCCATGTTGTTCATTGAAAACGTTTAGAAGGTTTTTAGATCGTAGTTTGGGGTCGATAACTCGTTCTAGACTGGCAATATTCAGTAATAACAGACTTGAGAGCATGAAGTGCAAAAATTAACACTTGACTGTAACTTAAATTATTTTAATCGGTGATCTTTTTAAAGTCGATTTGTTTATTTTGTACTTGTCGAACGATTGTCAGTAATCAACACAATTATGACGTTATTTGGTAAATAAATAAAAATATTATTATCTTTTATCAAACATTTGCTACTCGGATGATTACCGATGATGTTTTATGTTAGGTATGTAATGCTGATGATATAATGTAACAACGATAACATAAAAACGTCTGGACGCAGCAAGCACGCTATGGTAGTGAATTTTCATTAAAATGTTTTTAATAGCAAATATGTGTATTTTTTTAAGAAAGCAACCATCAAATTTGGTTACCAGTATAACCTATATAGTAGAAACAATGTGCCATGTTTAATCAAAATAACTTTATTGTTTGAAAATGTACAAACATTTCCGAAAATAAACTCAAAGTGTTCCCGAAAAAACTGGTTTCTTGGTCAACCTTATAGGTTAATACCAAATTGAGATATTCAAATTTGAAGAATTTAATGAAAATTCGCTACCATAACGCACTTGCTGCGTCCCGAATTCTTTTTCTTACAAACATGCATTATATTTCGGAAAACGCAACTATGCAATAACATAAGGCGTGTTCGATAAAAAAAAGGAAATTTGTATCACCAACGACTTATGGACGAGCCTGTGATTGTAGAAACATTTTTTAAGATGTAACTCAAGGTACCCTATAATTATTGTATACAATTTTTTTTAGTATTTTGTATAATAACGGAGATATTGATATTTATTGATTTTTTTACGAAAATTCGACAAAAATTATATACCATTAAATGATAAACTCTATCGCTAAGACTACTGCCAAAGCATCAGAGAAAGGGTCTATTTGAAATGAATTTTCTGGAAACAGTTTAGTAAAATGAAGGACAATGACGGTTGAAGCTAAGACTTCAGGCTTTGTAAAACATTCTTTTTGAGACATTTTCTTTCTATAGCTGGTATTAGTTTTAGCTTCTTTGCCTAAATGTTGCCAATTTTGATGTTTTAAATCGCGACTTTGAATGCCTATAACTTTTTTGTCTTGTAACCTACAGAGCTAAATTTTGGCAAGTGATTTACATATAATGACGTAAATCTGCGTAATTTGGTTGCCCTTACTTTGTTATTTCCGGATATATACATTTTAAATTAATATAAAAGATATAAAAGGAAATACAACATTTTCCGGGAAAGCCTAGTCCTATTTTCCTGGCTAACGAACTTATCCAAGCCACGAAGGGCGGATATATATATATATATATATATATATATATATATATATATATATATATATATATATATATATATATATATATAAACATATAAAAATTGAAACTGACCCCGGATATGCGAAGAAATTCTTTCAATATTCAAAAGTCGGGATCTCCTCGTTAGTCAATTTTTTGAAGAATTTTCATTAAAAGCGTTGTTAGCTAGCTTTCGTAAAAAATAAAAAATTTGTTGTGGAAAATATCGCAACTTTTGTATTTTGAAAAATTTTCTTCTAATATGCACGAAGTGGCTTTTCGGAAAATTATATATATATATATATATATATATATATATATATATATATATATATATATATATATATATATATATATATATATATATATAAAGAATAGTGATGCGACTTTTATGATATTGGGCACGCGTGTTTCATTAATAAAAGTCTTGGGCAACTTCGTTAGTCATAAAAATCTGCCATTGTTTTCCGGGAAAATGTTGGATTCTCTTTTGGAAAATGTTTGTACAATCAGAAATAACAAAACCATTGTAATCAAATTTGGTATACGAGTGGCTTCTCGAAAATTCAATTCGCTAAGTTGAAATAGAAAGGTTATAAAGGAAAGAATTGTGGCCACCACGCAAAAGTCAACAAAACTTCCTAAAAATCAAAATATTTTATGTAGATAACGAAATTTGTTAAATATTGAAGACAAAAATTAAATCTTTTTCATGGACAAAGGTCAAAAAGTAAAAAAAAATACAATGAACATTGTTAGTTACCGAAAACCTCAAAATGACTATTTAAAACGACAAAATTGGTTATTTTTACACATATATGCTAAAACGAATCCAGGTTAACGCTATGATTTTGGATATTAGTTGAGAGAAGGGTTTCCAATCTTCAATAAATAAAATTCACGTGCTTACAATTTTGTGTTCAGTTCAATTGTATTTAAGATATAAGTTATCCACAAGCAAGATGAAGAAACTAACAATATCTTTAAACTTTAAACTGGTATAAGTATATAAACGTAGAGATACAGTTTTTAGTACAAATCGAAAAACTAATGCAATATTTGTGTGTACTTTTAATCAACGGCATGCAGATTGTAATAGTGAGGCATACTGATTGCTCAAAAACGAGTTTTTTTGCTTTTCTATGACTTAATTTTCTATTGATATGAAATTCCAAATTTAAATGTATATGTAACATTATATTCCGTTTTTTATGACAACCATAATAGTGGTCACTGAGTGGTGAGCGTGTCGCCACCTAGTTGCGAAACCAAGTAGTGTGTTGTCACGCCAGCTCCACATAACACAAAGTGTTAAAAGATAGAGACTGTATACAACCAACTAACAATTTAATAAATTGTCAGCCGTGGCGCATTTCTACCCTAATATAGGGACAAAGTTTGTAAGGCTAGATGCATTCTCACAACAATTAGAACCGTAGACCGGTTTCGCTCTAATTATAGCTCGTCAGTACGGCATACCAATTGCTTGCGAAAATACACCTATAAAGTAATACGGCTATAGTAGCCAGCCTTTCAACACTAAGTGAATGGTGAGCGTGTCGCCACCTAGTTGCGGAACCAAATAGTATGTTGTCACGCCAGATCCAAATAACACAAAGTGTTAAAAAATAGAGATTGTATACAACCAACTAACAGTTTAATTAATCGTCAGCCCTGGCCCATTTCTACCCTAATATAGAGACAAAGCATGTAAGGCTATCAATAGGTGAAAATCCGACCCCTCATAGGCGCTGGTCGTGCATCATATTCATACAGGGCACAAAATAGACTTCGATAATGCCAAAACAATAGCACCGGTTTACAACCTTAAAACGAGAATTATCCGCGAAGCAATCGAGATTGAAAAACGTCCCCATTGTTTAAATAAGGGAGGCGATGGTCTTCGCCTTCCGACTACTTGGAAACCTATTATATCTTCTTTACAAACACACAAAAAGAAAAGAAATTTCACAGACAATTTTATTGCGCTATTATCTGCCTCAACAAATGCCGGTGACCCTCCAAATCCTTCTCATCCTCTAAGTACCGTGACCAAAGCCCTTCACTTAATTGACCGTGACCCCACTACTTTCACTGATAACGAAGCAGGTAGACGGAACGACATATATAAGACAAGACTTGCAACGAACTGCCAGATCTCTCTGAGGCCTAGGGTTGAACACACTGAGACCACACAGACGATCTCCGGCGAGATTTGGGGAGTAGGCAGATTGAGGCCTGGTAATCGAGCTACAACAACGCAACCCACCTTTGTCCACCACTCTAAGGAGTAGGCGGATTGAGGCCTTAGAGTGTCCTTACATATTTCCTTTAACTCTTGAAAATAGCTCCAAAACAGGAGCCGAAACGTCGAGTTTTTATAAATTTTGGACGCGGTTCAATCCGAGAACCAAATATGTCTCATATATATATATATATATATATATATATATATATATATATATATATATATATATATATATATATATATATATATATATATATATATATATATGTCTGAAACTAAACTCGGATATGGGTTTCAGTAGCCGAGTTCATGTTCATTTCTAGAAATGTCTTAAACATTGATATAAGTCTCGACCTCCTCAATGTCGAATTTTTTCTATGAAAATTCACTCAAACTAAGCTCATCTCTCAAGGTTAAGAATGTACTTTGTTTTCTTTTTTTGCAAGTAAGGATAGATCAGTTATGCAAGCATTATGGGATTATTATTAGATTATGTTTTATGTAGACAGGGCTTATCTGATGTTGTAGACATGTTAAACCAGATATCATTTGTTTATGGATCGATAATACACTGATTACCATAGTCATATTTAAAGTAACTCTATTTGTTTATGCCTTTTGATCTACATGTATTATCTTGCAGTGTACATTTTTGGAATAAGTCAACGTGTTTGTGAATATCTAAAATACCATAGTCTGGTATTAGTAAAGCGCAAGATCTCCTTAAGAAAGAATGGAAGAAATATAAGAGGTAAATAGAAAGTGCACAAACTAAAAGTTGCAGAGAAACTGAAAAAAACTAATAGCGAGGACATATCTGCGTAAACAAACAAGGTAGCTGCGAAAGAATAATACGTAAAAAGTCTCGACGCAGCAAGTGCGTTATAGTAGTGACTTTTCATAAAAATGTTTTTAATAGCAAATATGTGTTTTTTTTTTTAAGAAAGCAGGCATCAAATTTGGTTACCAGTATAATCTATATAGTAAAATCAATGTGCCATGTTTCATCAAAATACCTTTATTGTTTGAAAGTGTACCAAAATTCCCGGAAATAAACTTAAAGTGTTCCCGAAAAAACTGGTTTCTTGGTCAACTTTATAGGGTAATAGCAAATTGGGCTATTCAAATTTGAAGCATTTAATCAAAATTCGCTACCATAACGTACTTGCTGCGTCCTGAATTTCTTTTCTTACAAACATGCATTTTACTTCGATGGGAAATGCAAAAATGCAGGAACATAAAGCGTGTTATACTAAAAAAAGGAAAATTTGTATCACCAACGACTTATTGGCCAGCCTGTGATTGTAGAAATATTTTTTAAGACCTAGCTGAAGGCACCCTATAATTAACGTATAAAATTTTTTTCATATCTTGTATAATAACGGATATATTGAGCTTTATTCATTTTTTACGAAAATTCGACCAAAAAATTATATACCATTAAACTATAAACTTTATATCTAAGACTACTTCCAAAGCATCAGCGAAATCGTCTATTTGAAATGAATTTTCTCGAAATATTTTAGTAAAATGAAGGACAACGACGATTGAAGCTAAGACTTCAGGGTTTGTAAAACATTCTTCTTGAGACATTTTCGTGCCATAGCATATTTGTTTCCGGTTCTTTGCCTAAATGTTGCCAATTTTGAAGTTTTAAATCGCGACTTTGACCTTTTGAGGAAAAGCCAAATTTATTTTTCTTTAGATGCCTGTAACTTTTTTGTCTTTTAACCTACGGAGCTAAATTTAGGTACATGATTTACGTATAACGATATAAACCCGCGCACCAAATTTAGTTGCCCTTACTTTGTTATTTACAGAGATATACATTTTTTGAAAGAAAACACAAAATTTTCCCGGAAAACATGTGCTGATTTTGCTGGCTAACGAACTTATCCAATCCACTTGCAAAAGGAAGGCACTTGCCAAAATCGGTCCATTATTTTTTGAGTTTTCGGTGTGGTAACTATATATATATATATATATATATATATATATATATATATATATATATATATATATATATATATATATATACTAACATACATATAAACATATAAGAGTCTGGACGTAGCAAGTGCGTTATGGTAGTGAGTTTTCATAAAAATATTTTAATAGCAAATATGTTTTTTTTAAAGAAAGCAGGCATCAAATTTGGTTACCAGTATAACCTATATAGTAGAAACAATGTGCCGTGTTTCATCAAAATAACTTTATTGTTTGAAAATGTACAAAAAATTCAGCAAGTAAACTTAAAGTGTTCCCGAAAAAACTGGTTTCTTGGTCAACCTTATAGGTTAGTAGCAAATTGAGCTATTCAAATTTGAAGCATTTAATGACAATTTCTTTTCTTACAAAGATGTATTATTTTTCGATGGAAAATGCAAAAAGGAAATAACATAAGGCGTGTACCTTAAAAAAAAATTGAATCACCAACGACTTATGGGCCACCCTGTAATTGTAGAAATATTTTTTTAAGATGCAGTTCAAGACACCCTATAATAATGTATACAATTTTTTTCGTATCTTCCATAATAACGGATATATTGAGCTTTAAAGATTTTTTACGAAAATTCGACAAAAATGATATACCATTAACCGATAAACTCTATAGCCAACACTGCTGCCAAAGCATCAGAGAAAGGGTCTATTTGAAATGAATTTTCTGGGAATATTTTAGTAAAATGAAGGACAATGACAATTGCAACTAAGACTTCAGGCTTTGTAAAACATTCTTCTTGAGACATTTTCCTTCCAAATCTCATATTAGTTTCAGGTTCATTGCCTAAATATTACCAATTTTGACGTTTTAAATCGCAACTTTGACGTTTTGAGGAAAACCCAAATTTCTTTTTCTTTAAATGCCTGTAAGTTTTTTGTCCTTTAACTTAGAGAGCTAAATTTTGGTAGGTAACCTATACCTATAATGATATAAACGCGTACCAAATTTGTGACCTTACTTTGTTAATTCCTTAGATATAAATGTTTTTCGAAATAAAACACAAAATTTTCAGGGAAAACCTCGGCAGATTTTCCTGGCTAACGAACTTATCCATGCCACTTGCAAAAGGAAGGTACTCACCAAGTTTTATCACTTATCAAAATCGGTCCACTATTTTTTAGTTATAGGTGTGACACATAAATATATATATATATATATATATATATATATATATATATATATATATATATATATATATATATATATATATATATATATATATATATATAAGTTTGTGTTCCAGGGGCCCTAAATAGCGCTCATTTGTAGAAATTTTTTCAAAATTCAAAAGTCGGGATCTCCTCATTAGTGTTTTTGTTTAAAGAAAACACTAAAAAGGAATCAGAAACAAGGAAACCGTGGATGACCTTAAAAATGCTTAAGTTAATGCAAGAGCGTAACAAGCAAAGAAAGATTAAGAACGAAGAAGTATACAGTGGATACAGGCAAATTACAAATGTGATTAAATGAAAATGTAGGTCAGCAAAAGAAGTGTGGATTCAAAAACCTAGTGGAGAGATCGTAAATTACAGGAAGAAGGAAATTGTATATAAATTATTATTTTATCATTATTGAAAACATGATCTGATCAGGATATCTTTCTTTCAAAAACTCATGAACAGTGCTACGTCTGGTGATAATACGGTTCCAAGTTTTCTAGTAAAAAATTATTGTTAGCTTCTTGTTCTCTCGATATTTGAAAGATCGATAAGAAACCACCCGTACGTAAGCATGTGGGTGTAGGAGAAATATAATTGGTACGCCCCTGTCTCTTTACTTTCATTCGGTTGCACTATCCTTTAAGTTTCTACCTGGAATTAGTTATCTCTGGATTTCACAATCCTTTCCAATTTGATGATAATCTTTATCCTCTGTATCGCATTAGGTTTACGCATGAACCATGCCATACAAAGAATACTTATATACCGTTAGGTCCATTATTGTAAATATCTTTAGCTCTCTTTGACGTATTCTTTAGATGCACCCAGTGGATTTTCTTCACTAGGAATAATGCTTCTACCTAGTTGGCCATTCTGTATTACTGACATTATGTTATGTCAACTACATCACCTAGCGTTACGCGAAAGCACGATAAAAGCAAGCCTTTGGCAAGGTACAAGTCAGTTCTACGCCAGATCTCATCTTCTTCGCTTCTTGGAACCCCGAGTTCCTAATCTTCCACTTAAACATCGCTCGTGTGTTTAAGCCAGTTCAATTCTACAGTGCAGTTCTACGTTCGATCTCCTCTTCTCAAATTCTTGGGACTCCGAGTTCCCAACTTTCTACTTAAACACCGCTCGCGTGTTTAAGTCAGTTTTACTACAGATCTCATCTTCTTAGCTCCTTGGAACCCTGAGTTCCTAATCTTCCACTTAAACATCGCTCGTGTGTTTAAGCCAGTTCAATTCTACAGTGCCGTTCTGCAACGAATCTCATCTTCAACGCTTTTTGGGACTTCTAAGATCCCAATCTTCTACTTAAACACCGCTCGCGTGTTTAAGCCAGTTCAGTGCTACAGTTTTATTACAGATATCATCTTCTTCGCTCCTTGGAACCCTGAGCTCCTAATCTTCCACTTAAACATCGCTCGTGTGTTTAAGCCAGTTCAATTCTATAGTGCCATTCTGCAACGAATACCATCTTCATCTCTTTTTGGGATTTCTAAGATCCCAATCTTCTACTTAAACACCACTCGCGTGTTTAAGCCAGTTCAGTGCTACAGTTTTACTACAGATCTCATCTTTTTCGCTCCTTGGAACCCTGAGTTCCTAATCTTCCACTTAAACATCGCTCGTGTGTTTAAGTCAGTTCAATTCTACAGTGCCGTTCTGCAACGAATTTCATCTTCATTGCTTTTTGGAACTTCTAAGATCCCAATCTTTTACTTAAACATCGCTAGTGTGATTAAGCCAGTTCAGTTCAAGCTCCAATCTTCCTACAGAAATTCCGTTAGTACAGTGATACAGTGAAAAGTCAGTGTTTTCTTCTAAATTAGAAAGTATACGCGCAGTTAAATGCAATAGCAAGTAGCTAATAAGATTGTGAAATCTCCTGAATAACCCTTTAAATCAAGTGTAAAACCGCAATTTGTGAATAAATGTTAAGTTCAAAGTGTAGATAGTAACAATACAACATATATAAATATAAAAAAGTGTGTTATTGAAATCTTCTGGAATCCAGTGCACCTAGAGTTATAAATACAGTCCACATCTTCAACATATTTTTCTTCCAATGCTAATTAGCAAAGCCGACTAGTTAGCGAGGGTGGGATCAATCCACCTGCAAAACATTGGGGAAAGAAAACAAGCTCTTTCTCCCCCATGGGGGTAAATCAAAGATAACTAATTATAGTCTCATAGCAGTATTGTGCGACTTGGCTAGAGTTTTATAAATGTTATACAGACTCCTTTATTCTACTATTAGTTGTCACATCTCACCTGATCAACATGCCTTCATACCAAGGCGCTCCACTTGTACTAACCTTCTGGAGGTTACGCAATAAATTTCTTGATAAAAAGGGTCAGGTGGATGTGATTTATACGATCAGCAATGAAATTATGTTGTCCAAGTTAAATGTGCCTCCACTACTGCGGTTTTTTAGGTTAGGTGTCGAACAGAGGGCAATATGTTGTATAACAGAGGGCAATATGTTGTATATAGTGGATGTCTTTGTGAGGGATGCCAAATCTGGTGTACCTCAGGGGTCACATCTGGGGTCCCCTTCTTTCCCATATTCATTACCGAGTTGCCCTATGCTCTTCGGTGTGATCGATCTACTTTGCGGATGACTTACAGATGTGCCTATACCGACAGAGATATTTGATTTTTTTTCTTAAAAAAAATCCGTAATATACTTTAGTCATTTTGGGGGTCTTATTTATAACAGTAGTAGGCTATGGACAAAGCTAATCTTAAAATATTGCATACCAGGATGTGGAGCTTTTGAAGTACTTTATTTAAATATTTTTTTAAATCGGCCTACCCGTTATGAAATAATGAATTGTCGCCACTTAAAATGAAACACCACTATATATTGTTATGATGATTTTTCTGTAAGCAGTTTTGATTAGGATTTACGACAGCTATAATAAAAATATATATTTATTTGTAAATTATAATGTAAAACTGACCTGTATTATTTTTTACTATAGTTGTTTTACACATTATAGACTTGCTGTTAAACTCGTTCGCCAAGACACTTTAGATTAAACTAATACACTCTATTGAGAAATTTGACTTTAGTATGTTGTAAAATCACTGATATCTAGATTAATATCTGCATCGAATTTGCAAAAAAATTACAATTGAAAACCACTTGACTGTTGCTCTCCAGACTTATAAATTTAATTTGTGCGATAACATTCAAGTTTGTTTTAAAGATATAATATTAGTGTTTATATTGTTTTTTATTTTATAAGCTCCAAATATCTAAGATTAGCCAAACTAAGTTACTTTAACTACTTCGTCTTTAACAGGAAAGTGAGGCCAAAATGTTCTGATACAGCAAGTGAATAGCAAATTTTAAAAGCAAATTAAAACTTTTCCATAAAAATTTAAAAGGTAATGGAAAAGCCTCGACACAGCAAGTGCCTTTTGGTAGCGAATTATCGTAAAACTGTTTCTAATGGAAAATATTTTTTTATATTTCAACAAGACACCACGAGGGCTTACAGCCTAAATACTATCGTACCGTGGGTGTCGACAAAGAGGAAAGAGGCAACTTTTTAATTCTGGACCGGTAAGGAATTTCACAACTTGGAAGCCCTCGGGACAAAAGAGAGGACATAACAAGATGTTCTATGCCTGGTGAGCTGGACAGTCAAAGGGTGCATTCGCTCTGTTCCCCTGGTAGATCTGTTAGGGGCAGCAGGTGGAGGAACTATAGAAGAAAGCTCCTCTGAGCAGTGCCCGTGCAGATATTTATAAAAGAGAGAGTGGTCACTAACAGTGGTCAAGGGATGGCAGCCTTTGGGTGAGGGTAGGGTCACCGATGAAACGTATAGCTCTCTTCTGGATTTCAGGATACCGAGTGTAAAATCGGCAGCGGCACCCCAGATGTATTTGAGCAGTATTTGAGGTTTGGTCTTATTTGTGAAGTATATAAGGTATAGAGATTATCTGGTAAAAGTATTTGCGATCCCGGAAGAGGAAACCTAATTTTTTAGCAGCCGCTTCTGCAATTGATGTGACATGTTGGTGCCAATTTATATTTCGATCCACAGAAATTCCAGCAAGTGAAAAGGATTCATTACTTTGAATAACTTGGTTGTTCATTGTGATGAGTCTTAGGCTAGTGTATCTCTTAAGAGATAGACAGCAAGACTGAGATTTGGTGGAGTTGAATTGTACAAGATTTCTACATCCCCAGTCTAATACTTTTTGGAGATCCACAGAGACAGAACCCTCCATGAGTCTGCGATCCTCATCTAATTGAACTAAAGAGACAGGCTTAGAATATTGTATATTTGAGTGTCGGGTGCTGCGGTCCGCGTAACTGTGAACTGGCTTGGATGTGCTAGAGAGGAGGTGATTAATCTGGAGAAGAGACAAAGTAGGGGCTAAAGCTGAACCTTGAGGGACTCCTGCATTAATTGGATACAGTTTAGAGGAATGGCCATTCACGACAACAGAAATACTCCGGTTGGAGAGGAAATTTGCTGTCCAGGTACAGAGTTTTGGTGGTAGACCATAGTCGGAAGTTTATTAAGCCGCGCTGCGTGCCTGACCTGGTCGAATGCTTTAGATATGCCTAGAGCGACAATCTGGGATTCACCGTGTAGTTCCATAGACTTGTTCCAAGAACAAAGGACAAAGGAAAGGAGGTCGGCAGTTGATCTGCGCTGACGGAATATATACTGCTTGTCGTGGATTAGACTGTGTTTTTCAAGAAATTTTAGTAATTCGGCGTCTATATATTTTTCATCACTTTAGAGACGACTGAAAGGAGATAAATAGGCCTGTAGTTGCTAGGAGGTGCTTTGGATCCTTTCTTTGGACGGGTTGTATTCCAGTTACCAGGGAATATACCTCTATTGTAAGATGTCTGAAACAGACGAGTCAGGAGAGGAGCCAGTTCTGGTGCACATTTTTTGAGAACAATTGCTGGGATCTCGTCAAAGCCAGATGCTTTCCTGTTATTAAGAGAAGAGAGCATCTTTCGTACCTTTTTAGTTTTGAAAATAATATCCGTCATTTTATGCGCGACATTGGGGACTGTTGGTGGCTGAACATTTGGAGGTGGGTTGAGAGAAGAATTGCCGGCGAACAACGAGGCAAAAAGTTGAGCCTTGCCCAGGGCGGTAGAAACAATTTCATCCCTTGAAACAAGAGGTGGGAACATGCTCTTGCAGAAATTATTCCCAATAGTTTTAGCAAGAGTCCAGAGGGTTTTCTGCCGTTGGAGATTGATAAGACTTTGTTTTTGATGTGGTTATTAAACGGTTTTTTTGCCTCAGAAAGAATGCGGTCATAGCGGTTTTTTGCGTCGTTAAATGCTTGACGGTTTTCTTGACTGGGATTGTGTAGAACTGTTTTGTGAACTTTGACCTTTTCAAGTCTGGCCTTGTCACAGGATTTAGAGAACCAGGACTTAATTAAATCATCAATGAAGAGGCTTCTTTTCCAGACAATACTTTTTTTATTAATTAAATTAATAAAAGACTCTCAAATTCAGAAAATCATTTCGATCACAAAACCTCGAGTTTGAACTTTCTTATTCAGAGGTTACTCAGTTTTCCTTTGAGCAGTAAGCGATACAATTCAGAGATATACAAAATTATAGATATTACGATTTGTAACGATTTGTAACGGTACGTTGTGTATAGATTAGTTACTGAGCATAGGAGGAAAATGTTGATAAGTAACATTACGACATTGAAGCCTGAATCCGATGAGCCACCCAAGAAGTTCCCTGTACTTTCTTTCTATCCTTTTCTTACAAAAGGGTTAGAGAAAATATTTAATGATAACGACTTGAGAGTTGTTTACAAAGTTGATAGTTTGAAAAACCTTTTGGGTGGGCCAAAGGATACTATTGACTTCCGACAAAAATCGGGCATTTATCAAATATCTTGTAATAATTGCCAGAAAATCTATATTGGGAAAACGCGGAGATCAATAACAACAAGATTCAAAGAGCGCTTAGCTCATTTAAGATTCAATAGAGCAGAAAAATCTAGCGTTGCCCAACATATATCTGACTCTGGACACAAGGTAGGCGATAGTATTCTTAAGTTGTTGAAGTCAACCACGGATTATCGCAAGTTAGATAATTAGGAAAGTTTGGAAATCCACAAGGTGAATCCATAGAATTTGATGAATTCAGACATGGCTCCAGTTAATTCAGCACTGCTTTTCATTATTTTTAAATTGGCCATTAATAGTTGTTAAGGTAAGTTACATTATGTAAATAAATGTTAAAGTTAACCCGAGGAGGAGTTACTGGATCCCGAGGTTGCCAAAAAGGCCTGATGGGGTCTACTTTCCTATCGCTAGCCTCCTCACCATTGTTACTACTACATTAGTACGACTACGAAAATGACATAGAAGACAGAGCGATCAATATTCAGAACATCATTTCTCAGACCTGCAGACAGAACATTACCACGCAGCAGACAGATACCAAGAAGGTGAGTAACTGGTTGAACAACGAACTACAAGCGACACGGCAGACCCTTAGCCACGAATGAAGGAAACTACAACAGGAACTACAGGACAACGCACGGGAGGAGAGAACGCAACGATACAAAACTCGCACGTGAGTACAAAAGGGAAATAAAAGAAGCAAAGATGAATAGAACACAACAGACAATAGCCAATTTAAACACAGAAAATCCACGGGATAAAGTCTGTCAATTTTTGAACAGGGCGAACAGCCCCCATAACTAAGGAACATAAGAAAGGAGGACATGACGTAAATGACAGACGAGGAAGACATAAACTGCTATCCATCAGACAAATATTTCCTGGAAGAGGACGAGACTATGGACACGGAAGCACTAAGGGCCACAAGACAGGCCACTGACACAACAATAGTGCTTGAATTACGTCACGCCGGTGTTACATAATCCGGTACTGAGGCATCTGATATTGCATCATACGGTGTTGCAAAATCCGATCTTTGCATCATGCAGTATTGCATCATCTGATATTGCATCATCATTATCTGCATCATCTGTATAGTTTAGGTATATAAAAAGAATACATTTGCCCATAGAGTTAGTTTAGCGACAGCTACGGATGAAAACAACTTAGTTGTCGAAATGCGTATCTAGCGCAAAACTCTCTGTTATTATTTTTGTGGTTTTAGGGGTTATTCTGCTTTTTGTTTCAATTAATTTAATAAATAAAGGACATTAATAAAATTTCATTGTCTGGAAAAGAAGCCGTTTCATTGAGCATTTAATTATTCACTAAATTTTTGTTATGAGTCACTAATTAATCTATCAAAAGTTTGAACCACGACATCTCCGAAACAAGGGTCGATCGGAAAAAAAAATTGTTCTTAATTTTTTGCTTTAAATTCAATTTGGCACCCGCATCGTAATTTCTAGCCCCTACTTTGTTTCTTTTCCACATCAATGACCTCCTCTCTAGCACAACCAACCCAGTTCACAGTTACGCGGATGACAGTACCCTCCACTCAAATATACAACATTCTAAGCCTGTCTCTTTAGCCCAATTAGATGAGGATCACAGACTCATGGAGGGTTCTGTCTCTCTGGATTTCCAAAAAATATTAGAAATCTTGTACAATTCAATTCCACCAAATGTCAGTCCTGCTTTCTATCTCATAAGAGATACACCAGCCCTAGACCCATCACAATGAACAACCAAGTTATTCAAAGTAATGAGTCCTCTTCACTTGTTGGCATTTCTGTGGATCGAAATCTGAATTGGCACCAACATGTCACATCAATTGCAGAAGCGGCTGCTAAGAAATTAGCTTTCCTCTTCCGGGCTTGCAAATACTTTTGACCAGCTAATCTATATACCTTATATACTTCACAAATAAGGCCAAACCTCGAATACTGCCCCCACATTTGGGGTGCCGCTGCCGCTTCTACACTCGCTATCCTGGACTCTATTCAGAAGAGAGCTAGGCGTCTCATCGGTGGCCCTACCCTCACCCAAAGGCTGTCATCCCTTGCCCACCAACGTGATGTTGGTGACCTCTCTCTCTTTTATGGCACGGGCACTGCTCAGAGGAGCTTTCTTCCATAGTTCCTCCACCTGTTGCCCCCAACAAATCTACCAGGAGAACAGAGCGAATGGACCCTTTTATTGTCCAGGTCACCAGAGATAGAACATCCTGTTATGCTCGCTCTTTTGTCCCGAGGATTTCCAAGTTGTGGAATTTCTTGCCGGCACATGTTTTTCCTTGTCCCCCGAACCACCAAACCTTCAAATCCAGAATTAACAAGTTGCCTCTTTCCTCCTTGTCGACACCCACGGTACGATAGTATTTAGGCTGTAAGCCCTCGTGGTGTGTTGTTGAAATATATTCTGCTATAAATCACCCTGTATATTAGAATGTGTTAGTTTTGTAAAAGACAATTACAGCTTCTTTGGCGCATATGAACAGCAACATAGGTATGGTTTGCGCGAAACAGAAAAAAATATATGCAGCCTCGAACCAGAATAACAAGACTTAAAAAAATGCAAGGTATAATGTGATAAAAATATTTAACAAGCTTGTTGCAGAGAACAAAGCAAGAACTTGTGAAGTCAGGGAAGAAATATCTACATTTTTATTTAGTACGGGACATTTTCACCAAGTAAGAACGACAGCAATTAGTGAACTAAATACTGCATATTCTTTATATATAAGTACATCGATTGCCATATAAGTAGTCGAATAACTTGGATAAAAGATGAAGAGTGGACAACTAAATTAATACCGCATAGACTAGGCCTAACATGTTCGTCATGTTTGTTGAATAATTTAATCATTCGGTTGATTTAGTTGAGGAGGGCGAAATGAAAACGCGTACGGAATTCAGATATTAATATTCGGAATATGATATCGAACCCCTCATTCTCTATGTATTATTGCTCTTTATTAAAAATATTTTGATGTTAACATTACTCACCTTACGCTTTAGGGACACCTCGTCTCAAAAGAAAAATATTCCAGCTTTCTCTGTTTGCATGTAGTAAATTGAAATTTTTGTTGTTGACGTAACACATATTTTATGATTTTCTCCAATAAAATTCACATAATAAAGATATTTATATTATAAGGTATTAAAAATGGTATGTAGGCTAAATATAAAAAGCCGCTTATTCCCAAAGCTGGCATAAAAATACGTCGGTCTCATCCAGCGTGTTTTACGTACGTTATACAGGGTGAAAGTTGTAAAGTCGTAAAGATACGAAATCCAAATACCTCAGAATTTGTTGGAATAGAACAAATTCAACTTTCATTTTCCACAATGAACATAAAACAAATAAATCTTGATGCAGGGCTTACATTATGGTAGCTAATTTTTTTGACAATTTAGACTTGTCAAAATTTGAGTTATTCAGTTCAAATTTATAGTGATGTGCAGGGTATCACGAATAATTATTATATTTATTTGACTCTGTTAAAAAGGTATATTTATTTTAACACAGAAAATTTGTTTTCAAATCATCGTATTAATCAGAATTTTGGATTTAATACCGTGCCAGGACGTTCTGACTTCTGATATATATATATATATATATATATATATATATATATATATATATATATATATATATATATATATATAGGGTGGCGCATTGAAAACGAAACAGACCGATTTGCGTCCAGAGAAACCCTGGAACACGTCAATTTTAATATTGACGGGGACATGTTTTGACCTAAAACTCAACTTTGTCACGTCAACCACTTACGGGTGGTGATAACAACCCTTATATTTTAAATAGGGAACATGGGTCGAGTGTTACATCATTTGAAATGTCTTTCATTTATGAATTCAGCACACTAATTTTTTTGGAAGTTCTATCAACTCTTTTAAAAATTATTCACAGTTGGAGCTGCAAGAACGTATTTCATTAATTGTGATAAGAAATGCACTAATTAGTCAATTTTTCGTTAAAAAACACTAAAAAACAAAAACAAACGTTCAAAAATGTTTATTCAATTAAGTAAGTGTTCAAATTGTTGACCACCAGCTTCCATACAAAAGTAGATATTTTGTTCAAAACGAGCTCTGACATTCTGGAGCATTTGTGGAGTTATTGGACGGCATTCTTCAACAATGCGTCGTCGTAATTCCTCCAGAGACTCCGGTTCTGTTGCGTAAATTCTACTCTTTAAATAGTCTAATAGAAAGAAGTCTAAAGGAGTTAAATCCGGTGATCTAGGGGGCCACTCAATAGCACCTCTACGCCCTATCCATTGTCCTAGAAACTCTCTGTTAAAAAACTCCCTAACACGTTGTGAAAAATACGGAGGAACTCCATCTTGTTGAAACACTAATTGATTTTCTTGATAGCGATCATCATTTTCAGCAATGTCAATAAGTAGAGGGTAAACGATATCTTCTAGTAACTCCAAATACGTTTCGCCACTCAAATTGCCATCAAGAAAAATTGGTCCAGTTAAACGGTCTCCAAGAATGCCAGTCCAGACATTTGATTTCTGTGGAGTTTGAGTGTGGACTTCGTGAAAATTTCTTGGATTATTATCTGCCCAATAACGACAAATATGACGATTGACTGTAGAGTTTAATAAAAACCTACACTAGTCTGAAAAACATATATTGAACAGAAAGTTTCCGTTATCAGCTATTCTTGCAGTCATAACTTCACAAAACTCCAGCCGCCGATCCTAATTATCTTTATTCACTTGTTGTACAAGATGAATTTTATACGGGTGAAATTTATGATGCTTCAATATTCTCTGAATAGTTCTTCTTTTGATGTTTGAAACAGTGGCCAATTTTCTCGTGCTCAAAGTTGGGTCTGCAGCAATTTGTCCTAAAACTTCAATCTCAGTAGTCTCATTTCTAACCGGAAATTCACGTTCAGGATCCCGTTTTTTGTTGGCTACTGAACCACTTTGTCGAAACTTTGCAACTAACTCCAAAATGTATTTTCTCTTAACATGTCTGCTCTGATGTCGCTCATTAAATAAATTTGCGGTACGGTTGGCACAGTCATCGTTTTTGAAAAAAAGAGTAATTATTTAAACTCTTTCTTCTACAGAATACACCATTGTGAAAATTAATTTTCGGTAGTACTATCAAGTATCAAACCGACCGATAAACTGAAATAATAAACCGCATTTCTCTCATTCCGATAATAAATGGTCTGATAGTCAATTTTTTGTTTACAAACCAACAAAACATTGACTATCAGCACATTTCTTATCGGAATGAGTGAAATGCGTTTTTGCATCTTCAACTGTGAATAATTTTTAAACGAGTTAATAAAACTTCCAAAAAAATTAGTGTGCTGAATTCAGAAAAGAAAGAGGTTTTAAATGATGTAACACTCAACCCATGTTCCTTATTTAAAATATAAGGGTTGTTATGACCACCCTTAAGGGGTTGATGTGACAAAGTTGAGTTTTCTGTCAAAAAATGTCCCCCTCAATATGAAAATTGACGTATTTCAGCGTTTCTTGAAAAAAAAGTTTTCTGGACGCAAATCGGTTGATTTGGGTTCTAAGGCCCCTAATTCTCGCTCATTTGAAAAAATTCACAAAAAATCTTACCATCGATACCTCTCTTGTAGTGAATTTTCTTAATGTAAATTCACTAAAAGTTTGAAATGATTATAAAGATAGTCATTCAGAAAATATTCATTGGGGTCGCAGCTCTGAGAGACAAAATGCCTATACGACTCATTAGGTAATATACAATACCCAATCACCGATGCCAGGTGTCCCACTTTCTGTAAAGAGTCTAAAGCCCCAAATATCTCATATTACACGATACCACCGGTTTGACGTCCCCTCCGAAGGTTGGAGCATGCACACTTTCAACTTGCTCAAATACAATGCCACTACCTCGGTTGATGTTAATTTACAGTATGTACTAAAAACTAGTTTAACGTTTCTACAGGGAAATGGACCCAGACCCGTGGATCTAGAGGCACACGTTCTTATCCCTGAATCACTAAGGCTGCAAGATATTAGTTTAAGAAACCCAAAACATTTAGTATATTTAAATTTTGGAGTATGTATTAATAACCGCATCGTCTTTTTACTCAACAATTTTTAAATTCTACATCGGGCATTTGTGTAAAATAGCTAGTAAATATAAGTTATAAAGCAGTAACCTTTTTTTGGTATATTTTATTTAAAAAGTCTTATAATTTAGTTATTACTACACAAGTGAGTCACGACAAATATTATACTTGAGAGATCAACACATATCCGGATTCTGAGTGCACCATTGGGGCCATATGGCCCCTACTTTGACACCCCTAGAACTTAGTCTTTCTCTCTGAGTACTCAGTCTCATATATACCTCCGGGTGGATTTCACCAGGATCGCTCCAAACTCTCTCTGCAAAAGCAGCAGTTCTTGGCCAAATCTTTTGCTCAATTTCATCTTCATCCACAATTTCTGTCCAAAGACAAGCTTCACCGCCCAAAGTTTTTTCCCGGTTGTTGTAAATCGCCCAAGGTCTGTAGTTATAAAAACTTCTCCACGAGGTATAGGGCTCACAACTACCTTTAGCCTGATGACTGTTCCAAGGACCAAAACCACAGTCTAAATACCAGTGTCCAACAGTAGAATAAATAACTGGATATCCCGATATCAAAATATTTCTAATATTACCATACCAATATTGCACTGCAATGTTCTCATTTGGAATTAAATCATTAACATATAATCCATCAGTTATTTGGCTACTCCAAATAACTATATGTCTTGGAAGTGAATTATTATTAGCCACTCTTAGATTATCTATCATTTTATTCATATAGTCTACCTGAAAGCTCAACATATCGGTGAAATTTTTAGCAGCTTTTCGGTCTTCCCAGCAATAGGCATTGACTTCATCTCCTCCAATATGAAATATTTCATTTTGCCCATTTAATACAAGCAGGTCGGTATAAATATTTTGTAAAATACTTAGAGCTTCGTCGTTGTCCGGGTTTAACTGACCTTGCTCCATGGGATTATCGTCACACACTGTAAGATTTGGATTCATTTGCTTCCAACCCATATTAATATGACCTGGCCCATCGACTTCTAAAATTAATCTTACACCCCTGATCATTGCGTATTCTTTTAATACAGTAATATCAGTTCCCGTGTAAACCTCAGTTGGACTGTATGCCCCAAATTTCGCTAGTTCTGGCACGCTAGGTAGTATCAAAGGGAAACTTTGGGTATCACTTATATGAAGATGCAAGACATTTAATTTTGAAGCAGCCATACCGCTCACGATTTTCTTTAGTTTCCCCAAACTAATGAAATTTCTTGCAGTGTCGATCATAAGGCCTCTGTATGGAAAAGACGGCCTATCTTTGATATAAACGTCGGTTAATATTTGCCAAGTGTTACCGAGTGTGTCCCACCAGATTAGCTGTGATAGGGTCTCTAAGCCATGCCTCGTTCCAAAATAAGTAGCCGCTGTTATTTTGACAGTTACATTTGTAGCAAACTCAGTCGTGACACCGTAGCTTTCATCGGTTTCTAGACTTAAAGTTGTGTCGTAACAATTGCTACAATTAAAAAATATGTTTATATAGGATTCAGTATTTCTTGGTTCAAATCTGTATCCGTTTAGTTGATTTATAGACTTCTTAAAAATGTTGGTAGCTTCTATCAAGTGGGTGTTATCTTGTGGTAAGCCAAAAAAGTGAATATCATCAATATTGAAAGGAACACCAATTTTTCGTATGGTAGAGGTAAATTTTGGTAGCGGCCACAATTGGGGATTGGTGCAAATTACATTGCATGTTTCCAAAGACATACCAATAAATTCATCATTGTCATCTTCGCTTAGTTCTTTTTGACAGAAACCTTCCACACACCGGTATGTCCATTTTACTAGTGTGTCAAATCTGGAAGAAATTGAGAAAAAAGTATATTAATATTGATCATTGGGTTAGGTCAAGCATGTAAGACTCGATGCATTTTCGCAACAATTAGAACCGTAGACCGTTTTCCCTCTCATTAGAGCTCTTCAGTACGGCATGGTTCCGCAACTAGGTGGCGGCACGTCCACCACTTACTGAGTATTTTTAGGTCAAGCATATTGTGTAAAACAATATAAAGACTAGTATGCTGGGTCCCCACGTAATAATGAAAATCCCCATGTTGAACATTGATAAAGCAGGGCTGTATTAACATAATTTGAAAATAATAGAGATTTGTAGTCCAAAACTCAACAAAATAATTAAGTGTCATGTTGTTGAAAATAGAATTTAAAAAATGCTTCGAAATCCAACGTTAAAAATTCAGGACCGTATTTAAAAAATAATTTGATGATGGTTTCTCAGAAACCAAATGTTAAAACCAAAATGTCTTAACGCTACCCTGTAGAAATTAAAAAGTTTCAATGACAAACAGCTTTTTGTTTTTCGATGTCTTTTCGATTAACTTCAGAATAAAATAAAAAGTCTAGACGCAGCAAGTGCGTTATGGTAGCGAATTTTCTTTAACATGTTTTTAATAGCAAATATCTTTCTTTGATGAAAGCAGGCATCAAACTTGGTTGCCTATATAGTAGAAACAATGTACCATATTTAATCGAAATAACTTTATTGTTTGAAAATATATAAACATTTTTCAAAGGTCTGGATGCAGCAAGTGTGTTATGGAAATGAATTTCCATAAAAATGTTTTTAATAGCAAATGCGAGCAGGCATCAATCTGATTACCGGTATAGCCTATGTAGTAGAAACAATGTAATATATTTTATCAAAATTACTTATGGTTTGAAAACATACAAAAATTTTCCAAAAATAAACCTAAATGTTTGTTTCCTAACCAACAAAGCTTACGTTAATAGCAAATTGAGTTATTGAAATTTGAAGGATTTCATGAAAATTCGGTAAATTTGCAGATTAGCTCCCGAACGCTTTAAAAAAAAAATTTCAGAAACATTACTAGAACCTCACCTGGATGCACAAACCACAAGAAACATTTCTTGTTCACACCCGCCAAGGAAGTTACGGGACTAGGAGTGAATAGGGGTGCTGGGCGGGGTAGGTAGTAGAAAGGAAATATGAGCAGAAAATGCGAAGAAAACTGCTTGAAAACTGTCTATTTGAAGCCATATCGCCATTAAACCTTGCCTACCCCGCACAGCACCCCCTATTTGTCCCAGGTCACGTACTTTCCTTGCGGGTATGAACAAGAAGTTTTTCTTGTGGTTTATGCAACGAGGGTGGTTGTATGCACACGAGGGGGGGTGCCTACGACGAAGCAGGAACCCCGCCCTCCGGCTCGACTTGTGGCAGGGATGGGGGTTAAGGGGTGGATATTTTGTCGTGGGGATTTTCCTTCCCCCTCGCGTGTATACAACCACCCTGGCTGCATAAACCACAAGAAAAATGTCTTGTTCCTACCCGCCAAGGAAGTAACGGCACCTGGGGGGATAGGGGTGCTGTGCGGGGTAGGCAGGGTTTAAGGGGGATATGGCTTCAAGATGTAAAAAAGACAGCTTTCAAGCCCGTTCTATTCGAATTTTCTGCTCATATTTCCTTTTTAATACCTACACCGTCCAGCACCCCTACTCCCGCAACTTCCTTGGGGGGTGTGAACAAGAAATTTTTCTTGGGGTTTGTGGATCCAGGGGGGCTAGGCAGGTTTTTGAAAACAGTTTTTTCAAAAGCGTTCGGGAGCTAAACTGCAAATTTACCGAAAATTCGCCACCAAAACGCACTTACGGCGTCCAGATTTTTTTCTTACAAACGCACCATATTTCGATAAAAAATGCAAAAATGCATTAACGAATTTGTTCTACGAAAATTAGCTAAAAAAATTATACACCCCTACTCATTCCTGGTCCCGTAATTTCCTTGGGGAGTGTGAAACAATAAATTTTTCTTGGGGTCTGTGGATCCAGGAAGAGCCCTAGGCAGGTTTCTGAAAACAGTTTTTTGAAAAGCGTTCGGGGCAAAACTACAAATTTACCGAAAATTCGCTACCAAAACGCACTTACTGCGTCCAGATTTTTTTCTTACAAACGCATATTTCAATAAAAAATGCAAAAATGCATTAACTAATTTGTTCTACGAAAATTTGCTAAAAAAATTATACACCCCTACTCACTCCTGGTCCCGTAACTTCCTTAGAGTGTGTGAGCAAGAAATTTTTCTTGGGGTTTGTGGATTCAAGGGGGGCCCTAGGCAGGTTTCTGAAAACAGTTTTTGAAAAGCGTTCGGGAGCTAAACTGCAAATTTATCGAAAATTCGCTACCAAAACGCACTTACTGGGTCCAGGTTTTTTCTTACACACGCATCATATTTCGATAAAAAATGCAAAAATGCATTAACGAATTTGTTCTACGAAAATTAGCTAAAAATTATAGACCGTTAAACTATAAACTTCACTAAACCTACAGCGAAAGCATCAACTTAACTAAACTGACAGCCACAGCACCAGAGAAAGGGTCTATTTGAAATGAATTTTCTGTAAATATTTTAGTAAAATGAAGGGCAATGATGGTTGAATCTGAAACTTAAGGGTTTGTAGAACACTCTTCTTGCAACGTTTTCTTTTCAAAATCCGTATTTGTTTGACGTTCTTTGCCTAAACATCGCCAATTTTGACGTTTAAAATTGCAAGTTTGACGTTTTAAGGAAAACTCCAAAATTTGTTTGTGTAACTGCTCATAACTTCTTTGTCTTTAAAGTTAGAGACCTAAATTTTGGTACAGAGTTCACTCTTTATAATACAAACACGCGTATATTGGTTGACCTTACTTTGTTACTTCCGGAGATATAAATTTTTTTAGAAAGAAAACACAAAATTTTCCGGTAAAAGTTGGTCCGATTTTCCTGGCTAACGAACTTATCCAAGCCACTTGCAAAAGGAAGGCACTTACCAAATTTGATCAAGATTGGTCCATTATTTTTTGAGTTATCGGTTGAATATATATATATATATATATATATATATATATATATATATATATATATATATATATATATATATATATATATATAAACACAGATTTCCTCATTAACGATTTTTTTTTAAATTCGCTAAAAACGAAAATTTAAAGAATCAGTTCAAAACATCTAGAAAATATTATATTTGGTTTTTGGGAACGACGCTCACGAGGCCTCCTCATTGCGCAACTTTTTTCAAATGTGACCGACCTTGTCTCTCTTACGGTTTCTGAGATCGCCATACTGTTCATTATTACGTGAGGCACCCTGTATACGGGGTAAATATGGAAGCAAAACATGATATACTTTAGAAAACTTTGACAAAAATAATTTTTCACATAAGGTAACTTTTTACGGTATTGATTGTGTAAATAAAAACTCCTATACGTACACTTCGAGAACCCAAATCAGTACAACGCATTTTTAGAAACCTAACGATCGTTTCATTAACCAAGTTAGCATCATTAGAAGATGTTAAATTCTAAACATTTGACGTGTTTATATTCCCTGCATCTCAGACGTTTGAGGGTAGTTCAAACAAACTAACGTTCACTGCTTCTTTATCGGAAAGTCGCTCTATCTTAAATCTATCTTTGTTTTCACGTTTTGCCCGCATAGTTTGTAAAGTGCTTGATCAATAAACTATATAAAGGCGGTGGCAGGAGGTGCTGAATTCATACAACTTTTATTATTACTATATTTATTGATATCATATATATACAGGTGTCCCAAAAGTCATAAATCAAACGTCACACTAAGATAGGCTAGCTCAAGCCCTTTCAGAAAAACTCTATATGATCTTATCAAAAACCTTACAGTTTTCAAGATATTGACAATTTTATGAAAAAAAAATGAAAATGGTCAAGTTTTAAGATATTTCCCAAATGTGATTTTTGCGCATGTCATTCCACAATAATGGCATTATCGAATCAACCTGAATGATTTTGTGTTATTATTTAGAAAATTTGAAGACAAAAAAAATTAAAAATCGGACTTTTCTCCCCTAATTTTTTTAAAATTTGGAATAAACCTCCGTTATTAGAAAAACACTTTAGTAAAATTTACTGGCTTATAATTTAAAAACCTTCCTTGTTTCCTGGAGATTCTAAAATGGTATAAAACATTATCAATATCTCTAAAAGTAATTCACTGTCGACGATTGAAAGAAAATTTGGAAGTGAAATCAGTTAGTTAATAAATAAAAATAAACAGATTGTGACATTTACAAAATAATTTTATTCATAACAGATGCTCAAATTGACGGCCATTCTGTATAAATAAACGACATCGTCTTTGGAACGATCCTCTTAGTCTTCTTAGCGTGCTTCGTGAAATTTCTTGAGCTGCTGTTCTGATTCTTTGTCGTAGCTCCTCTTGATTTCTTATTGCTTTTTCATAAACTTTATCTTTTTAGCAGCCCCAATAAAAAAGTCTAGTGGATTCAGGTCCGGTGGGCTAGCTGGCCTCAAGATAGGTCCTAAACGGCCAATCCACATGTTCGGGTATGTCTGATTCAAGTATTGCATTACTTTTAAGGCATAGTGGGATGGGCATCCATCATTTTGAATCCACATTGTCCTCATCATAAAGCGTGTTTCTGAAAGGGCTTGAGCTAGCCTATTTTAGTGCGACGTTTGATTTATTAATTTTGGGACAGCCCTGTATATATATATATATATATATATATATATATATATATATACATATATATATATATATATATATATATATATATATATATATATATATATATATATATATATATATATATATATATATATACATATATATATATATATATATATATATATATATATATATATATATATATATATATATATATATAGGGTGTTGCATAAGTACGTTAAAAAAAACTAAATGGCGTAATATGTAGAGAATTTTGAGTGAAAATGTTTATATAAACATGTGTCCTAAGTTGCATAATTTACGAGATACAGCGTGTTGAAACAAGGGAGATCGATTACGGCTGAGGCGGAGAGTCTCTATCGGAGAGGCGAGTGAATCGTAGCTTCCTCAGAGCATGTGTGTTTGGTGTAAATATTGTGCAGGTGCTTCAAATGGTTTAAGTTTAGTTCAGTGATTGTGACAACACGTTCAAAAATAGTATTAAACAGTGAGTCCTTAATAAACCTTTTAATGCAGCGGCATCTTACTAACGGCAATTCTTTGTTGTAATTGCAAGATTCAAGTTTTCACTTTCAATTCAAGAACCTCGGTGGTTCAGTGGTAAGAACGTGTGCCTCTGAACCGAAGGGTACTGGGTTCGATCCCAGAGTACTCCTTTCACTTTTTCAGTACAAACTGTAACTTTAACATCAACCGAGGTTCTGGCATTGCATTTGAGCAAGTTGAATGTCTGCACGTTCCGCCCTTCGGAAGGGGCGTAAAGCCGTCGGTCCCGTGTTCATGAGATGTTGGGCACGTTAAAGATCCCTACCCTTCTTACAGAAAGGCAGGGGTTCGGCAAAATTTACAGGATAGTGAGGTGAAACTGCTCCCTGGCGTCGGTGATTGGCCACAGTCGCGGAAATAGGCCGACGTTAAAGAAACAAAACACACACATACACACTTTCAGTTCTCTGTTCAAGTTTCCAGTTTCAGCCTCCGATTCAAGTTTACCTTCATGTACGATTTCTCCGTATACCGTTACCGTTCAAATATACCTATGCTGTCCAAGTTGGCCGTTCAAACGCACATTTTCTGTCCAGATTCAAGTTTACGTCTACTTTCACGTTATTTTCAAGTTCAAGTTCAACCCCAGTCTCTACCTAACCTCTTGAATGTACATTGCACGTATACTTTCTTCTTGTCTCCACCTCGACAGGCTGTCTCCGACAACTACTGGCTCCTCTCTTGGGGTAATTAAACGTCTATGGTAAGCGCTAAATGCTGATGCTACCCCAGGCAGCTCTTACTTCCGTCTGCAAGCAATCAACACCTGTGGGACCTCAGGCCAAGTCCTGACATTAGCCTATGAACCGCTGGAAGTGCCAGTGCACTACATGTGAGTCGTTTACAAGTTTTTCGAGTGATTTTAGCCAGACTTGAACTTTTCTATATACATTAAATTTCTCATCAAATTGTAACCTAATTTTTAACAGAGTCAAAATTTTAAATCTTAATCAGTGAGATTGATTCTTATATACATATATTTTGTATTTTCGTTTTGTATGCTGTCAAATATGTTAATTAGGAAAAACTAGTATGATAATTATTTGATCAACATTTTGCTCACGAATTTTTCAAACTCTCAAATATGTTTTAGAGAACAAAAAAAGCTTATAACCATTCATTTAAATTATGGTTAACCATTACTTCATTTTGCAATGTCTGAGCTTCTCTCACAAACTTGTAAGGAAACAAAACAGAGCAATTAACTAGAAATCATCTAATAAATTAAAATTAAGAGCATTGGTAAATTTAATAATAGAAAAACCTTTAACTTTGCAGTCCATATTTATTTTGCTTCTTTGTAATATACAACTTATATTTGATTTACCAGGAGCTTTGGTTTAAGTAACTCCAACATTATTAATTGATATTAATAAATTAAAATATTTGTGTTTTAATATCTGTTTTCATTTAATAATTAATTCCTCGTTTGACCTTTCTCAACTCTGGTGGTGCTGTAACTGGAAATTCATTATATCTATTATCTAGATCTCTTCAAACTAAGTAACGTAGTGCCGGTGTTTTGACTCAAAGATCTAAAAGATCCAGGACTTTGGGCAGAACAAGACTTAACCTGAGTAAGTATTTGATTATCTTTCCATCTTCAAACCAAACAGTGTGTTCTTTATCTTACAAAAATAATAAACCTGAGAGATAAGTGCAAGTACGTTAGCGTTCTGGAGGTGACTATGGCCTCACTATCTACCGGCTTTAGATCCAATCGAAATCTGTGACGAGATATCAACCGCGGGCAAATATCAAGTAAATACACTCTGGGTTTTAGCCTTAAATTGGCACACAATTTACAATCTGGAGAATCATGGCTGCGACGACAAGGCAACATCGCGTTTACACTGTGATGTAGATGACTATTCAAAAAATCAAAATTATGTAATGCTGTCTACACCGTAATAAAATTGGTTCATGTACTTAAATAACTCCTAAAAGTATCGAATGGACTTATCGTTGTTAATCTTAATATTATTAATAGTAAATAAACCAAATCAAACAAATTAATTGAACTTACCTAGTTCCGTTTGTTCTTTTGTTAGCTACAGATGATAAATGAATACAGTGTGTTATAAAAATACTATTCAAAAACACTGCTACACTCAAACTCAATATACTTCTATTTCGCGCCATAGTTCACTATAAAGAATCTGACCTTAAATATCTACAGATAATGCGGTCATAAACTAGTTTACTGGTGATTTCGTGGCGAAAATTTTCTTATCTTAACATAACTGGACCATATATTATATTTATGCACATATTCAAACACACATTAAATTATAGTTTAAAACACACAATAATAAGAACGTTTATTTTCGGAATAAGTATGTTCTTCAGTGTAAGCAGTGAAACTAAGTTCAAGTTCATTACACTATCTGACCTTTCAAGGTAGGACTAGAGGCGGTCATTATTTAAGCGGGTTTTGAGGTCTCTTATCGCTATTGTACAGGGTGGCCAATTAAGCGAGGTAAGCGGCTGTATCTCGGAAACCGTTCACCATAGAGCTTTTGGAAAAAAATATCTTTAGTAAATGTGGCCAAGAAAAATCGTTCGAAATTATTTTCAAGTTCGTCAGATGCCTGCTAGCAGGCGCAACACCAAGAGGAAATGGAAAAAATAGGATATCTCAGTAATATGTCCAGATAGACTGAATTGAAAATTCCTGCAGATAAATGTCGTGTGTATCGCGAACAATTTCTGTTGGGACTATTTTTCTCTAACTCGTCAGATAAAGTGGTGGGGGTAAGGCAAACATTGATTAGGAAAAAATGCAATATCTCTGGATCGCCTCATTAGAAAATATTGAAGTAAGTGTCATTTAAAAGAGTATTTCTTTCTCTATCAACTGCATTGCAAGTCATGTCTTTGTTATTGTTACTGTAATCACTAGATGGCGCTTTTTAAAAATTTAACACATTTTATGATTTTTCTCAAGAAACCTAAATACAATGATCTAAATATTACTACATAGGTAGAAAAAGAAATAAAGGTCAAAGCAAGTGGTGAAAATCCCAAGTCTTTATCCTTTGTTTAACCGGAGATATTAATGAAAAACTGATACTGAAACCTAAAACAAAATATTTCATTCTCTCTGTATGTAATTCTAAACTATAAGCACTCTAGTGTCTACTTAAAGGCTCAAAGTGTCTGCCGTCACGTTCTACACACTGCTCGAGCCTATTTCGGGTAGAAAAAACGGCAGCTTCCACTTCCGCTGTTGACAGACTACGAATTGCATTTCGGACTCTATTCTTCATATCTTCCTTGCTCGTAGGCTTTGTTTGGAAGACAAGGTCCTTTATTCATCCCCACATATAAGAGTCTAAGCATGTTAACTCAGGTGACCTGGCTGGCCAGGGAAACATGCTTCCTCTTCCTATCGATCAGCGTGGATACGTCTCATCGAGATGTTCTCGCACATTAATTGAAAAATGTGCTGGACAACCATCGAGCTGCAAAAACACATTTTGCCTGGTTTCAAGGGGCACATCTTCCAATAAAACTGGCAAATCATTTCTTAGAAACTCCAAGAAGAGGTTACCAGTAAGAGGCTCGTCAAAGAAATAGGGTCCAATAATTGTACCTCCTATTACGCCACACCATACATTAAGACTCCAACGTCCTTGATGTTGAACTTCTTGCATCCAGTGGGGGTTCTCAGTAGACCAATAATGCATATTATGCAAATTCACATTACCGTCGCTATGAAAAGTAGCCTCATCCGTCCAAAGAACTTGCGTTAAAAAATTTGGATTTTCATTGATCATGTCTAAAAGCCAATGGCAATGATCCAGCCTCCGATCATAATCCTGCTCATTCAGCGCTTGATTCAAAACAATATGATAAGGGTGTAGTCTAAAAATCAAAATAAGTATCATTATATATTCAAAAGGACATTGTAATAAAAATATGTTTATCTGCTGACATAATAGACGCATTATGTTATCGGATTTAAGTAACATAAAGCTGTTCATTATACCACAAGGGGGCGTTCACTTAAGCTAGACAGTTACCTCATCAACAATTCATAAAGCTTAACTGTTACCACGTTGAAAGTTGAACAGTTGCGGTATTTTGAATGTTGTCAATAGACTTTGAGTAAAATAGTACTCATATACCAAAAATCAACTAAATTTGAGAAAACGCACTTGTTATTTATATGCGAAGATTTTGGTGGTTGATGATGTAACTGTCTAGCTTCGGTGAACAGCCCATAGTGCGATAATGAGATTCACTATAGCACTACTGCTACTACAACGAGAAACCAAACACGAATCTTTGGCTAACTAATTCAATAATAAAAACAAACAAACGCTACATTCACACCAATGAAATTAAGTAAACAAATGTCAGTTTCATCGTATTGCAAATAAAATCCAAATCTTTTAAGGGTCTTAAGTTTTAATGAATGCCAGCAGATAAACTTTTGTATCTTACTCGGATCATAAACGATCATTATGGTAACATGTCGTGTTACCATATCATAATTTTTACGACTGTCGTCTGATCATTTTCACAACCGCCAGTATGATCCCTGTGAGATAAATAACAATAACTATTTTGAATTTCACGATATAATAAGCTTACCTATACTATTTTAAAATAGTTTGGATGGTGGTCCGTGATGTTCCCAAGTCAAGATGCAATGTTCTTGTGCTAACATGAGGATTAAATTCTATATATGCCAAAACATTGATAATATTTTCTTCAGTTCTGGCAAAACGGCGTCTCTGCAGCACCGGTCCGCTTAAGCTTCCAGTTTCACGTAAGTTTTGCACTAAGCGAGGAAAAACTCTTCTGTTGTAATGGTGGCGATTCGGATACCGCATTGCATACACTCTTTCAGCAACTGCCGCATTTTGAAAGCACTCAAAGTAAACACCAATCATATCAACGGCTTCATCATTTGTAAACAACATTTTTATATTTAAATTATACACGAAAGAACTCAGAGTAACTAATTTGACGTTTCTTTAAAGTTTTGTCTTTTTTCCAAAGCCTACCTATTTCAGTTTTAGAGTATAATTAATTATTGGACCGAACGAATAAGTTATAATTGCGTTAGGAATGCGTAAATAAGTCTTATTTTTAACAAAAAACTATAAAACTATATTTGCAAATTAAAAAATTTCTGTTTTCAATCTTTAAATTAGTCAATGCTGAAAGTGTTTTGTTTACATTCCAGTTTTCTCAGTTTTTCATTAATATCTCCGGCTAAACAAAAGATAGAGACTTGGGATTTTCACCACTTGCTTTGGCCTTTAGTCCTCTTTCTATCTATGTAGTAATATTTATATCAATGTATTTAGGTTTCTTGAGAAAAATCATAAAATGTGTTAAATTTTTAAAAAGCGCCATCTAGTGATTACAGTAACAATAACAAAAACATGGCTTCCAATGCATTTGATAGAGAAAGAAATACTCTTTTAAATGACACTTACTTCAATATTTTCCAATGAGGCGATCCCGAGATATTGCATTTTTTCCTAATTAATGTCTGTCTTACCCCCACCACTTTATCTGAAGAGTTAGAGAAAAATAGTTAAAACATAAATTGTTCGTGATACACACGACATTTATCTGCAGGTATTTTCAATACAGTCTATTTGGACATATTACTGAGATATCCTATTTTTTCCATTTCCTCTTGGTGTTACGCCCCCTAGCGGGCATCTGACGAACTTGAAAATAATTTACAACGATTTCTCTTGGCCACATTTACTAAAGATATTTTTTCCACAAAGCTCTATGGTAAACGGTTTCCGAGATATAGCCGCTTACCTCGCTTAATTGGCCACCCGGTACTTTGAGCAAAACTACTCGCTTGTACAGGTGATCCACATAAGATTGTACCATGATTATGATTACCCTTACAAATTTTAAGTCTTAAAAAGTTATAGTCCAGTCAATGAGTGCTCAAAACAGGGGTGTAGAGTGTATTATGGAATATGCGAGAATTTTTGACTTTAAGGCTTTGTTAGGGATAGTTAGGAGGTAAACATATTAAAAGTTTCCGCCCCTGTGTGGCGAGGTAAAGGTGGGAGACGGGTGACAATGTCGCATTTTTTTGGTTTTTGATTATATATCAGAAACGGTGCAGATAAGAGAAATAGTTCCTAAATAAAAACTTATGGACGCAGCAAGTGCGTTATGGTAGTGAATTTTCATAAAAATGAATTTAATAGCTAACATGTTTTTTTAAGAAAGCAGGCATCAATCTATATAGTAGAAACAATATGCCATGTTTCATCAAAATAACTTTATTGTTTGAAAATGTACAAAAATTTACGAAAGTAAACTTAAATTGTTCCCGAAAAAACTGGTTTCCTGGTCAACCTTTTTTTTTTTTTTTTTTTTTTAATGTCAACAACACACCACGAGGGCTTACAGCCTAAATACTATCGTACCGTGGGTGTTGACAAGGAGGAAAGAGGCAGCTTGTTAATTCTGGACTTGAAGGTTTGGAGGTTCGGAGGAGAAGGAAAAACATGTGCCGGCAAGGAATTCCACAACTTGGAAGTCCTCGGGACAAAAGAGCGGGCATAACAAGATGTTCTATGTCTGGTAACCTGGACGTTAAGAGGGTGCATTCGCTCTGTTCCCCTGGTAGATCTGCTGGGGGCAGCAGGTGGGGGAATTATGGAGGAAAGCTCCTCTGAGCAGTGCCCGTGCAGATATCTATAAAAGAGAGAGAGGTCACCAACGGCACGTCGGTGGGCAAGGGATGGAAGCCTTTGGGTGAGGGTAGGGTCACCGATGAGACGTATAGCTCTCTTTTGAATGGAGTCCAGGATAGCGAGTGTAGAAGCGGCAGCTGCACCCCAGATGTGGGAGCAGTATTCGAGGTTTGGCCTTATTTGTGAAGTGTATAAGGTATAGAGATTAGTTGGTGAAAAAAATTTGCGAGCCCGGAAGAGGAAACCCAGTTTCTTAGCAGCCGCTTCTGCAATTGATGTAACATGTTGGTGCCAATTAAGATTTCGATCCACAGTAATGCCAACAAGAGAAAAGGACTCATTACTTTGAATAACTTGGTTGTTCATTGTGATCGGTCTAGGGCTGGTGTATCTCTTGTGAGAAAGAAAGCAAGACTTAGTTTTGGTGGGGTTGAATTGTACAAGATTTCTACTTCCCCAGTCTAATATTTTTTGGAGGTCTACGGAGACAGAACCCTCCATGAGTCTGCGATCCTCATCTAATTGGGCTAAAGAGACAGGCTTAGAATATTGTATGTTTGAGTGGAGGGTGCTGTCGTCCGCGTAACTGTGAACTGGGTTGGATGTGCTAGAGAGGAGGTCATTGATGTGGAGAAGAAACAAAGTAGGGGCTAAAGCTGAACCTTGAGGAACTCCTGCATTAATTGGATACAGTTTAGAGGAATGGCCATCCACAACAACAGATATGCTCCTGTTGGAGAGGAAATTTGCTGTCCAGGTACAAAGTTTTGGTGGTAGGCCATAGGCCGGAAGTTTATTAAGCAGCGCTGCGTGCCAGACCTGGTCGAATGCTTTGAATATGTCTAGAGCAACAATCTGGGATTCACCGTGTTGTTCCATAGACTTGTTCCAAGAATGGGTGACAAAAGAAAGGAGGTCGGCAGTCGATCTGCGCTGACGGAATCCATACTGCCTGTCGTGGATTAGACTGTGTTTTTCAAGGAATTTTAGTAGTTCGGTATTTATATACTTTTCCATCACTTTAGAGATGACTGAAAGGAGAGAAATAGGCCTGTAGTTGCTAGGAAGCGCTTTGGATCCTTTCTTGGGGATGGGTTGTACTCGAGCAGTTTTCCAGTTACTAGGGAATATGCCTTTATTGTAAGATATCTGAAACAGACGAGTCAGGACAGGAGCAAGTTCTGGTGCGCATTTTTTGAGAACAATTGCTGGGATCTCGTCAAGGCCAGAGGCTTTCCTGGTATTAAGAGAAGAGAGCATCTTTCGTACCTTTTTAGTTTGGAAAATGATATCAGTCATTTTATGCGCGACATTGGGGACTGTTGGTGGTTGAACATTTGGAGGTGGGTTGAGAGTAGAATTTCCGGCGAACAACGAAGCAAAAAGTTCAGCCTTGCCCAGGGCGGTAGAAACAATTTCATCACCTGAGACAAGAGGTGGGAACGTGCTCTTGCAGAAATTATTCCCAATAGACTTAGCAAGAGTCCAGAAGGGTTTGCCGCCGTTGGAGCTTGAGAGGACTTTGTTTTTGATGTGGTTATTAAACGAGTTTTTTGCCTCAGAAAGAATGCGGACATAGCGGTTTCTTGCGTCGTTGAATGCTTGACGATTTTCTTGACTGGGATTGTGTAGAAGCGTTTTGTGAGCTTTGACCTTTTCAAGTCTGGCCTTGTCACAGGATTTAGAAAACCAGGGCTTTTGAGTGGCTGAAGAGGTTTTCTGTGTACGTGGAATAAATAATTCCATGCCAGCTTGGATAATTTCGGTGACGTTTTGTGAGATATCAGAGGGGTCAGGATGAGAGAAGCAGACAGACGCCCATGGAAATGAGGAAAAGTAATCCCGCATTTCGTCCCAGTTTGCGGAGTTGTAGTGCCAAACGATACGTGGGTGTGATGACTGTGTGACCTCGGGTTGCATTGCACAGGAAGCAGTGACCATGCCGTGGTCTGAGCGACCAAGGGGGGCGGTGACTGATATCTTATAGCATTCAGGATTTGTAGTAAGAAGGAGATCCAAGGGATTTGAGCTGTGTGTTGGGATACGAGGAAAGTAAGTAGATTGCTGTACCATATTGGCCAAAGAATTGCTGACTGCAAAGGCCTCCGCTGCTCTCCCTTGTGGATCGGTTTTTGAAGATCCTAGCCATTCCTTATTATGGACATTGAAGTCGCCAAGAATAGTGACCTCGGAGGAAGGATATTCAGAAATCAGATAGTCGGTTTTTTCAGAAAGGTAGTCAAAGAGCTGGACAAAGTTGTTGTCAGAAGGTGACCGGTAAATGCAACAGATGAATTTAGTTGCAGCCCTGAGAGAGAGTTTTATCCATAGTATGTCTTTTCTTCCAGCTTCTAAATTGGGAAGTCTGGTGCAGGGTAGATTGCTACGGACGTATGCGCACACGCCTCCATGCAATCTAAAGGCAGTAAGGAGCTCATACCCCGGGAAATTAAGGTGATTAGTGGCTGTTTTGGCACTGATTTGGGTTTCGGTGAGGAAGAGGAGTTGGGGCCTGTTAGCCTGGAGGAAATGGTGGACGGAGTTCAGGTTAGAATTTAGGCCACATATATTCGAAAAGGATATGTTAAATCTTGATGTTGGCGCCCCCTGTACACCCCTCTCCCGGAGATCCGAATGGAGGGGTATTTTGCCTCCGGAATATTTTATACAAGGAGGAGCCATCATCATTTTTGCTTATAAGGGAAACCGACTCACACACCAGAACCGGAAACGTCCGTTGGGACTTCACCGGCCCCTTGATGTATGGGGTGGTACCTCCTCGGGCGTGAAAAAATCCTTTACTATTACATAAAGGAAAATTCCACTACCACCTGCTATGGATTGGATTGGATCAATGTCTACCCCTTTAAAAATAAGATTAATAAAGGGACTATCAATTGTCCAGTAGAACCTTCTAGGCTAATAGCAAATTGAGCTGTTCAAATTTGAAGCATTTAATCAAAATTCGCTACCATAACGCACTTGCTGCGTCCCGAATTTCTTTTCTTACAAAGATGTATTATATGTCGATGGAAAATGCAAAAATGCAATAAACACAGGGCGTGTTCGATTAAAAAATTCGCTACCATAACGCACTTTCTGCGTCCCGAATTTCTTTTCTTACAAAGATGTATTATATTTTGATGGTAAATGCAAAAAAGCGAAAACATAGGGCGTGTTCGAATAAAAAAAATTGAATCACCAACGACTTATGGGCCACCCTGTAATTGTGGAAATATTTTTTAAGATGTAGCTTAAGACACCCTATAATTAATGTATACAATTTTTTGTAACTTGCATAAAACGGATATATTGAGCTTTAATGATTTTTTACGAAAATTTGACAAAAATGATATACCATTAAACGATAAACTCTATAGCCAACACTACTGCTAAAGCATCAGAGAAAGGGTGTATTTTAAATTAATATTCTGGGAATATTTTAGTAAAATGAAGGACAATGACGATTGAAACTAAGAGTTCAGGCTTTGTAAAGTATTATTCTTGAGACATTTTCTTTCCATAGCTGATATTAATTTCAGGTTTATTGCCTAAATATTACCAATTTTGACGTTTGAAATCACGACTTTGACGTGTTGAGGAAAACCCCTTTTTTTTAAATGCCTGTAAATTTTTTGTCCTTTAACCTACAGAGCTAAATAGGTAGCTTACCTATGATGATATGAACCCGCGTACCAAATTTGGTCGCGCTTACTTTGTTAATTCCGGAAATATAATTTTTTTTTGAATGAAAACTCAAAATTTTCACGGAAAACCTCGTCCGATTTTCCTGACTAACGAACTTATTCAAGCCATTTACAATAGGAAGGTATGTGCCAAATTTTATCAAAATCGGCCCATTATTTTTTGAGTTATCGGTGTGATACATACATACATATATATATATATATATATATATATATATATATATATATATATATATATATATATATATATATATATATGTATATATATATATATATATATATATATATATATATATATATATATATATATATATATATATATATATATAAACATATAAAAATTGAAACTGACCCCGGATATGGGTTCTAGGGGTCCTAGTTCGCGCTCATTTGCAAAAAAATTTTCAAAATTCAAAAGTCAGGATCTCCCCATTAATGAATTTCTTCTACGAAAATTCACTAAAATTGAAGCAGATGAAATTTGCTATACAATCGCTTTTAAACATATTTGTCGAATTTCTCGTGGTTTAAAGATATACGTTCTTGAAAATAGATAATTTACACACACAAAAATTAATTTTTACCTCGCTCTTTCTGCCAAACATTTGCTTTTAGTGCCTCCAACGACCGTTTCTTATAAAAAATTATAAGGTGGTTGTACAACATAAAATTTTCTTAAATTTGATATACACTTTTGGCACTCTATCTTCAACCAATCAAAAGTTATAGAATTTTTAACATATACGTTCAATTTCAATGTTCCTCTAGAAATGAGTATGTTGAGAGCCTGTTGCGTTTAAATGCTGTAGCTTGCTATCACGATGAATAACAACAATACATATCAAAAGCAAACATACCTCTACTTAGTTTTTAATTTTGTCTTTTTTTTTTCTTTCAATTTTAATTAAAAACGTACTTTTTTTGTAATTTGGGTTTAAACGTAGTTGTTAACATTTAGAATAGACCTGTTTTTAAAACCGGGCAGATAATTCACTAAGTGAAGATTGGAACCTATGATGGGCACTAATAAGTACACTTGTAGAGCCCAAGTCACCACAACACATCTTTTTAAAGACCTAACGATCGTTTCAGTCACAAAGTTAGCGTCATCAGAGGATGAAAATTCTATAATGACACCACATAAATAACACCCTTCCGGTCAGAAGCTCTGAGCAGCTTGTGCGGGGGGATGTTACATAGAAAAGACAACGGACACACACCCAACAGAGAGTGACAGAAACTGGCACCACCGTGAATCGAACCCGGACACTCCGTGCAGCAGTCAAGCACTTGTTCTACTGCACCACGGAGGTGTGTATATATAAACAAAATATTTTACAATTGAACAATGAGTTTTTTGAACAAACTGAAGGCACGGCAATGGGCAACTCACTGTCTCCATTCATTGCAGACCATTTCATGAGTAGATTTGTGACGGACTTAGAAAATGAAAGTTAGTATTTTCCTAGAGTATGGCTTCGTTATGTGGACGATATTTTTGCAATGGTTAACACAAATACTCGTATATGCAAACTAGATGATTTTATTAAAAGGCAGAACTGTCAATTTGATTCAATAAAATTCACGCACGAATTAAAAGTTAACAGTAAAGTTCCTTTTCTAGATTCACTAGTTACTAAAAATAATGGCTCTCTTGAATTCGATGTTAACATGAAGGAAACTATCACTATAAGTTACATTCCGGATGACTCGCATCATTTTTTTTTTGTTCCCTCAGGGCTCGTCCGCGGCCTTGCCGCCCCGATAGCACCGCAACCCTTGGTTGATTGTGCATACCCCTAGTCTTACTCCACCCATTCCAAAATCACTGTGCCTTGAACTAGTCTGCACAGCGATTGGTAGGGTGAAGTTTTATATTGCTCTGTCTCCGGTCTAGAGTGACCGTAGATCAGTTGTCTTTTCCGGTCCAGAGCTATACACTCGCACAAGATGTGCTGGGCTGATTCCTCCCCCTCGCCGCAGAGTCTGCATGCGAGGTCCCCTTCGAACCGCCCCATTTTATGTAGGTGTTTCTTGACGGCCATGTGTCCCGTCAAGAGACCTGTTGTGTTTCTGAGCTGTCCTCTGCTAAGGTTTAGCAGCTCCACAGCTCTCTTTGAACTGGGTCCGTCATTTATTGACTTCCCATGTCTGAGCCCTGAACAGTCCGCCCAGTACACCTTGTGTTGGTTTCTGACCCAGGACTTAATGGCTCCCCTGGCAGTGCTCTTTGACACGCCCAGAGCCGGTTCTGGTCCCATAAATGGTTCTGCTGACCCTCTCTTCGCGAGACTGTCAGCTTCTTCATTGCCTTTGACCCCCGAGTGACCCGGCACCCAGATGAGGGTCACCTCATTCTGCCCAGCCATGTCGCTCGTCTCGTCTCGGCACTCACTCACCAGCCAGGAATTTACCCGTGGGCTACTTAGTGCCTTAAGGGCTGCCTGGCTGTCTGTGGCTATGAGGATCCGCTTGTTGGTGTAGCCCCTCCTCTTGTTCTCCCGCACACAGTGCAGGATGGCGTACATCTCGGCCTGAAACACCGTTGCATGGGCTCCGAGGGAAATACTGTGACTTACCCTCGGTCCTTCCGAGTAAACACCTGCCCCCGTCCCACGCTCCCCGCCAGATCCGTCCGTGAACCAGACGAGCGCTTCCCGTGGTATGCCCGGCGTCTCCTCCCGCCATGCCCCGCGATCAGGGATTTCCACTGTGAAGTTGTTTTCCCTGCACATTCGCGGGCTCGCGAAGTCTGACCTCATTTCAAGCATGGGTTCCTTCACGATCTCCTGAATTTTGCAGTGGCCCCTGAAGCCTGGGTTGATCTTCAGTCTACCATTGCAGGCTAGTCTGTATAGTCCTAGCCTGGCCTCTCCCATAATAACTAAGTGTAGGGGGGGTAGATCCAGCAACACCTCCATGGCGGCTGTTGGGGTTGAAGACATGGCCCCTGTGATGCCTAGGCAAGCCATCCTTTGGATCTTGCCTAGTTTTTGTTTGGCACTGGATTGTGTCACCTTAGGCCACCAGACCAGTGCCGCATATGTTAACGATGGTCTGACCACCCTTGTGTACAGCCAGTGGGCCATACTAGGTCTTAGTCCCCACGTTTTTCCATATAGCCGCCTAGTGACGGCTAAGGTCATGACTGCCTTACGCAGTATTTTTCCAATGTGACCATTCCAGGTTAGCTTAGAGTCCAATACGACCCCAAGATATTTTACCTCCCTGGCCATTGGAACGCTCCTACCGTATAGAGTGAGGGTTCTGTGGCTTTCACACTTCCTCCTCCTCGTAAACGGCACGACGGTTGCTTTCTCGGGGCTCACCCCGAGCCCTTGATCAACCGTCCACCCTTCCACCACTTTCAGTGCAGTCTGCATACGCTCCCACACTGCCTGTGTGACCTTTCCTCGGACTATGATGACAATGTCGTCCGCATAGCCCTGTACCTCATACCCCCCTCCCGAGAGCCTCCCCAGCAGGCCGTCCACGACTAGACACCAGAGCAAGGGAGACAAAACGCTCCCCTGCGGACACCCCGCCGCGACCCCCGCCAGCAGAGTCCCTCCCGCGAGTGAGGTGAACACCGCCCTGTCCCTGAGCATGGAACCGATCCACCTGCAGCAGGTCTCCTCTATTCCACGCTCCCGGGCAGCTGCCAGAACCGATCCGAACGAAGTGTTGCTAAAGGCCCCCTCTATGTCTAGGAAGGCCCCCAGCGCCACCTCCTTGTTCTCCAGCGTATTCTCCAGTTTCAGCACCAGTTGGTGCAGTGCTGTTTCTGTTGAGAATCCTGCTCTGTATGCATATTGTCCGCAGTGTAGAGGATATGCTTCCAGTACACCGCCCCTAATGTGCCGGTCGAGCAGTTTTTCCACTGTTTTCAGCAAGAAGGACATGAGACTTATTGGCCTCAAAGACTTTGCCTGGTCTGTTGGACGCCCAGGTTTAGGAATAAATACAACCCTGGCCAGTCTCCATGCTCTCGGAATGTACCCCAGAGCCAGGCTGGCCCTCATAATGAGGGTAAGCACCGGCGCCAGTATATCTATCCCCTGTTGGAGCATGATGGGCATTATTCCATCAAATCCCGGCGATTTGTATGGCTTAAAGTTGTTAATGGCCCATCTGATTTTGCTCCAGGTAACCACCTCTTTAGCGACTGTCCAGTCTACTCTAGATGCCCGCCTATAAGGCGCCTCTATTTCTGAGTGTTCCCAGTCCGGAGGTGATTGGTTTATTATGTTACAGCCGGGGAAATGCGTCTGGAGTAAAATTTCCATAGTTTCCTCCCCCGAGCTTGTAAAGCCTCCCGTGGGTGTTCTAAGGGAGCCTATGTTAGTCTGAGGGCCCTTAGACAGGATCTTGTGTAGTCGAGCACTCTCGGACGTGTTTCCACTTCTTCGCAGTGCCTCCTCCACGACTCCTTCTTGGCGTCCCTCAGTCTTTTGTTATAGGTCGATAGGGCCTGTCTATATTCATCCCATGCTCCCGACCTTTTGGCCGCGTTAAACAGCTTACGAACCTGCGTCCTCCTTTGCCTGAGGTCCTCGTTCCACCATGGGACGTTCCTGGTGGACACCCTCATTTTCAGGGGGCAGTTGGCGTTATAGGCCGAGGTAATTGCGTCTCGCAATTGGACTGCTGCAATCTCGAGGTCTATTGAATCCCTTATGGCACTCTCAACCCCCCGCAGTTCCACAGCTAGGTCTGCCCTCTAGGCTTCCCAGTCCGCCTTGCGGGGGTCCCGGTACCATACCGTTTCTCTTTCAACTTTGGCGATTTCAAACCGGATATATCTGTGGTCTGAGCTACTCACTTCCCCAGACACAGCCCAGCTTTTAACAAAGCCACCCAGAAACTGGGTGGAAACTGTTAGGTCTAAAACTTCCTCACGCTGTGTTGTGACGAATGTCGGTTTATTACCTCTATTCAATATGTCTAAATTAAATTTCATAAAGAATTGTAAAAGTGCCTCACCCCTAGAGTTTGTGTCCGAGCTACCCCACAACTCATGGTGCGCATTCGCATCCATGCCGATGATGGTCTGCCATCCACCTGCTCTGCTACCCACCATCAGCTGCTCCAATTCGTTGGGTGGAGGAGGGTCCGTGCTGTCCCCTGGCAGATAGGCTGACGCGACAGTAATGTCCCTCAGCCCATCCGCTCCTCCACATCGGATTTTGATCGTTGCCAGGTCCCTGGAACAGAAATTCATTAGAGGGAGAAACTCTATCCCTTCCCTGACAAAAATGCAAGCCCTCGGATTCTCGCTGGACCTGCTGTAGATGAGCTTTCCAGTAGCTCCGCCGAGTCCCTTGATCTCTCCTTTGTAGGAGTACGGTTCCTGGATGAGGGCCACATCCGTGTTCCTCAGAGCCATTAGTAGTCCGGCCGTGGCTGCCCTACTGTGTTGGAGGTTGACCTGAAGGAACCTAAGTCCCATTAACCCTTAATTGCTTACCCAGTGGGCGGAAGCTAACCCTTCCCATGCCACAGGATGCCTTGAAGGAGGTTCCTTCAAGGGCTCTGTAAGATGTCGGGTCGATCGAGAAGGCGAGCGTCTGTCCTTTCTCCTCTGCCTTCCTGCTTAGAACCGACCAGTGTTGCGTCCCCAGTTCAGGGTTCTGGATCTTAAGTCTGCTGATCACCGTCTCCTGCGGGACGGTGTCAGGGATCCGTACGAGGACCTTGCGTCTCTTTGGGAGTTCCTTGGGCTCGACGGCTGTCAAGTCCGCCCCCTCCCAAATCTGACCGAGGCCCTCGATCGTTTTCCGCAGCCAGTCCCGCGACTGCGGGCCGGCACAGGTTGTCCAGAGGATGCCCCCCGTCAGGCGCGTCCGGTGAAACTGAGGCGGGCTCTCCCCTTCCTGAAGAGAGTCCACTGCAGCTACCACCGCAGCCTGGATCAGGTCCGCCTTCCCCTGGTCTAGCGTGACCTCAGGATGGCGTCTGTCAATCACCGCCATCCCGAGGCCCTCCGCAGCCTCCCTGTAAGAGCCAGTCTGCGCCGGTGTTCCGGCCTTGGTTCCTTTGGGAGGTCTGTCTGTAGTAGGCGTGCTAGAGCCAGAGCGCGGCGTCTTCCGACTCGCACTCTCCTCTTGCGCCTTTACAGGCACCCTGGCCCTTTTGGAACGTCTGTCTGTAGTGGGCGTGCTAGAGTTCGAGCGCGTCCTCTTCTGACCCGCACTCCCCTCTTGCGCCTTTACAGGTTTCTCGACCGTCCAGGTCCCGGCCGCCATTTTTTGCGCCCTCCGGAGCTTCTTTCTTTGCGCCCCGGAAAGACGCTTGGACTGCCGGGGCAGTCCCTCTACTCTAACAGTAGAGTCCTCACTGGTGGAGGGGCCCCCGGAGTCCGCGGAGCTCGCCGCCCTCCGGTGGGACCCAGCTTCCAGCTTGGGTGTCGGGGACAGGTCTCTGGCCGAAGCTACCCCCTGATCCCCCGTATCTACGCCGGTCGTGGGACCTCCAGAGTCCGCTGCCGCCCCCTGGCTCGTCTCCGTTTCCGGGATAGACTCAAGGCACAAGTCTGTAGCCGGAGCCACTCCTCGAGCCTCATTGGTTTTGGTTTTGTATGTGTTTATGATCTTCATGTTGTTCCCACGAGAATGGGGGAAATACTGTCCACACCATCAGAACCCCCTGTGTAGTGCAAGGCGGGTTACTCTGGAGGGTTGCCTGGTACTCCAGAGGTTCCGTTCACGACACCATCGCCCTGGTGCCATCCATCCATAGGCACGGGTCACGTGACACCGTAGATTGGGGGAGTTTAGTTCGTCCTCCTTGTCTAGATCCGTCATGTTTAGTTATTAGCAGGGTCACCTCGTGCAGGATGCGGATTTTTACCGCGCATGACGGTCTTGGGGAAAGCTTCATCGGGAGTTTATGTTGTTATTTCCACTTCCTCAGCTTGCCCCCTGGAGTCCTTTGGCCCGCGACTCCTTAACCCCGACTCGCATCATACTTTTGCACAAAAAACGGCCGATTTAAATTTCTTAGTAAATAAATTGATACATTTTCTCTTAAATAAAAGTAGATATAGAATGGAATTAGAGTACATCAATACGTGACTAAATATAATGGATATTCGGATTGCTTAGTGGAAAAATTAATTAATAGGTACAGAACGAAGAAAATGTTAGCAGAATGCATGACATTTGCAACAGATAAAATAGGGAAGAAATTTGTTTGCTTACCTTTTGGACCGCGTATCACAAGCGGCCTCGAGAGCATTTGTAAGAAAGCTGATTTGCAGCTAACTTTTTCGACAAAGAATAATTTAAGAAATGTGTTAGGTAATACGAAAGATAAAGATAAAGCCACCGTAATGTCCGGTATCTATGAGACAGGCTGTAAATATTGTAATCTTCAATAAGTTGGGCAGATTAAGAGAACCATTAAGACTAGATTTCGTGAACATCTCGCACATTTGAGATACGGTAGTGTAGACAAGTCATGCGTGGCACAACATATTTGGGATGATAACCACCACATTGATAAATAACTTCCGAAAGTTATCAAAAATATTAGACAGCCAGCGAAGCTCGATGCGTACGAAGGTATTTATATTTCTAGGGCAATAAAAACTAAAGTTTCTTAAATAGAGCCCTGCCACTGGTTTGCAGTGCTCTGTTTGCGCTCTGTCTTTGAAACAGATAAACATTCCGAAACCTGTCAGGTAACGTGATAAAAGAAGTTCAATAACCTCGTCCCGCAATTAAAATACAATACGCAGAAAACTTGCATGCGATTTAATCTCCCTCTCGGTATCACTCTTTACCTAAAACTGTATAAAAGGTGGGGTTTTAGTAGAAAGTGGTTGGACTTTCTAATCTTCTGATGACGCTAACTTTGTTAGTGCCACGATCGTCAGGTCTTTAAAAAATGTGCTGTGGTAAATTGGGTTCTCCAAGTGTAATTATCGGGCAGATAATCTTAAGTTACAGACATAAACTTACAACCAGGAAAAGTTCGCGAACGAAGGCTACTTCACTATGAGAAGGATTAACTGGTTCTGGTCCGGCATGTCGTCATACATGACCATCGAGACAACCTTGATGCGGTCATTCTCAAGCCAAGGTGGCATGACTCGTGGTAGAGGTATGGCAGACATTGCTCTCAGTACATGGGTAATTGGTATGACTACAAACATGTGCGATTCACTCAAAGAATATTGTGTTGTTTTGTTTTCATATATTAAGCAGCGCAAGGATTTTGGAGAAGCTCGCCAAAGTCGAGACGCAAGTGACATTGGCAAGTTGAGACAATGGTTTGATAACCACCCCAAGCAACATTTAAAGTCAACTTGAAATAAAATTGCCCTAATAATAACAATAAGTCATCGGCGACCAAATCACCACGGGTCATTTTCAAGTAAAATTTAAGTGTATTTTTACCACAATGCACTTCCTGGGTCTAGAATCTTTTCGGATGTAAAGCTTTCTAAAGAAGTTGAAACTACAGATAACTGACAATAAACAATGTTTGCGATCGACAGGTGCAAATACTGTCACATTTTTTCACCTGATAAATTAAATAATGAAGTCCAACCGAAAGCAATGATTTTTTAAAAAGTTACTTTTTTCTCATTTTTTTTTCTAATGGAAGCCGTTTAAAGCTCTATAGCGCCGTATCAAGAAAGAAACATGTTCTTTCTGAAAATGCAAAAACATATCTTGCCATTAAAAAAACTAGTTGCCATAGCAGCGAAGTTGCTTACTCTAAGCAAAAATGAATATCGCCAGTTTGTAGCAAAACATATATATCGAAAAATTGTTGTTAATCTTGTTTTTTGGATAACGAATATCTCAAGATAGATAAATGCCTTTTCATACTTTTTACACAAAAGATGCGCATAGAATATGTAGAAATTATTATAATTAAAACCACAAACAAATCTATAAAAAGACCATAGTAGCGGAAATATGCTGATGATAAAAAACATCCATTATATTTCGATGGAAAATGCAAAAATGTAAGAACATAAGGCGTGTTCGATTAAAAAATAAGAAAATTTGTATCACTAATGACTTATGGGCCACCCTGTGATTGTTGAAATATTTTTTAAGATGTAGCTCAAGACACCCTATAATTATCGTATACAATTTTTTTCGTATCTTGTATAATAACGGATTTATTGAGTTTTATTGATTTTTGACGAAAATTCGATAAAAATTTCATACCATTAAACGATAAAGTCTATAGCTAAGACTACTGCCAACGTATCAGAGAAAAGGTCTACTTGAAATGAATTTTCTGGAAACATTTTTGTAAAATGAAGGACAATGACGGTTGAAGCTAAGACTTCAGGCTTTGTAAAGCATTCTTCTTGAGACATTTTCTTTCCATAGCTCGTATTAGTTTCAGGTTCTTTGCCTAAATGTTGCCAATTTTGACGTTTTAAATCGCGGCTTTGACGTTTTGAGGAAAACCCCCTTTTTTATTGCCCTAACTTTTTTGTCAATGTACGTATAACGATATAAACCTGCGAATCAAATTTGGCTGTACTTGCTTTGTTATTTCCGGAGATATAATTTTTTTTCGAAAAAAAAAAAACACAAAGTTTTTCGGGAAAACATCAGCCGATTTTCCTGGATAACAAACTTATCCAAGCCACTTGCAAAGGGATGGTACTCGCCAAATTTGATCAAAATCGGCCCACTATTTTTTGAGTTATCGGTGTGATATATATATATATATATATATATATATATATATATATATATATATATATATATATATATATATATATATATATATATATATATATATATATATATATATATATATATATATATATATATATATATATATATATATATAAACATATGAGAATTGAAACTGACCTCGGCTATGTGTTCTAGGTAGCCTAAGTAACGCTTATTAGTGATTTGTTTAAAATTCACTAAAAAAGGTTTTTTATGTTGTGGTAAAAAAAATTCGTAAAAATATTTCAAATCCGATAGCTCAATAAATTTCCCACTAAGCAAGAATCTTCAATCTTGGACCATATTAAGACCTATGCACGTGGGTATTAAATTAAAGAAAAAATATGTACCCTATTTCATCAAAATAACTTTATTGTTTGAAAAAGGGCAAAATTTTTCCGAAAATGAACTTAAAATGTTTTTGAAAAAACTGGCCCCATTTTTCGGGCCAACGAACCTTTTCACCACCTACCAAAATATAATTATTCACAAAAAAATATGTTATTATAACTTTTTTTTCTTGTAACATAGAAATCTAAATTTTGGTGTATAGTTTACTTTTTATATCTTAAACCTACCTAACAAATTTAGTTATCATAGCTTTTTTATTTTTTAAGAGAAACATTTTTTTCGAATGAAAACTCAAATTTTTCCCGGAAAACCTTGTCTGATTTTCCTGACTAACGGACATATCCAAGCCATTTACAAAAGAAAGGTACATGCCAAATTTTATCAAAATCGGCTCATTATTTTTTAAGTTATCAGTGTGATATATATATATATATATATATATATATATATATATATATATATATATATATATATATATATATATATATATATATATATATATATATATATATATATATAAACATATAAAAATTGAAACTGACCCCGGATATGGGTTCTATGGGTCCATGTTCGCGCTCAGTTGCAAAATTTTTTTCAAAATTCAAAAGTCGGGATCTCCCCATTAGTGAATTTTTTCTACGAAAATTCACTAATAAACAAAAGCACACACAGAGAGTATCTAGAGGTTGTTATAATTAAAATCGGAAACAAATCTATAGCAATGTCATTAACATAAAACAAATACCACACTTTGATTGGGGGGTTATAAATGTAATAATATCCCCTTGTTCACATGGATAGTTATAGGGCTAATTACAACACCTGGATGATGGGTAGTTATCATCAGTTAAGCGCTGTATGCACCCCTGTTATGAACACTTGTCTAATAATGCTGCGTACTGAGGGGTGCGGAGACGATAATGACGAACGAGGGTGCACGATATCCACACCATGTGGTCCAGCATTATAAACTTCGGGAAATGCTAGTATCATAATAATACATCTTATTTATAAGCTGAGCAATGCATTTTTAAAATGCTAATTACAGATGAATGAAGTGACATTTTTATACAGTGTCATTTTTAAGGATTGTGATTTATAAATGAAGCTTGTATTCAACGAAAGCTTAAAAATGCTCATTTTATACACAGATCGCTAACCACTATTTTACTTCCACATCGTCAATACGGTGGGAGTATGATACCGGCGACAAAATTTTTTTTTTCGCTTAAGCGCCATAAAAAGTGTTAAAACATATAGAAAACATGATTTGGGAATAACAATTTTTTTGGTCTGTCGGTCTGTCAGCCTGTCGGTCTGTCAGTATGTATGTCTGTTTGTACCCACGATAACTTTAGAACGAATTGAGATATCGTCTTCAAATTTGGTATACAGTTGGCACTCGGCAAACAACGGTTTGGATTGTTTCTGGGTAAAACCAGGCGGTAGGGGATTTGGTGAAAATTGATGTTTTCTCGTTAACACTTGAGTATATATTGTTTTAGGGTTTATTTATTATATAACATGTAGAAAACTTGATTCTGGAACAAAATTTTTTGTCTGTCGGTCGCTCCGTCTGTTTGTTAGTAAGCGCAATAACTTTCGAACGAATTGAGATATCAACTTCGAGTTTGGTATCCAGTTAGCACTCGATAAAGGTGCGCTTTGATTAGTTTTTGGTTAAGATCGCATCAGCGTAGGGGATAAGTGAGAGGGGATTTGGTGGAAATGGACATTTTTTCGGTAAAGCTCGAGTGATATAACGTTTTAGAAGTTTATGGATACAGAAATTCGAATATTTTCTTTGTGGTCACGTCCTGGACCGGAAATTCTCTTCATGAGAATGTCTTTCTGAGGAGAGTAGATGTGGAAGTTATGATTCAATTTGCAGCACTATTTTTTTAACTTAATAGTCTAGAAAAGAGAATACTTTGCACTGTATGACATCATAAAATTCATTGTGGTGGCAGTTACTGGCAGTTTTAACAAACAAATTTTTATATAGGATGTAGAGGCTTGTGATACCTCATTTGTAAGATATATTGATGCTCTATTGAAAAATGCTATAGTTTTAAAATTTATTGCAAACAGAAACAGTGCAAGAAAAGAAATTCATCTGAGTAGGTAGCTAAATTACACTAAAAAATCATAAACTAATCTCGTTTCGTTCTTGATAACGAGTGAAAATAAAAAACAAGCAAACCTTAAGGTAGGAGATGTTCTAAGTTTATGCCTTGAACGTCTGGGAAGCATCCTAGCCGAAAATAAAAATGTCTTCAAACGTTAGTAGTTTAGTTTTGCATAGCATACTTGTCGCATATCCCCATAAGATGAAGTTTAATAGCATAAGCTCGGGTGATCGTGCCGGCCATTCTAACGGTATTAGCCTCACTATCCACCGATTTGTAAATATTATGAGTTACTGTCGGAAATTATTTAGTAATATGATGGTGTTCTATCCTGGTGGAGGCATATCACAATCACTGTAATTTTTGGGGTTTGCTTGATCAAGATGAAAGTTTGTCAAATTTGGCATGACAATACCTTGAAGTAGTGCTAAATAATAATCTACATTTAAATTGCCATCAATAAAAGACCACTGACTTGGTTCCCAACTATTCCTGCCCAAACATGAACCTTGTCAGGGTATTACATATGTTCTCTTATCGTCCAGTGTGGAATTTCTTTAGACAAGTGGCGACAATTTCCCTCATCAGAAAACAAAACATGGTCTAGTTATATATAATATTGTTACCTAACATTTACATCATTTGTTCACAAAAAGACGTCCTTATATCAAACTCGTTTTTCAGTTTTCCATGAGCCTTTTCCTATTTTCCCTTTTTTTAATATTCGAATAAATATTAAAATAAGGCTGAGCTTTTTGCCTCGTTGTTCGCCTGAAATTTTACTCTCAACCCACCTCCAAATGTTCAACCACCAACAGTCCTCAATGTCGCGCATAAAATGACTGATATCATTTTCAAAACTAAAAAGGTACGGAAGATGTTCTCTTCTCTTAATACCAGGAAAGCCTCTGGCCTTGACGAGATCCCAGCAATTGTTCTCAAAAAATGGGCACCAGAACTTGCTCCTGTCCTGACACGTCTGTTCCAGACATCTTACAATAGAAGCATATTCCCTAGTAACTGGAAAACTGCTCGACTACAACCCGTCCCCAGAAAAGGATCCAAAGCGCTTCCTAGCAACTACAGGCCTATTTCTCTCCTTTCAGTCGTCTCTAAAGTGATGGAAAGGTATATAAACACCGAATTACAAAACTTCCTTGAAAAACACAGTCTAATCCAAGACAGGCAGTATGGATTCCGCCAGCGCAGATCAACTGCCGACCTCTCTCCTTTGTCACCCATTCTTGGAACAAGTCTATAGAACTACACAGTGAATGCCAGATTGTCGCTCTAGATATATCTAAAGCATTCGACCAGGTCTGGCACGCAGCGCTGCTTAATAAATTTCCGGCCTATGGCCTACCATCAAAACTCTGAACCTGGACAACAAATTTTCTCTCCAACTGAAGAATTTCTGTTGTCGTGGATGGCCATTCATCTAAACTATCTCCAATTGATGCAGGAGTCCCTCAAGGTTCAGATTTAGCCCCTACTTTGTTTCTTCTCCACCTCAATGACCTCCTCTCTAGCACATCCAACCCAGTTCACAGTTACGCGGACGACAGCACCTTGCACTCAAATATACTATATTCTAAGCCTGTCTCTTTAGCCCAATTAGATGAGAATCGCAGACTCATCGAGGCTTCTGTCTCTGTGGATCTCCAAAAAATATTAGACTGGGGAAGCAGAAATTTTGTACAATTCAACTCCACCAAATCTCAGTCTTGCTTTTTATCTCATAAGAGATACACCAACCCTAGACCCATCAAAATAAAGAACCAAGTTATTCAAAGTAATGAGTCCTTTTCACTCGATGGCATTTCTGTGGATCTAAATCTCAACTGGCACCAACATGCTTTTCACCAGCTAGTCTCTATACCCTATATACTTCACAAATAAGGGCAAACCTCGAATTCAGCTCCCACATCTGGGGTGCCGCTGCCGCTTCTACACTCGCTATCCTGGACTCCATTTAGAAGAAAAGCTATACGTCTCATTGGTGACCCTACCCTCATCCAAAGACTGCCATCCCTTGCCCACCGACGTGCCGTTGGTGACCTTTCTCTCTCTCTCTCTCTCTCTCTCTCTCTCTTATAGATATAGATACCTGCACGGGCACTGCTCAGAGGAGCTTTCGTCCATAGTTCCTCCACCTGCTGCCCCCAACAGATCTACCAGGGGAACAGAGCCAATGCACCTTTTTACTGTCCACCTCACCAGACATAGAACATCTTGTTATGCTAACATAGTTGTCGCGAGGACTTCCAAGTTGTGGAATTCCTTGCCGGCACATGTTTTTCCTTCTCCTCCGAACCTCCAAACCTTCAAGTCCAAGTTGCCTCTTTCCTCCTTGTCGACACCGGCGGTACGATAGTATTTAGGCTGTAAGCCCTCGTGGTGTGTTGTCGAAATATAATGATTGGTGAATGGCTAACATACAATGTTGTGGCTTCTTGGCGACTTCAAGTATGTACGTTTTTCTCAAACTCAAGCCTTAGATCCAATTTGGTATCATTACTTCGTGCATTAGAAGATTTTTTTTTGCATCTGCCTTACATGCCCAAGCTAGCGAAATGGTTTTTGGTGAAAATTTTCATCATGAAAATTCACTAATGATGGCGAGAAAATGTTCTGAAATGAGAGTAAATTAGCGCCGCTAGAACATATCTAAAGTCCGTTTATATATATATATATATATATATATATATATATATATATATATATATATATATATATATATATATATATATATATATATATATATATATATATATATATATATATAACATATAAAGTCTGAAAGTGACTTCGGATTTGGGTTCCAGGAGTCCTAGTTCGCGCTCATTTAAAGATATTTTTTCAAAATTCAAAAGTCGCGATCGCCTCATTCGTGACATTTAAAAAAATAAAACTGCTAAATAACTAAATTTCACGGAAATGTTTTACGGCATCCTGATGTTATTTACGTGCATTATTTTATTTTCCTGCTATTGTCGAGAATAAACTGAGGATGACTATAAATACAAATTAGTCATAGCATACATTTTAGCTATTTGTCACGCATAAACAGAGAATGAAGCAGGAGATAATGAAATTCCCACGTAGCAGGAAAACAACTGACGCTGGAAATCCAGAACATCCCTGATTATCAGAAATAGCGATGCAGGGCGCCTAACAGGTAACATATGTGTGATGTCATCACGGCGTCCTTACCGTGAGAGTAGAGAGTATTCTAATGTCCAGTGTTTAGGGGATGAACCTGCGATATCGATATTACTAATTAATCAGCAATCTGCTGCTGACCCAAATTACGATGTTATTTGCGTGGGAACTAGATGGCATATTTATATGGAATGGAAGATTATTATACGATATGGTCCAGGTGACATCATCTATGTATAATATGGATTACATTCAAATAGACTAATTGCGTGAGAAAGTAAAATTACCTTACGGAATTTGACAGAAAAATCACTCTACAAAGTAAAACTTTAACTTGAGTTATGTTGTTAATAATAATAATAATACTCCAAAGTATACATCAGAACAAAAAATCGAAAGCTTGTATATCTTCTGCCTAAGTAGCCAATTAAAATCTACACCATACAATTGAACAGCAGCAAAAAAACAAACTACAAAACATTGAACTTAACTAACCTATAGGCGGTGAAACTAAAAGTTAAACACACATAGAATAACAATGTTAAGATAAAAAGTATATTATTAAAATGTTGTATAAACTAAATACTGTATAAATAAAAATGTTTAAACTTCGGTATAAACAAAAACTTTAATGAATATAAATATAAATATATGTATAAATATAAAAAGTCTGGACGCAGCAAGTACGTTATGTACAAATGTTTTTAATAGCAAATATGTGTGTTTTCTTTAAGAAAGCAGGCATCAAATTTGGTTACCAATATAACATATATAGTAGAGACAATGTACCATGTTTCATCAAAATAACTTTATTGTGTGAAAATGTACAAAATTTTCCAAAAGTAAACTTAAAGTGTTCCAGAAAAAACCGGTTTTTTGGTCAATCTTATAGGTTAATAGCAAATTAAGCTATTCAAATTTGAAGCATTTAATGAAAATTCGCTGCCATGACGCACCTGCTGCATCCCGAATTTCTTTTCTTACAAAGATGCGTTATATTTTGATGGAAAATGCAAAAATGCAATATCATAAGGCTTGTTCGATTAAAAAAAAGATTTGTATCACCAACGACTTATCGTTATAGCCTATGATTGTAGATATATTTTTTAAGATGTAGCTCAAGACACCCTATAATTAATGTATAGAATTTTTTCGTATCTTACATAATAACGGATATATTGAGCTTTATTGATTTTTTACGAACATTCGACAAAAAGTATATACCATTAAACGATAAACTCTATAGCTAAGACTACTCCCAAAGTATCAGACAAAGGGTCTATTTGAAATCACTTTTCTGGAAACATTTTAGCAAAATAAAGGACACTGGCGGTTGAAGCTACGACTTCAGGGTTTGTAGAACATTCCTCTTGCGATATTTCCTTTCCATAGCCCGTATAGGTTTCAGGTTCTTTGTCTAAATGTTGCCAATTTTGACGTTTTAAATCGCGATTTTCACGTTTTGAGGAAAACCCTAATTTGTTTTTCTTGAAGTGTCTATAACTTTTTTGTCTTTTAACTTACACAGCTAAATTTGGTACATAATTTACCTATAATGATGTAAACCCGCGCACCAAATTTGGTTGCCCTTACTTTGTTATTTCCGGAGATATAATTTTTTTCAAAAGAAACACCAAAATTTCCTGGGTAAACCTGGGCCGATTTTCCTGGCTACCGAACTTATCCAAGCCACTTGCAAAGGGAAGGTATTCACCAAATTTAATCAAAATCAGCCGTTTATTTTTTAGTTATCGGTGTGATACACACATATATATATATATATATATATATATATATATATATATATATATATATATATATATATATATATATATATATATATATATATATATATATATATATATATGAGGCTTGTTCAATTGAAACCCATCTTTGGTTCAGAAAAAAATTATTGGAAAATATATTTACAAATAATTACCACTATTATTAAGGCACATATCTCATTGTTTCACCAACCGATGTATACCCTGCTTAAAGAATTCTTGTGGCTGCTGCTCGAAGAATTCTTTTACGGCATTTTGTACTTCTTCGTCCGACTGAAAACGATTACCTTTTAACACCTTTTGCTGTAACCCAGTGTACGATACTATAGACAGATCCTATACTCACACAAACATTTTCTGAAATTGCTCTGATTGACATTCGACGATTTTCTCTAATCAGGCCTTCTACACATGCCACATTCCTGTCTGTTGATGCAGTACTCAATGCACCTGGTCGCGGCTTATCATTCGTCTCCTCTCTTCCACTCTTAAATTTTCGACACCATTCCTTGACAGCTGGATACGCAAATCATGCGTTTCCATACACTACTTGCATTGGCGTATGAATTTGCAATGGTTGCAAACCTTCAGCACACAAAATTAAATGACCGCACGCTGATTATATTTGGACAGATTGTTAACAACAAACTCCATTTTAAAGTCACAATACATGGAGATGTTTACAAACACAATTAACATTGGAAAACGCCAGTTGAGTGCTTACAACTGTTGTCATAATTGGAAGGCACCCGGGTCTGATCGCGTCCAAAACTTTTGGCTGAAGAAATTTGGGTGTGCACATCATCTATTGGCGGTGTTAATAAATGATGTTATACTTGACCCAAAGAAGATGCCATTGTTTTTCACACAAGGGGATACGTATCTTCTGCCAAAGGACCAGCATTGTTCTGCAGACCCCAGTAGATACCGACCAATAACTTGTCTTCCGACCCTATATAAGTTGATCACATCCTGCCCCGAGAAACGCATATATGCACACTATGAACGAAACAACATAATTGCGAGCCAGCAAAAAGGGTGTGTCAAAGGATCTATGAGATGCAAAGAACAGCTAATAATTGATTCGGTTGTGTGCAATCAAGCTTACAATGGACGAAGAAATCTCTTTGCTGCCTACGTGGATTACAAAAAGGCATTTGATTCAGTTCCACACGAATGGCTTATAAGTGTGCTGAAGATCTATAAGATCGATACATACATCCTGAGGTTCCTTGAACACACAATGTCCACCTGGATAACAAAGAATCAGTTACGGGTACAATCAGGTGATAACATCGTAGCCAGCACGATACCAATCAGAAGAGGCATATTTCAAGGCGACTCGCTAAGCCCATTGTGGTTCTGCCTCGCATTGAATCCACTATCAAACCGCCTGAACTCCACCAGATATGGTTTCAGTATAAAAATCAATGGCAGGGAGCAAATGAGGCTAAATCATTTGCTGTATATGGATGATCTTAAGCTGATGGCCTCTACGAAGAACCACCTGGAACAACTCCTTAAAATCGTGGAAGGTTTTCCAGAGATATTGTCTCGCAATTTGGGCTTGAAAAATGTCGCATCTTATGTGTAGTCAGAGGGAAAGTACAACCATGTGTATACGAAATGCAGAACGGCCAGCACATTGCCTCGATGGATGTGGAGAAGTGTTATAAATACCTGGGAACACAGCAAGCGAGGAAAATAAACCACTCGGTAATGAAGAACGATCTGACAAATAAGTTTACGAAACGAGTAAAGCAGGTGGTGCGATCACATCTTAACAGCAAGAATCTGACTAAAGCTCTGAATAGATATGCATGTTCTGCACTTAGCTATTCATTTGAAATTGTGAACTGGAGACAACGGAAGGTGCGAACACTCTTAACAAAATCCAAAAAGCATCATCACCGTAGTGCTATCGAGTGAGTAACCCTACCTAGACACCAAGGTGGAAGGGGAGTGTTGGATATTGGTAAACAGTTGTACCAGCAGATAGTGAACCTGCGTACATACTTCCATCAGCGGGTGCTTACTTCTGAACTACACCGTGCCAGGCAGATGATTCAACACCGCTACAATTAAATAAAATATATATATATATATATATATATATATATATATATATATATATATATATATATATATATATATATATATATGTGTGTGTGTGTGTGTGTGTGTGTGTGTGTGTGTGTATCACACCGATAACTCAAAAAATAATGGGCCGATTTTTATTAAATTTGGTGAATAAATTCCTTTTGCAAATGGCTTGGATAAGTTCGTTAGCCAGGAAAATCTGCCCAGGTTTTCCCGGAAAATTTTGTGTTTTCGTTCGAAAAAAAATTATATATATATATATATATATATATATATATATATATATATATATATATATATATATATATATATATATAAACATATAAAAATTGAAACTGACCCCGGATATGTGTTCTCGGGGGCCTAATTAGCGCTCATTTGAAGAAATTTTTTCACAATTCAAAAGTCGGGATCTCGTTAGTGAATTTTTTTAAAGAAAATTCACTAAAAGGAATTAAAAGCAGACATAGGTAACTGAATTTTGTGCAGCGTTAAGTAAACCCCTTACTAAAAGTACAAACTGAGATGTAGTGGTGGATATGCCAGCGTATAATGACAAGATAAAACAGATGGAGGTGTATGATAAGAGAAAAGTGAAAGTGGGGTCAGGGAGTATGAATAGTTTGATGGTTTATTTGTGGGTATGAGCTTTTGAAGACTTGAACAACGCGTTGTTGCCACATGAGCATATTATTCCTAAACCAACGCTTTTAGCTACGAACTTGCGAATCTTGTTAAGTATAGTCTCTTGGACACAAAAGGAGCCAGTAACGGCCGTCATTCGTTAATTTCCAGTATCTCGTAATCTCAGTAAGTAACGACTTTTTATATTTTTATATTATGGGCAAAAATAAAAACCTCTTGGTTATAACACGCTCTATATATTTCATATCTAACTGACACTTCTTGAGAAGCCTACAAAAAACAACAAGTTGGAAAAAACAATTGCGTTATCAAACAACAATTATCTTACCAATGTGTGTTTTGTTTCTTTAACGTCAGCCTATTTCCGCGACTATGGCCAATCACCGACGCCAGGGAGCAGTTTCACCTCACTATCCTAGAAATTTTGCCGAATGCCTTTCTGTAAGGAGGGTAGGGATCTTTAACATGCCCAACATCGCATGGACACGGGACCTACGGCTTTACGTCCCCTCCGAAGGGCGGAACGTGCAGACATTCAACTTGCTCAAATACAATGCCAGAACCTCGGCTGATTTAATGTTACAGTTTGTAATGAAAAAGTGAAAGGAGTACCCTGGGATCGCACCCAGTACCCTCCGGTCAGAGGCACACGTTCTTACCCCTGAACCACCGAGGTTCTATCTTACCAATAACTGAACAAAAGTTAAAACTGCCCGGTACAAAAAGAAGCACTACATTGCAACCTGTTAGCTTATATCCAAGCTTAAAGACATTACTCAGGAGACACACACACACAAACACACATACACACAAAAAATCGTCATATTGGTAAAAAACATTGTTAGGTCTGACCTTATTTCACGTGTTTTCTCATTGTAATGAAATATACTTTATTCTTCAGGACAGCCGAAAAATAGCCCAAAGCTAACTATAGAGCGAGATGACACAAGATGGCACAAGCAGCGCCTCTATCTGCTAAAATTGATTTGAGAATGATTTTTTTTATCATTATAAAAATTTCGCTTGTATCAATTTTAAGGCAATACATCAAATATTTTTCGAGATATCAAGACAAATTGAAATTCAATTCGTTACTATAAAACTCTGTATCTCTTTTAATTTTGACGTTTTGACTGAGGTAAGTTTGGCTGAATCATAGTATCTTGAGGTTATGAAATTACTGCTGCTTAAATACTATTATTTTTGGGCCACTCCATATATATGCTAGATATAAAGCTAAACGGCCAACGGGTAAAATATCCGCGTGTTGATAGATGGTCCCTGTTGGTTTGGGAATTAAATAAAAAAGAATAGGTCCAACGTCGGTTCTGTTTGTCATTAGAGGCGACATAACTGAAGTCAAGTGCAGAGTTTTGTGTGATGTCGCATTAAGACGGGCAGATGTCGGGACCGGGCTAATCAAGGGAAGCCTGAGATCTCTAGAGTAGTGAAATAACTTCTGAAGATTGAGACCTACATTGTGAGCTTCGAAACAGGCAAGTGGCTTTGCTTGGGTGTTGTTCGGTAGCGAAATTCAATGTGTTACCGCATTGAGTCAAACACTAGCGGATGTCAGGTCCAGGCGAATTCGGAGGAAGGGTAAGGTCTGCAGTGGAGTAGAATAACATATGTGAGCTTTGAACCAGCAAACGACTACTCTTTGTTGCTGATCGGTAGCAGAACTCTTTCTGATACTGTCTTGAGGTCCAGACGACCTCGGAGAAAAGCTGATATCTTAAGTGGAGTAAAATAACCCCTGTAGATTGAGGCCCATATGTAAGTTTCGAAACGAGCAAACAGCTTTGCTTGAATGCTGCTGGGACCACAACTCTATATGATACCGCCTTAAGTCAAACACTGACGGGTGTTAGGTCCAGATGAACTCAAAGGAAGGCTGAGATATCCAGTGGAGTAGAATAACACCAAGCTTCGAAACAGGCAAAACGACTCAGCTCTGTTGCTGCTCTGGACCAAAACTTCATATGATACCGCCTCGAATTAAAAACTGACAAATATCAGGTCCAGGAGGACTCGGAGGAAGGATGATATCTTTAGTGGAGTAGAATAACCCTTGCAGGTTGAGGTCTCCGCTGCGAGCCTCAAAACAAGAAAACAAGTTTGCTTGGATGCTGCTCGCGATCACAACTCCATTTGATGACGCCTTGAGTTATTAACTGGTAGGTGTCGGGTCCAGGCGAACCTAGAGTGAGGCTGCGATCTCTAGAGGAGATTCAGGCCTAAACAGTGAGCCTTGAACTGGGCAAGCGTCTTCGCTTAGATAGCAGAATACCTCAACAGAGGACAAAAGACCTGTAGAGACCCTCTTAAACCAATTTTCACCTTCAAAAATACCGACTCTGTAACGAGGTCAATAAAAGTACACCTTTAAGCAAGTAAATTAATCCCACATACGGATACAACTATATGCAACCAGTAATTCAAACACATTAATTTAAAGAACAAAGATCAGGTGACGAGAAGGAGGTGGCTTCAGATAAATCAAGACACGTCAAAATAAGTCTTATCATCTTTTATCTACATTTTAATCACCGACGGATGCATATAAAAGGAGGCTGAGAATTGATGGAAAATCAGTAGGTATACTACGAGTATTTTACAAGCGCGACTCGTGCGGTAGCCGTTCCAGCAGTCCACCTGCCAGCCGATCCGTCTCGGGTCCTAGGTGGGGCTGCTCTGGTATAAAGCAGTATGATCTGCCGGCTATTGCGAACAGTTGTTAAACCCTGGATGTAATGGCATGATAAATTCTAGCTAGTCTGAACCTCCTGCCCTGGCTGTTGGTTCCTGGGCGTAAGCGTCGAAGGCTAAACCACACCGCCGTCCTTCCTTCGCTCCTTGTTTGACCGACCAGGGCGTCTATGAGCGACGCTGATTCCACTGAACAAGGGAATAAAAATATTTTACGAGTACCCTTCAAGCATGCATCAGTATCTAGTTCCAGACGTCGTCAGTCAAGCCGTCGATCACATTGACAAAAAGAAAGTAGCTTGTGAGGTTTTTGTGGACTTCTCCAAAGCCTTTGACTGTGTAAATCATGAGGTCCTTATAAGTTTACTGTTATAAATGCTTAACATGTTCTGAAGTGGTAACGGAAATATGACAACACTGAGAGAAAATTCAGTTGACCGACACAAAGCAGAACAAATGTCGCTTTTAGAGACACAGCAGATAGAATCAGAGCTTTTCATCGGCTAATCTTCACTTTGTACTTCCTATTGTCAATAGATCAGCTTTCATATTGTTTGTGGTTGCAGCCGGCATTAACCATCAAATGTTAAAAGCTCCTTCTCTTATCAATGTTTTTACCTTTCGATATCAGAGTATTATGATCATTGGCTACGTTGTAAGAGGAATTAAATTATATACGACATGGGTGGAACAGTGAAACTGGGTTTACAATACATATTGTGTACTCGTACTCGTATATATGTATAAAGAATAAATACGGTAATCACAATGAACAAAATTAAAAAGTCTCGCCTCGGCAAGTGCGTTATGGTAGCGTATTTTCATTAAAATGTTTTTAAGAGCAAATATGTCTTTTCTTTTAAAGAAAGCAAGCATGAAATTTGGTTACTAGTATAACCTATATAGTAGAAACAATGTACCATATTTCATCAAAATAACTATTGTTTGAAAATCAAAAAATTTTTCGAAAATAAACTCAAAATTTTCCCGAAATAACTGGTTCCTAGCTAAGTTAATAGCAAACTAGACTATTGAAATTTGAAACATATAATGAAAATTCGCTACCATTCGCACTTGCTGCGTCCTGAATGTCATTTCTTACAAACATGCATTCCATAAGGTGCGTTCGATAAAAAAAAAAGAAAATTTGTATCACCAACAACTTATGGGCCACCTATGATTATAAAAGTAATTTTATAGGATGCAGCTCAAGACAGCCTATAATTAAACGTATACAATTTTTTCTCGTTTCTTGTATAATAACGGACATAAAGTTTTACCGTAAAAATGCATCACCTTGTACATCTGAAAATTGATAAAAACTGAGATTTACCCCGGATATAGGTTTTAGCGGCCTATATCGCGCTCATTTAAAGAAATATTTTCAAAATGTAAAAGTGGCGGTCTCCTCCTTAGCGATTTTTTAAAGGAAATTGGCTTAAAATTTTAGACCATTAAGCGATAAACTCTACAACTTAGACTACTGCCAGAGCATTAGAGAAAGGATCTATTTAAAATAAATTTTTTGGAAATGTTTTATTAAAATGAAGAACAATGGCGGTTGAAGCTAAAAGTTAAGGGTTTGTAAAACACTCATCTTGCTACATTTTTCTACGTAACCCGTATTCGTTACATGTTCTTTATCTAAATGTTGCCAATTTTGACGGTTCAGGTCACCACTTTGACGTTTTAAGAGGAAAATCACAATTTTTTCTTCTTTAAATGCCTATAACTTTTTTGTCTTTTAACTTACAGATCTAAATTTTGGTACATAGTTCACTTTTTATGATATAAAGCCTCTTCGTTTTAGGTTATTTATCTAGAACATGTCAATTTTGACGTTTCGAATCGCGACTTTGACGCTTTAAGAAGAAAAACCATATATATTTTTTAAAAGCTTATACCTTTCTTTTTCCTTTTAATTTGGTGCATGGTTTCTTTTTACGATATAAATCTACGTACCAAACTTGCTTGCCATTACTTTGCCATTTCCATAGATATAAAAATTTTCCGAAAGAAAACAAAAGAATTCGAATATGTGTTCTGGGGACTCTAGTTGGCGCTTATTTGAAGAATGTTTTTGAAAATTCAAAAGTGGGGATCTCTCCATTTGTGAATTTTTTGAAGAAAATTCACTAATAACGTTGTTACTTCTGACAGCTTGTAACAAAGAAACATGACAAAATCGCCTTCGTTTGTGATGGCGATAATAAATAGCCAGCAAAAAGCTTAATGTTTAACATCTTAACAATTAATAAACTCATTAATAACTTGATTAACTGATATAAATCCCGAATGCAGATCTTATAAAAACAATTAGAAACATTAACTGATCGCGCCAATTATGTAACACTAGAGAAACGTAAAGATAAAAGAAAAAAGTCTGGACGCAGCAAGTACGTTAGGGAAGTGAATTTTCATAGAAATGTTTTTAGCAAATATGTCTCGTTAATGCAAGCAGGCATGAATTTGGTTAGCGGTATAACCTATATAGTAGAAACGTTGTACCATATTTTATCAAAATAACTCATTGCTTGAAAAAAAAAATCCGAAAATACACTTAAAATGTTTCCGAGAAAACTGGTTTCGTAGCCAACGAACCTTTGGTTAATAGCAAATTAAGCTATTGAAATTTGAGGCATTTACTGAAAATTCGCCACCCAAATGCGTCTAGATTTCTAGAAGTTGCATCATATTTCGATACAAAAATGCAAGCAATAATTTAAGCGATTTTCGAAAAGAAAATTCTAGATATCACCAACGAATTATGGGCCAGCCTGTGGTTGTCAAAATAATTTTATAAGATGCCTATAGACACCCTGTAATTAACGCACACAATTTTGTCCCATATCTTGTATCATAACAATTATATTTATCTTTACCGTAGAAATGCGTCACACTCTATATATGTAAACAGACAAGAATGGAAACTAAACCCAGATATGGATTCTAGGGGAGCTAGATTGCACTATTTTCAAGAAACCTTTTTAAAACTCAAAAGTTGCGGTCTCCTCTTTAACGAATTTTTCAATGAGAACTAGGTAAAAATTATAGACCGTTAAACCTTAAACTTAACTAAACCTACTGCCAAAGCATCAGCAAAAGGGTCTATTTGAAATTAATTCTTTGGAAATATTTTAGTAAAATGAAGGACAATGACTGTTGAGGCTGAAACTTAAGGGTTTGAAAAAGATTCTTCTTGCGACATTTTCTTTACATACCTCGTATTGGTTTTAGGTTATTTGCCTAAATGTTGCAATTTTGAAGTTTCAAATCGCGACTTTGACGTTTTGAGGAAAACCCCAATCTTTTTTTTAAATGCCAATAACTTTTTTGTCTTTAAACTTACAGAACTAAATTTTTGTACATGGTTCACTCTTTATAATACAAAAACCTTTACCAAATTTGCCCTTACATTGCTATTTCCGGTGATATAAATTTTTTCCGAAAGAAAACACAAAATATTCCGGGAAAACCTGGGCCCATTTTCCTGTCAAACGAACACATCCAAGCCACTTGCAAAAGGAAGATACGTAGCAAATTTGATCAAAATCGACTTATTATTTTTTGAGTTATCGGTATATATATATATATATATATATATATATATATATATATATATATATATATATATATATATATATATATATATATATATATATATATATATATATATATATATATATATATATATAGGTATGTATGTATGTATCACCCAGATAACTCAAAAAATGGGCCGATTTTGATTAAATTTGGTGAAGACCTTCCTTCTGCAAGTGGCTTGGATAAGTTCGTTAGCCAGGGAAATCAGTTTAGGATTTCTCGGAAGGTTTTGTGTTTTCTTTCAAAAAAATTATATCTCCGGAAATAACAAAGCAAGAGCAATCAAATTTACAGCATTATTAGTATGTCGCATACAAAAATTTAGCTCTCTAAGTTAACAGCAAAACAGTTATAAACATTTAAAGATAAATAAATCGGGGTTTTCCTCAAAGCGTCAAAGTCGCGATTTAAAACGTCAAAATTGGAAACATTTATGCAAAGAACCTAAAACTAACACGAGCTGTGGAAAGAAAATGTCTCAAGAAGAACGTTTTACAAACCCTGAAGTTTTAGCTTCAACCATCATTGTCCTTTATTTTGCTAAAATATTTCCAGAAAATTCATTTCAAATAGACCCTTTCTCTGGTGCTTTGGTAGTAGTCTTACCTATAGAGTTTATCGTTTAATGGTATAAAATTTTTGTCGAATTTTAATAGAAAATGAATAAAATAATATATTAATTATAGGATGTCTTGAGCTACATCTTAAAAATTATTTTTACAAACACAGGATGGACCATAGGTCGTTGGTGATACAAATTTTCTTCCGGAAAATTTTTGTTTTCTTTCGAGAAAAAAATTATATCTTCGGAATTAACAAAGTAAGGCCAACCAAATTTGGACCGCGGGTTTATATAATTATAGGTAAGTCACCTACCAGCTCTGTAGGTTAAAGGACAAAAAAGTTACAGGCATTTACATAAAAATAAATTTGGGTTTTCCTCAAAACGTCAAAAGTCGCGATTTTAAACGTCAAAATTGGTAATATTTAGGCAATGAACCTGAAACTAATATGAGCTATGGAAGGAAAATGTCTCAAGAATAATGTTTTACAAAGCCTGAAGTCTTTGTTTCAATCGTCATTGTCCTTCATTTTACTAAAATATTCCCATAAAATTCATTTCAAATAGACCCTTTCTCTGATACTTTGGCAGTGATGTTGGCTATAGAGTTTATCGGGTAATGGTATATCAGTTTTGTCGAATTTTCGTAAAAAATCTTCAAAGTTCAATATATCAGTCCTTATGCAAGATACGAAAAAAAATTTGTATACATTAATTATAGGGTATGTTGAGCTACATATTAAAAACATATATATATATATATATATATATATATATATATATATATATATATATATATATATATATATATATATATATATATATATATATATCGTACCGATAACTCAAAAAATAATACACCGATCTTGATCAAATTTGGTCAGTACCTTCCTTTTGAAAGTTTGTTATCCAGGAAAATCGGACCAGCTTTTCCCGGAAAATTTTGTGTTTTCTTTCTAAAAAAATTCATATTTCCGGAAATAACAAGGTGAGGCCAACCAAATTTAGTATGCGTATTTGTATTATAAAAAGTGAACCATGTACCAAAATTTAGGTGTCTAAGTTTAAGGCAAAAAAGTTACGGGCAGCTAAAACAATAAATTTTGGAGTTTTCCTCAAAACGTCAAACTCGCAATTTAAAACGTCAAACTCGCAATTTAAAACGTCAATATTGGCAATGTTTAGGCAATACGGATTGTAAAAAGAAAATGTTGCAAGAAGAGTGTTCTGCGAACCCTTAAGTTTCAGATTCAACCGTCATTGCCCTTCATTTTACTAAAATATTTACAGAAAATTTATTTTAAATAGACCCTTTCTCTGATGCTTTGGCTGTGGGTTTAGTTAATTTGATGCTTTCGCTGTAGGTTTAGTGAATTTTATGGTTTAACGGTCTATAATTTGTAGCCAATTTTCGTAGAACAAATTCGTTACTGCATTTTAGCATTTTTTATCGAAATATGATGCATGTTTGTAAGAAAAAATCTGGACGCAGTAAGTGCAGCTTGGTAGCAAATTTTCATTAAATCCTCCAAATTTCCATAACTTAATTTGCTATTAACTTAAGTTTTGTTGGTTAGGAAACCAACAGTTTTCTTTATTTTCGGAACATTTTTGTATTAATGCAGCAAGGGCGTTTTGGTTGCGAATTTTCATTAAATGTTTCAAATTTCAATAACTCAATTTGCTATTAACCTAAGGTTCATTGGCTAGGAGACCAGTTTTCTGAGCAACATTTAAAGTTTATTTTCGGAAAATTTTTGTATATTTTCAAATAATTATTTTGATAAAATATTTGTAATTAAAAACATTTTTATGAAAATTCACTTCCATAACGCACTTGCTGCGTCTAGATTTTTTTTAATAGAAGACGCCTTATGTTATTGCATTTTTGCATTTTTTATAGATATATAGTGCATGTTTGTAAGAAAAGAAATTCGGAACGCAGCAAGTGCGTTATGGTAGCGAATTTTCATTAATTAGTACAAATCTGAATAGCTCAAATTGCTATTAACCTGTAAGGTTGACCAAGAAACCTGTTTTTTTGGGAACACTTCAAGTTTACTTTCGAAAATTTTTAAACAATAAAGTTATTTTGACGAAACATTGCACATTGTTTCTACTATATGGGTTATACTGGTAACCAAATTTGATACCTGCTTTCTTAAAAGAAACACACATATTTGGTATTAAAAACAGTTTTATGAAAATTCACTACCATAACGCACTTGCTGCGTCCAGACTTTTAAAAATACAAAAGTCAGGATCTCCTTATTAGTGAATTTCTTTAAACAAAATTCACGAACAATAAAATTACTTGTATGAATCGGCTTGCGGGTGATGTTAACGATGCGTCAGAATGCAAAATGGAGGATTCTTTAAAATTAGTGCAACAAAGAGACCGCTTTCAAAAGAAGATAATCCCAAAACATAATGAATTTTATGGCAGTAGCTTCTTGTTATCATCTACCACTTCACGCTACAAGATAAAATATGTTGAAAGGAATAACTATCTGACAGATAAGCAAATTAACGTCGGCGTGTTGTAGACGAATACCGGAGAGCAGTAAAAGATTTTTCGTGACACATCTGGTTTAACTTAAAATTGTTTAATGCGTAATATTCTGGAAATGTAAATAAGGAGGTCGAACCTTCAATTTTGGGTGCTCGACTGCTAGAATATACTGGCGCCAGACGATCTAACACAATGTAGGTACAGGATATCAGATACCTAAAAATATTTACAATTCAATAGGATTTGCATATTAAAACGATTCTTGAAAAGACCTACCTATCTACTGACTTTTGGAATCCTTTTAAAGCGATCGCTATTTACACCTACCGAATAGGAAAATCCCAGTGTGTGTTTACATGAGTCAGGAATTTTTAGATGAATGGGCTCGTAAATGTCTTGCAGCATTGCAGCCCACGTTGCCAAAACGCTAAATGCCTATTGGACACTTTTGAACAGTGCAAGTAGAACTAATAGATATGTATTAAAAATAGCTACCCAATTAAAATGAGTGATTTACGCAAAAATTTATACGAAAGGTTTGGCAATTAAAAATTAAGTTATAGGTATATACAGGGGGTCCCACGAAGGGTGTACCAGAGAAATCCTGCGGTTAGGGCACACTAATACACATATTGATTTAACCACCATGTATGTTATGCGATTCTTTGTAGTTTTTGAGATTTTTTTTTTTTGGTTTATTTCCAGATTTTGTTACATTGTTGATGGGTTTAGTTAAAACGTCCCCTAAGTGGTGTCTCTTTGACTTTTTATTTGTAGGTATTATTGCCAGAATGTGTGTTCGTTTGCAAAAATTTAAGAAATCCAAATTCCAGCTCCCAATAGTTCACAATTCGATTACAAGTTTTAAAATTCCAATTAAATACGCTATTTACGCCATTTCACTTAATATTCATTACTCTTTTTAGTAAATTTTCTTAAAAAATTTAAAAAATTCACTAATGAGGATATCTCGACTTTTGAATTTTGAGAAAATTTCTTCAAATGAGCGCGAACTAGGTCCCCTAGAACCCATATGCATGGTCAGTTTAAATTCTTATATGTTTATATATATATATATATATATATATATATATATATATATATATATATATATGTATATATATATATATATATATATATATATATATATATATATATATATATATATATATATATATATATATATATATATATATATATATATATATATATATATATATATATATTAATGTATGTATGTATCACACCGATAACGCACAAATAATGGACCGATTTTGATCAAATTTGCCCCATTTTTTCCCGAAAAATTTTGTGTTTTTTTTCGGAGAATTTTTATATTTCCAAAAATAACGTAATTAGGACAACAAAACAGTTTCGTACGCTGGTTTATGTCACAAAAAGTAAACTATACAGGGTTACAACTAATCAATTGCTCACTATTGGCATCTTAGTAACGGTAAGAGATACAGAGTTCGTTAAATTACCAAAAAGTTTCTGAAATTTTAGCTCATTCAATATCTGAAAACAAATTTTGAATATATCGTTTCGTTCCTGAAATATCCTGAAAAACTGAAAAACTCAATTTTCAAAATTTTACAATAAATTCCTTTTTATCAAAAATGGGCTCCTAATTTTTGCTTTGTGGGCATAATTTGATATGAGTAATCAACTGACGTCATCAGAATTGACGGACCTATTCTAATTTTTGCGCAGCGATAGTCAACTTTTTTCTCTTCGCTGCCATATTGGATTTTTAATTTTTCAGATGGGAAAAAAATTCGCCTTTCGAATAGTATAACACAATTCATATTTTTCTTCATAAACATTGTACAAATAAATAAAAAATAATTATGGTCGCAAATATCAAGTAGGTCTGTGTCATTGTTTTGTAATTTGTTGTTACGATTTATTGGAACTGTGAGTTTAAATTCTTCTACTTGATTTATGCATTAAAAACATTTTACTTCAAGACTTGTGTTAAATTTGTTCTAAAATTGTATTTGCAAAATGCTTCGCTTTACTGTAGAAAAGAGAAGAGATATGTATGAAGCATACATCCGAAGTTTTAGAAATTCGACCCGTGCTTCCCAGTTATACCAAGAACAATATCCACAACTTGTGCAGCCAATCGGCATATCGTCGCCAGGATAGCAAGAGTGATGAATGAAACTGGTACTTTGATGAGAAAGCGTGTTTCCTACAATGTGGAACCCAGGGCTCATGAAATCAATGCTCTTGCTTAAATCAATATAAATTCCAGCTTATCCACAACACATATTGCAAGAGAATGTGGAATTAGCCAGCAACTTTCGTCAAAGATTCTGAAAAATAACAAATACCATCCTTATAAATACAACATAGTGCAAGTACTTTATGAGCCAGATCAAGACCGGCGGTTGCAGTTTTGCCAATGGTTTACTAAGAAGTTGCAAATACACAATGCTTTCACAGCTTACATATTTTGGTCGGATGAGAGTACATTTACAAATAACGGTTTGTTTAATAGAGTACAGAGAATCCTCATCTTTTATATAAGTCGCGACATCAAAATAGGGTGAGTGTAATCGTTTGGTGTGGCCTTTTAGACGATACCGTTATAGAACCATTTTTCATAAGCAGTAGGTTGAATGGCGACGGATACCTTCATTTGTTAACTAATGACCTTATGGATTTTTTTATAACCTCCCTTTGCAACAAAGAGCCAACATATGGTTTCAGCAAGACGGTGCACCTGCACGCAATTTCCAAGCCGTAAAGGCCTATCTAGACCAGACGTTTAGAGATAGATGTATAGGCAATAATGGATACTCTCGCATGCCGACAAGATCCATAGATCTAACCCCAATGGACTATTTCTTCTGGGGATAGGTCAAAAATTAAGTTTACCTTGAGCATTTGACAACGAAGAAGAGTTAAAGAATATTATAATAGATAAAATTTGCTCCACATCTCCTGCTGTGATAAGATCAGCAACAAAGGGTATGCGCGAGAGGGCTCGTAAATGCATAAATAACAATGGAAGGCTTTTTGAACATCTTCATTAACATTACACACATTTATTATTTAGTAGGAAGTATTTGTTATATATTGTTAGTTTGTGTATTCACTAGTTGTAAGTTTCGTTAGTATCTATGGTCAATATGAATTTATTCTTTTAATTGAAATCTTATGTATTGAAATTTTGACAAATAACGAATGTTGATCATAAAATGACACATACCTACTTGTTATTTGCGACCATAATTAGTTTTTTATTTATTTGTACAATGTTTATGAAGAAAAATATTAAGTGTGTTATATCATTCGAAAGGTCAATTTTTTTGCCATCTAAAAAATAAAAAATCCAATATAGCGGCCATAAGAGGAAAAAAGTTTACTGTCGCTGCGCAAAAATTAGGACAGATACGTCAATTCTGATGCAGTCAGTTGATTGCTCATATCAAATTATGCTCACAAAGCAAAAATTAGGAGCCCATTTTTGATAATAAGGGATTTATTGTAAAATTTTGAAAATTAAGTTTTTCAGTTTTTTCAGGATATTTGAGGAACGAATCGACGCATTCAAAATTTGTTTTCAGGTGTTAAATCAGCTAAAATATACGCAACTTTTTGGTAATTTAACCAACTCTGTACCTCTTACCGTTACTGAGATGCCAATAGTGAGCAATTAATTAGTTGTAAGCCTGTATACCAGAATTTAGATCTATAGGTTGACAGAAAAAAGTTATAGGCATTAAAGAACACAATTTTGGGTGCCACTGATGACCAGATAAACGCACAAAAGCAAAATATTTTGTGTGGGTAACAAAATCTATGGTATATTACAGACGAAGACCAAGTTTTTTGGCGCAAAAGGGTCAAGAAATGACAGAAAAATTACCTTAAAACTTTTCCTTTTAAAACGTCGAAGCAGTGATTTGAAACGTCAAGATTGGCAAAGAACCTAAAGCTAATACGGGCTATGTAGAGAAAATAATGTCGCAAGAAATGTGTTTTACAAACCCTTAAGCTTCAGCTTATATATATATATATATATATATATATATATATATATATATATATATATATATATATATATATATAAATATGTGTGTGTGTTTGTGTGTGTGTGTGTATTACACCGATAACTCAAAAAAAATTAGTGAGATTTTGATAAAACATAGCATGAATCTTCCTTTTGTAAATGGCTTGCACAGGTTTGTTAGCCAGGAAAATCGTACCAGGTTTTCCGGAAAAATTGTAGGTTATCTTTCGGGAAACATTTTTTATCTCAAAAAATAGAATTGCTACGGTAACCAACTTTGGTAAGTGAGTTTACGATAATAAAAGAAAACTGCATACCAAAACTTATCCCTTTGCATTACAAGGAAAAAGAGTTATAAAAAAATATTTTGTGCCAGATCATTTCTAGGAAAATTTACTACCATAACGCACCTGCTGCGTCCAGACTTTTTTAGTTGGTAGAGTAACCAGCCAGATATCAGAAAAAGCTTGTACAAAATCTCTATTTAAAAGAATACAATTTTAACCTGAATTTTAAATTGTTAACTTGATCAGTAGCAGGTTTTCTTTGAAGTGATTGAAGTTAGGAGCTACTTTGAAAGGGGGTCGGGGCAATTGACGGCGTTTGCTATTTCACAAAACCTTTAATAACTCAAAACTTGACATTCTGCAAATAAGACCTTTTGTGTTAATAAGGCAGTACTGTTAAAAATACGGTGAGATATTTTTGTTCTGGATAGCTATAAATAAAAAATACGTAGCATGCAAAAGAAACTCAGTTGGCTAAAGTGGTAGCCAAAATGCTAAAAGCGTTTATATTTTTTGTTATCGTACCTGAGTAAAACGACTAATTGAGTCATTGAGGCATTTCTAGGGTGAGGAATTAAAGACACCATGCATGGTTTAACAGCATATTAGCTTTTGTGAAGGGAAGTCGATACATAGAGGAACCGTCGGCTTTTGGCATGTAATAAGGAACAAAATATGTACAAAATAATCCGGTATTTAGTCGCGAAGGCACAAAGGCAAAACTACATCAAACAATGTGCCGTGCCGTATGTGAAGCCGGCCATTTTTAAAAGACTTACTGAAAAGGGGTGTCCAAACCTTACTGAATATATACAAAGTAAGTTACACAAGATTTTAGTATCTTGGACTTTTAGCAAATTTTCGCGAAATAAGTTCGCTTTTGGACAGATGATGACATCAAGACTTTCAAATATTCTTCTTCAAAAGGGGCGCTAACTAGAGACGTCATATCTATACTTGCCAAGCTATAATTATTCACAAAAATTTGACAAAAATTCCGAAAAACATGAAAATCTGCCAACAGTCCCTTTCGCGAAAATTAGCCATTATTTTTACCCATATCTTGGCAATGTCCTAAAATTTAATAATAAAATTATTTTTAATGTATTAGAGTAATAGTTATGGGAATTTAACTCATATACTGTGACCAAAATGAATAAATTTGTTATTTGGGAGAATTTGAGAGTTGTATCTCTAAAGATACATTGCCTGAAAGTCCCGTATTACACACTTTTATGTCTCGTATTTTAAGGACACATTGCTAAATATATCAATGAGTTAGTAGACAATGTTTTTTATTAACACCGAATCACTAAAATTTCTTGAAAAACGCAGTCTAATCCACGACAGGCAGCATGGATTCCGTCAGCGCAGATCAACTGCCTTTCCTTTGTCACCCATTCTTGGAACAAGTCTACGGAACTACACGGTGCATCCCAGATTGTCGCTCTTGCCATATCCAAAGCATTCGACCAGGTCTGGCACGCAGCGCTGCTTAATAAACTTCCGGCCTATGGCCTACCACCAAAATTCTGTACCTGGGCAGCAAATTTCCTCTCCAACAGGAGCATTACTGTTGTCGTGGATGGCCATTCCTCTAAACTGTATCCAATTAATGCAGGAGTTCCTCAAGGTTCAGCTTTAGCCCCTACTTTGTTTCTTCTCCACATCAATGACCTCCTCTTTAGCACATCCAACCCAGTTAACAGTTACGCGGACGACAGCACCCTCCACTCAGGTATACAATATTCTAAGCGTGTCTCTTTAGCCCAATTAGATGAGGATCGCAGACTCATGGAGGGTTCTATCTCCGTGGATCTCCAAAAAATATTAGACTGGGGAAGTAGAAATCTTGTACAATTCAACCCCACCAAATCACAGTCTTGCTTTTCTTCTCATAAGAGATTTATCAGCCCTAGACCCACCACAATGAACAACCAAGTTATTCAAAGTAATAAGTCATTTTCACGTGTTGGCATTTCTGTGGATCGAAATCTCAATTGGCACCAACATGTCACATCAATTGCAGAAGCGGCTGCTAAGAAATTAGGTTTCCTCTTCTGGGCTCGCAAATACTTTTCACCAGCTAATCTATATACCTTATATACTTCACAAATAAGACCAAACCTCGAATACTGCTCCCACATCTGGGGTGCTGCTGCCGCTTCTACACTCGCTGTCCTGGACTCTCTTTTATAGATATCTGCACGGGCACTTCTCAGAGGAGCTTTCTTCCATAGTGCCTCCATCTGCTGCCTCCAACAGATCTACCATGGGAACAGAGCGATTGCACCCTTTTACTGTCCAGGTCACCAGACATAGAACATCTTGTTGTGCCCGCTCTTTTGACCCGAGGACTTTCAAGTTGTGGAATTCCTTTCCAGGACATGTTTTTGCTTCTCGTCCGAACCTCCAAACCTTCACGTCCAGAATTAACAAGTTGCCTCTTTGTTGTTGAAATATAAAAAAAGGCATCAATTTCGTTACCGGTATAACCAATATAGTAGAAACAATGTATCATATATAATCAAAATAACTTATTGTTTGAAAATGTGGGAAAAATTTTCCGAAAATATACTTTAAAAGCTTCCGAGAAAACTGGTTTCCTAGCCAATGAACCCTACGTTAATAGAAAATTGAGTTATTGAAACTTGAAGCATTTAATGAAAATTCGCTACCAAAACGCGCTTGCTGTGTCTAGATATATTTTCTTACAAACATGCATCATATTTCGATGAAAAATGCAAAAATGCAATAATATAAGGGATGCTCGAAAATTTTTTTTGTAGGTATCACTAACGACTTACGGCAAAATACTTTTATAAGATGCAGCTCAAAACACCCTGTAATTAACGTACACAATTTTTTCCCGTGTCTTGTATAATGACAGTTATATTGACGTTTACCGTAGAAATACATCACCCTGTATATATGTAAACAGATAAAAACTGAAACTAAACCCGCATGTGAATTCTAAGGGGCCTAGTTTGCACTCAATTGAAGAAATATTTTTAAAATTCAGAAGTCGCGGTCTCCTCGCAAACGAATTTTTTGTACGCAAATTTGTCAAACGTTATAGACCGTTAACCCATAAACTAAGCTAAAACTACTGCCGAAGCATCAGAGAAAGGGTCTATTTGAAATTATTTTTCTGGAAATATTTTAGTAAAAAAAGGACAATGACGGTTCAACCTGAAACTTAAGTGTTTGTAGAACACTCTTCTTGCGACATTTTCTTTACATAACACGTATTTCTTTCAGGTTCTTTGCCTAAATGTCGCTAATTTTGACGTTTCAAATCGCGACTTTCACGTTTTGTGGTGCCTATAACTTTTTTGTCGTTACAGACTTAAATTTTGGTACATGGTACAAACACGCGTAACAAATTTGGTTACTCTTACTTTGTTATTTCCGCGGCGATATGAAAGTTTTCCGAAAGAGGACACAAAATTTTCTTGGAAAACCCAAGCCGATTTTTCTGTCTAAAGAACTTGTCCAAGCTACTTGCAAAAGGAAGGTACTCACCAAATTTGACCAAACTCGGCGCATATTTTTTTAAGAAACGCTGAAACACGTCAATTTTAATATGGAGGGGGACATGCTTTGACATAAAACTCAACTTTGTCACATCAACCCTTTAAGAGCGGTGATAACAACCCTTATATCTTAAATAGGGAACATGGGTCGAGTGTTACATCATTTGAAATGTCTTTCTTTTCTGAATTCAGCACACTAATTTTTTTGGAAGTTTTATCAACTCGTTTAAAAATTATTCACAATTGGAGTTGCAAGAACGTATTTCTTTCATTGTAATAAAAAATTCATTAATTAGTAAATTTTTCGTTAAAAAAAACTAAAAAACAAAACCAAACGTTCAAAAATGTTTATTCAGTTCAGTAAGTGTTCAAATTGTTGACCACCAGCTTCCATACAAAAGTACAAATTTTGTTCAAAACTAGCTTTGACATTCTGGAGCATTTGTTGAGTTATTAGACGGCATTCTTCAACAATGCGTCGTCGTAATTCTTCCAGAGACTCCGGTTCCATTGCGTAAAATCTACTCTTTAAATGGCCTCATAGAAAGAAGTCTAAAGGAGTTAAATCCGGTGATGTAGGGGGCCACTCAATAGCACCTCTACGTCCAATCCATTGTCCTAGAAACTCTCTGTTCAAAAACTCATTAACACGTTGTGAAAAATGCGGAGGAGCCTCATCTTGTTGGAACACTTATTGATTTTCAGCAATGTCAATTAGTAGAGGGTAAACGATATCTTATAGTAACTCCAAATACGTTTCGCTACTCAAATTTCCATCAAGAAAAATTGGTCCGCTTAAAGGTCTTCAAAAATGCCAGTCCAGACATTCAATTTCTGTGGAGTTTGAGTGTGGACGTCGTGAAAATTTGTTGGATTATTATCTGCTCAATAACGACAATTATGACGATTGACTGTAGAGTTTAATAAAAACGTACACTCGTCTGAAAAACAGATATTGAACAGAAAGTTCCCGTTATCAGCTATTCGTGCAGTCATAACTTCACAAAACTCCAGCCGCCGATCAAATTCATCTTCATTCTGTTGTTGTACAAGATGAATTTTATACGGGTGAAATTTATGGTGCTTCAATATTCACTAAATAGTTCTTCTTTTGATGTTTGAAACAGTGTCCAATTTTCTCGTGCTCAAAGTTGGGTCTGCAGCAATTTGTCCTAAAACTTCAATCTCAGTAGTCTCATTTCTAACCGAAAATTCACGTTCAGGATCCCGTTTTTTGTTGGCTACTGAACGACTTTGTCGAAACTTTGCAACTAACTCCAAAATGTATTTTCTGTTAACATGTCTGTTCGGATGTCGTTCATTAAACAAATTTGCGGTACGGTTGGCACAGACATCGTTTTTGAAAAAAGAGTAATTATTTCAACTCTTTCTTCTACAGAATACACCACTGTGAAATTAATTTCCGGTAGTACTATCAAGTATCAAACCGACCGATAAACTGAAATAATAAACCGCATTTCTCTCATTCCGATAAGAAATGTTCTGATAGTCAATTTTTTGTATACAAACCAACAAAACATTGACTATCAGCACATTTCTTATCGGAATGAATGAAATGCGTTTTTGCATCTTCAACTGTGAATAATTTTTAAATGAGTTGATAAAACTTAAAAAAGAATAGTGTGTTGAATTCAGCAGAGAAAGAGCTTTCAAATGATGTAACACTCGACCCATGTTCCCTATTTTAAATATAAGGGTTGTTATCACCACCCCTAAGTGGTTGATGTGAGATAGTTGACTTTTATGTCAAAACATGTCCCCCTCAATATTAAAATTGACGTGTTTCAGCGTTTCCTAAAAAAAAATTCTCTGGACGCAAAACGGTCTGTTTCGTTTTCAAAGCGCCAGCCTATGTATATATATATATATATATATATATATATATATATATATATATATATATATATATATATATATATATATATAAATTGAAACATACCCCCGAATATGGGTTCTAGCCTAGTTTAGGCTCATCTGAGGAAGTTTTTTCAAAATACAAAAGTCGCGATTTCGTTATTAGTAAATTTTTTTAAGAAAATTCACTGAAAAGACAGAAAGTCGTTGTTGCAACAACACGGCGACATAGCTTCTAGGCGGCTGTGATGACGGGCACGATCGCAAAAAGCAACTGCCAAGAAATTACAGGCTAATATTGTACATCCCTTTGCTTGTAGAAAAGTTAGCAAGCATATGTGCATCAATGAACCGAAATTATCTCTAAATGTAGAATGCAGCATCCCATAGTGTGGTGTGTGGAGTTGCAGAGGGCCGCCGCCATGCTACTATTGTCCTGACTCGCCCAGCCAACTAATGAGGATAACTAGAGTTAGGTCAACTCTATTCAAAAAGGACTGGGCCTCTCTAATCGCACATCCTCCAGCCCAGGTGTGTCTACCCTGCCTTTACCTCTGCAAACCCGATGACTTTACCTGACATCCACATGGATTAATTGAGAAGTTAAAATGTTATACTGGGAGTTTTCCATAACTGGTTTAGAAGACAAATTGCTTTATAATAGGGACTGGATTAATAAAAAACTAGTTTAGAGTGCGTTAATGCCGAAAGTACTCCAATAATGAAAGTCGTGAGTCGTAACCTACAGACTCTACTTAGTGAATTTTCATTAAGAAAATTCACTAATAGAGAGGTATCGATGGTGAGACTTTCGGGAATTTTCTTCCAATGAGCGCGAATTAGGGCATCTGGAAACCATATCCATGATCAGTTAAAATATATATATATATATATATATATATATATATATATATATATATATATATATATATTATTACCGTATAAATTATTTGTTTTTATATTTTATTAAAATATTTTTGTCCCTCAGTGGGAGTTCAGGCGCTATTCAAATTTGTTGCCAATGAAGTTGGCAAACAAAAATTTAAATGAAATAATTTCTTTCTTGAAAAAGGACTGATCTGCTTATTGATGACTGGGTGAATGAAATGAAAACGCAGATTTTACAATGTTAAATATAATGAAACATAAGTTCAAATATAAACGCAATAAAAGAAAATGAACTGAATACGTTAACACTAAAACCATATATCTAGTTAAACTGTCTCTAATCTAATTATAAATATTTAAGTAAACTCTAATTTAAATTATTACAAGACTTGTTTTTCTAAAGTGATGTTTCTCAAAAACTTTCTAATTTTATATGGTCTTTTGTTAGGTTATTTTGATATCACAAAAAATGTATATATTTCTGGGGTCTTCTTGTTTGTATAAAATTGTCAATTAGCTGTTTATGTATATAGCGTTTTGGTACAACAAGGTATATCTCACCACAATTCCTCCTTGTAAATTCCGTCGTTCCAAATATATATGCAACGTCTTCTCAATACTATTTTAATCTTCTAGTACTCTGTATATTTTGTTGATGGTGATTTTGTAGGCAATGATGTAAAATATTTTATCTTTATGTCTTTGGACTGTTATTTAAAAATCTGTTTTTGGAACCATGTATTTCTAATCTGTCATCCATTTTCTGACAAATTGTCATTCCACTTCCTCACTTGATTTTATTTTTAACTAATCATTTTCTGATTGATCGTTATGGATACACAGTTAGTCAATAATATGTTAAAACAAACTTTGCTTTCATTTCATTCTTATAACTATTGGAATTGATAATTGAAAACTAAATAGTGATTTTATTCATATTACATGATTTTCTCAACTCTAAAGGCACACCAATTTACGTGTGTATATACCTCTTTTTAATTTTCAAACGATTTCATTTGTGTGTAGTTACAAATTTTACATTGTTGTTACCTGTCTTGTAGCAACAGAGTCTATCTCAACAAATTTATTTTACAAGGTATCATCCACCAAATATTTTTTTTATATTATTTATTGTTTTTTTTTTCTTGAGAAAGAATTAACGACGAACATTTTTCAAAAACTATAATATCATAGCAATATATATATATATATATATATATATATATATATATATATATATATATATATATATATATCCAACCGATAACCCAAAAAATACTTAACTGATTTGGACCAAATTTGAGAATTACCCTTATTTTGCTAATGGCTTGGATGATTTCTTTATCAAATCTTAACGGCCAATTTTTCTTAGTAAAAAATTTAAAATTATTTTTTAAAACGCAATATCTCTTAAATTGTCTAAGTGATTGAAGCGAATATTTACAACCGAAAAGAACATAGACAGGCGTGGTTGTGTACGAATTTCAACGTTTGATCAAAGGAAAATAAAGTTATTCTAAATTAATGATTAAATAATCCTCGACATTACTTCAGATTCTGTAATGCAATATCTACAATGTTGGACAAAAGCAGATGGCGTTATCGTAGATACAAATCTAAACAATGGAAGTTTTCGCAAGACGTCAGCCTGGAGAACGTTGTGAGAGATACGACAGGGACGCCATCTCGGTGCAAGACCAAGTAGTATGTTTTCACGATAGCTCTAGCTTACACAAAATGTTATAAAATAAAGCTGTGTACAATCAACTAAGAATTGTGTCAGCCTTGGACCATTTCTTTCCTAATACCAGGACAAATTTTGCGTCCAAAAGCGCTAAATTTTAGCATGCGAATGTATATTATAAAATAAAAAATTCGGGACGCAGCAAGTGCGTTATAGTAGTGAATTTTCATAAGGATTGTACACTATTAGTAAGATATATTATGAAAACTAATTCTTTAAATTTAGATGGACCTTGGAGATCGGTTTTAGAGTCCTAGTTAGCGATTATTTGAAAAAAATTATATTTTATATGGAGTTAAAAAATTAAAATTTAGTCTAAGATATAATATGTAAGAACTGCAAGTGCCTTTAAAAAATTGTGTTACAAATTTCATTAAATTTACAAAAGTTTTTCAGAAAGAAAATAATTATTTACTAAGCCAATTTACCTGTCAAATTATAAATATGGCCGGTATTTTCCCTTATTAATTGCTTGGATGATTTTGTTTTAGTCAACCCATCCAGCTTTTACAAACAATAAACAACAAAAGTCTGGACGCAGCAAGTGCGTTATATTAGTGGATTTTCATTAAAATGTTTTTAATAGCAAATATGTGTTTTTTTAAAGAAAGCAGGCATCAAATTTGGTTACCAGTATAACCAATATAGTAGAAACAATGTGCTATGTTTCATTAAAATAACTTTATTGTTTCAAAATGTACAAAAATTTCCGAAAGTAAACTTAATGTGTTCCCGAAAAAACTGGTTTCTTGGTCAACCTTATAGGTTAATAGCAAATTGAGCTATTCAAATTTGAAGCATTTAAAGAAAATTCGCTACCATAACGCAATTTCTGCGTACCGAATTTCTTTTATTACAAACATGCATTATATTTCGATGGAAAATGCAAAAATGCAACAGCATAAGGCGTGTTCGATTAAAAAAAAGAAAATTTGTATCACCAACGACTTATGGGAAAGCCTGTGATTGTAGAAGTATTTTTTAAGATGTAGCTTAAAACACCCTATAATTAATGTATTAATTTTTTATTTTGTATCTTGTATAATAACGGATATATTGAGCTTTATTGATTTTTTAAGAAAATTCGATAAAAATTATACACTATTAAACGATAAACTTTATAGCTAAGACTACTGCCAAAGCATCAGAGAAAGGGTCTATTTGAAAAGAATTTTCTGGAAACATTTTAGTAAAATTAAGGAGAATGACGGTTGAAGCTAAGACTTCAGGCTTTGTAAAACATTCTTCGTGAGACATTTTCTTTCCATAGTACGTATTAGTTTCAGGTTCTTTGCCTAAATGTTGCCAATTTTGACGTTTTAAATCGCGACTTTGACGTTTTGAGGAAAACCCTAATTTATTTTTCTAAATGTCCCTAACTTTTTTGTCTTTCAACCTACAACGCTAAATTTTGGTATGTAATTTGCCTATAATGATATAAGACCAATCCTGACTGCCCTTGCTTTGTTATTTCCGGAGATATAATTTCTCCGGGAAAACCTGGGCCTATTTTCTTGGCTAACAAACTTGCACATGCAACATGCAACTTGCAAAAAGAAGGTATTCACCAAATTTATTTAATATCGGCCTATTATTTTTTGAGTTATCAGTGTTATACCTACCTATATATATATATATATATATATATATATATATATATATATATATATATATATATATATATATATATATACTTATATATATATATATATATATATATATATATATATATATATATATATATATATATATATATAAACGTATATAAATTGGAACTGACTCCGGATATGTATTCAAAGGAGCCTAAGTAACGCTCACTTGAGGAAAATTTTCATTATTCAAAAGACGGGATCTCCTCATTAGTGAATTTTTTTAAGAAAATTCCCTTAAAAAGGTTTTTTATGTTGTAGTAGCAAATTTTCCTTAAAATATTTCAAATCCGATAGCACAATAAATTTCCCATTAAACCAGAATCTTCAATATTGAACCGTAGTAACACCTATGTAAACGCACGTGGGTACTAAATAACATAATTACCTTCGCGGATAACTACAAATTTGTTTTAAAAAACCTTTTTTGTTGTTTATTGTTTGCAAAAACTAGAGGGGGTGACTAAAACAAAACCATCCAAGCAATTAATAAGGAAAAATACCTGCCATATTTATAATTTGGCAGGTAAATTCGCTTTGTAAATAATGAAATTTTTTAAGACCATTTTATTAAAGACACTTGCAGTACTTACATATTATATCCAAGACCAAATCTTTTAGCTCCATTTAAAACATATTTTTTTTCAAATAATCGCTAACTGGGACTCTGAAACCGATCTCCAAGGTCCATTTAAATTTAAACAATTAGTTTTAATAGTATATCTTACTAATAGTGTACAATTCTTATAAAAATTCACTACTACAACGCACTTGCTGCGTCCCGAAATTTTTTATTTTTGTGTCTAGACATTCCTAAAATTTTTTGTTTTTTTAGAATTTTACTGGCAAAAAATAAACGTCAGGCTATAAGGTAAAGCAGGAGGGTTTGCGCAAAATTTGGAAAATATCAATAAAAGGGGTATCTATGGTCATTTAGGAATGATCGAGTATTTTAGCGGCCACGATTAAAACTATCATGTTTTGATAGTACTTTATACAACATAAGTAGAAGTGGTAAAATAAGAGTTCAAAAATGCATCGGAGCCGAGATATACAGAGTGATATTGAAAAATACTATTCAGGAAATGTTTCTTTAACTGCTTATTTTTGCCACCAGCTGGCGCACTTTCGAATGAAACTTTCGAAGGCTGTTATCTCAAAATATTTCTATTACAGTGCTACCTTCTTTTAGTGCATTTTCTTTTAAAAATCACTAATGAAGAGATCCCGACTTTTGCATTTTGAGAAAATGTCTTCAAATAAGCGCGAACTAGGTTCGCTAGAACTCATACCCTGAATCTATATATATATATATATATATATATATATATATATATATATATATATATATATATATATATATATATGTATATATATATATATATATATATATATATATATATATATATATATATATATATATATATATATAGGATGGAGCATTGAAAAGGAAACAGACGGATTTGCGTCCAGAGATTTTTTTTTTAAGAAACGCTGAAACACGTCACTTTTAATATTGAGGGGGACATGTTCCAACATAAAACTCAATTTTGTCACATCAACCCCGTAAGGGTGGTGATAACAACCCTTATATTTTAAATAGGGAACATGAGTCGAGTTTTACATCACTTGAAAGCTCTTTCTTTTCTAAATTCAGCACACTAATTTTTTTGGAAGTTTTATCAGCTCGTTTAAAAATTATTCACAGTTGAAAATGCAAAAACGCATTTCACTCATTCCGATAAGAAATGTGCTGATAGTCAATTTTTTGTTGGTTTGTAAACAAAAAATTGACTATCAGAACATTTCTTATCGGAACGAGAGAAATGGGGTTTATTATTTCAGTTTATCGGTCGGTTTGATACATTTATATATATATATATATATATATATATATATATATATATATATATATATATATATATATATATATATATATATAAATTGAAACCGACCCCGGATATGTGTTCTCGGGGGCCTGATTAGTGCTAACTTGAATGAATTTTTTCAAAATTCAAAAGTCGAGATCTCCTCATTAGTGAATTTTTTTAAAGAAAATTCACCAAAATGACATTTGGCATAACCTTACTAATTCTAGACAATAATAAACACTAAATTTAAAACGAAAACAATTTTATATGCTGTAATCTTGATTTTAAAAGTCTCACAACACAAAAACACTTTGTCTTTGATAAACTTTGGTCCATTGCTTACATAAAAAACACTCTCTTATATATTCTATACAAAGTGTTTGGTTTTTATTACATTTAGGCAATTGTTTTATAGCATAATTCTTTGTTTTGAATGTCATGATTAAGAGTTTAAGCTATTTGCATATATATATTTGGCTCATTTAAGCCCATTTAAACTGAGATGCTATCCAAATTTGCTAGTTATAAATCTCAAAAGTTTCACTAATGATTATTTTAATAAACTATGGCTTTATACCTGTCATTGCTCATCCAATGTTTCTTGAACAGAGAGTTTCCAGGACAATGGAATGGGCGTAGAAGTGCTATTGAGTGGCCCTCTAGATCACCGGATTTAACTCCTTTAGACTTCTTTCTATGGCGCCATTTAGAGAGTAGAATTTACGCAACAGAACCGGCGTCTCCGTAAGATTACGACGACGCATTGTTGAAGAATGCCGTCTAATAAGTCCACAAATGCTCCAGAATGTCAGAGCTCGTTTTGAACAAAATTTGTACTTTTCTATGGAAGCTGGTGGTCAACAATTTGAACACTTACTTAACTGAATAAACATTTTTGAACGTTTGGTTTTGTTTTTTAGTGTTTTTAACGAAAAATTGACTAATTAGTCAATTTTTTTATCACAATGAATGAAATACGTTCTTGCAACTCCAACTTTGAATAATTCTTAAACGAGTTGATAAAACTTCCAAAAAAATTTAGTGTGCTGAATATATACAGTGTGGAACAGCCAAATGGAATAAATTCGATAACGGATAAATGAGGACGTGTTGGGAAAAACGCTTGGACACGTCGATTTGTATTTTTGACTGCGCATCTTTTTCAAGAAAAAAAATTATTTAGGGTGCGTCATGTGACAGTGGCCAATACCAACTTTCTTATTTTAAATACAAGCCCCTGTATATTATTAATTTTTTGGATTCTTCAGAAAATTCTAGACATAATTCATGTACAATGTCCTATACCTATCTTCAACTGTTTCGGAAATATTAAGTATTTTCAGATTTATTACAAAAATTAACATTAAAAATAGAAAATTATTTTATTTCACAAATTCTAATAAGAAATACTGATTATTTCTTAATAATTTAAAAAAACAAAAAAAAATTAATGTCAATGTAGTAAATGTTCAAAATGCTCGCCACGAACATCTTGGCAACATGCTAATCTGGTATAGAAATGTCTTCTAACATTACTCAACATCTCAGGCGTGACTGATCTAATCGCAAGCGTGATTCGTCTTTTTAAGTCATCTAAGTTGAGGGGCTTAGTTTTGTATACAATACTTTTGACATATCCCCACAAAAAGTAGTCTAATAGCGACAGATCAGGAGATCGTGCTGGCCATTCTATCGATCCGCGCCTCCCTATCCACCGATTTGGAAAAATTTGGTTCAGGTACTGCCGGACATTGATTTGGTAATGGGGCGGTGCTCCATCTTGCTGAAACCATATTTTATTGGCAGGAACTTGTGGGTTTGCTGGATCTGGATATAAGTTTGTCAAAGTTGGCACGACATTATTTTGGAGCAGTTCTAAATATTTATCCCCATTCAAGTTGCCATCAATGAAAAAGGGACCTACGATATGATTTCCAACAATTCCTGCCCAAACATTAACTTTTTCAGGATATTGCGTATGTTCCTCTCTCATCCAATGAGGATTCTCATTAGACCAATAGCGGCAATTTTGACGATTAACATGACCGTGAAGTGTAAATGTGCTCTCATCAGAAAACAAAACATCTTCTAATTGGATCACATTGTTATCTAACATTGCCATCATTTGTTCACAAAAATACGTTCTCCTATCGAAATCGTCCTCCATGAGCTCCTGAGTTGGTATCATTTTATAGGGATGCATTTTACTTTCCTTTAATGTTCGAAAAATTGCTGTGTGGCTAACGTTGAATAGTTGGGCTGCTTGTCGACCAGAAGTATGTGGGTTTTCTTGAAACTAAAGCGTAATATCCAATTTCGTATCATCACTTACTGCATTGGCAGCTACTTTTTTTATCTGTCTCACATGACCAAGCTCGCGAAACTGCTTTTCTATTTTGCTAATTGTTCCTTGGGATACAGGCGGCAAATTTGGAAATTTTTCGTGAAATAAGCGAGACACTTCCATCTGTGTCCGTGTGTTATCTCCATAACCAATCATTTGTAGAATGGTTATTTTGTGCATTTCTGTTAAATGAACCATTTTTCTGATATTATTACGTACAGTTAACGAAATTCAAACGACAATAGCACTGACACTAATCACTACTGTCATGCAGGCAGACAACAAGTTGCTAAGGCTACGAGTTTTATACGAACAGAAAGAAAACTGTTTTTGTTTTTGTTTCATTTCATATCAGTAAAAAGAAACGCAGGAATGGTTTTTGTTTACTTTCTCATTATCAAGAGCTGAATGGGAAATAAGTATTGAATGCAATGTAGCGAATTTGTGAAATAAAATAATTTTCTATTTTTAATGTTAATTTTTGTAATAAATCTGAAAATACTTAATATTTCCGAAACAGTTGAAGATAGGTATAGAACATTGTACATGAATTATGTCTAGAATTTTCTGAAGAATCCAAAAAATTTATAATATACAGGAGCTTGTATTTAAAATAAGAAAGTTGGTATTGGCCACTGTCACATGACGCACCCTATATAATTTTTTTTTCTTGAAAAAGATGCGCAGTTAAAAATACAAATCGACGTGTCCAAGCGTTTTTCCCAACACGCCCTCATTTATCCGTTATCGAATTTATTCCATTTGGCTGTTCCACACTGTATATATATATATATATATATATATATATATATATATATATATATATATATATATATATATATATACATATATATATATATATATATATATATATATATATATATATATATATACATATATATATATATATATATATATATATATATATATATATATATATATATATATATATATATATATATATATATATATATATAAATTGAATTGACCCCGGATATGGGTTCTAGGTTCCCAAATTCCAAATTCGCGCTGATTTGAAAAAATCTTTGCAAAGTCTCACTCATCGATATCTCTCTATTAGTGAATTTTTTTTGGCGAACAAGGTCAGGAAAGGACCAGAAAAATAAATTTCAACATATTATAGTATTTCTTCTTAAAACGCCAAAGTCGCGATTTGAAATTTGAAATTCAAAATTGGCAACTTTCAACCAAAGAACCTGAAACGATTACGGGTTATGTAGAGAAAATGTCACAAGAAGTGTGTTTTTGACTTTGAATTTGGGTTCTAGGATTCTAGTTCGAAATTGGTTAGCTTTCTATAAGTAAAATTTTGTTTATGAAAATTTACTAGTAATAAGATAATTGGGATCATACATAATATTATCAGGCTTTACTAATTATTATTAACCAAAAATTAAAAGATCGTAGTGTTAAAGTTCATGTACTTTCAGTATAATGTGGATCATATTACATGGTTGATGTTGTCGAGGGGGAAAATCAACTCACAAAAGCTGTAATATGATATTATTTTGCATGAAATACTCTTTTAGCTACTTTGAATTGGCCTATAGTTGATCTTTTCACCGGCATACTGCATCTGGCTTCTATATGAATTGTTTTCAAACAATATCGTGACTCTAATGCTTATACGGACCTTAGAAATACTTGACTAAAATCCAATACGCTCACGAAGAAACAGAATTTTTGTCTAAGTGTTTAGGAGTTACATTTTTCTAAACCATGGTAGCATATTTTCCTGTTGTGTAAAAATCTCCTAAGTAAATAATACAATACGTTATGGTCGTGAATTTTCTTAGAAATAATCTGGTACCAAATATATTTTTAAAACTTTTTTTCTTGTAACATATAAATATAAAGTTTAGTATATAGTTTTTTTTTAATATTGTAAATTTACGTACCAAATGAGGCTTTTCTATTTTTTGAGGTAAGATTTTTCCTGAAAGAAAATCTAAAATTTTGCCGAAAAACCAAGTTCGATTTTTCTGGTTACCGAACTTATCCAAGCCACTTATAAAAGCAAGGTATGTGCCAAATGTTATCAAAATAACACAATTATTTTTTCAGTTATCGGTGTGATACATACATATATATATATATATATATATATATATATATATATATATATATATATATATATATATATAATGTTTGGAAATTGCACATTATAAACTATTAGTACATAAGAGTGTACATAATACAAATTCCATATAAATTTCACTATAAAACAAAAAAGAAAAACCCTTACGGAAGTCTAATTTGATGACGTTAAACTCCGATTATGTGTTGAAATATGTAAATGTTCAGACCTACGTATATTGGGGGGTTATCTTAGCAACGTTGTTGCAATAATTGGACCACTGGTCAGTAGTAAGTACAATACTTACGGTTTACACGTGATGTATATGAGCTCTTTGTAAATTGTGTATATATATATATATATATATATATATATATATATATATATATATATATATATATACATATATATATATATATATATATATATATATATATATATATATATATATATATATATATATATATCTATATCGTTTTTCTTTACACTAAAACATAAAAACAAAATAAAAACATTAATATACAAGCATATTCTCTATTATTATTAGTAACTGTTATTTGGATGAGCAATGACAGGTATAAAGCCATAGTTATTAAAATAATCATTAGTGAAACTTTTGAGATTTATAACTAGAAAATTTGGATAGCATCTCAGTTTAAATGGGTTTAAATGAGCCAAATATATATATGCAAAGAGCTTAAACTCTTAATCATGACATTTAAACCAAAGAATTATGCTCTAAAACAATTACCTAAATGTAATAAAAAACCAAACACTTTGTATAGAATATATAAGGGAGTGTTTTTTATGTAAGCAATGGACCAATGTTAATCAAAGACAAAGTTTTTTTGTGTTGTGAAACTTTTTAAATCAAGATTACAGCATATAAAATTGTTTTCGTTTTAAATTTAGTGTTTATTATTGTCTAGAATTAGTAAGGTTATGCCAAATGTCATTTTTAATAATAGCGATGTAGAATAATAAGATTTGAACTTACCGGGCTTTTTCAAAGATGCACAGCTGTCAGAAAAATGTATTAATTTTTTTCAAGAGAAAATGCTCTGGAAATAGAGGAAACGACATTCCAGATGAAATTGGACGAGATTTCCGTTTGTTGGTTGTTGATTGTTGGTTGTTAATGAATTAAGACGTGATAAGAGCGTCATATTTTACTTACCAAAAAACTTGAATATTCTAAAGTATATTTTGTGTAAAGGAGACCCATTGTGTCCCTGGAAGCAACAGAATGTATTAAATGAATGTTTTTCGTAAAAAAGACACTCGAAATAGTTATATATATATATATATATATATATATATATATATATATATATATATATATATATATATATATATATATATATATATATATATATATATATATAACCACGTCCAGACTTACCTACCAAATTTAGCCAGAAATCAAGGCAGAAACCTCAAATAAAGACAGTCAATTCTGTCAAACATCTATCAATATAAAGTATTTGTGGGAAATTGAACTTCTAAATAAATAAACAAAAATATTATTTGCGTTCTCACAATAGTTAAAAGTTACAAACCTAGAGGGCGTGAAAAGTCCGCAGTGCAAAATTCGAAAAGCCATTTTAAATATTGTTTATAAACTTTAATACCAATCAAAATTCTGTCAGTAATTTTAATAATCTACTTTGTTAATAACATTTAAGATTTTTCATAGAGGATCCGCTTTAAGTATGAGTTTCAAATTCTATGAAATAAAATTTTTTATAAACTTGAAGAGGTAATTCTTTGCGTAAATAATAAAAACATAAATTAAGATTAATTGCATATTAGGAGGGTCTTTTTCTCCTAATTAACATAATCCACCGCTGAGAAGAGAGAGAGAGCCAGGGCAGAAGTAAGTAAATTAAAAAGGTAAATTGATTTCAGTAAATTATCATAATTACTACATGTGACTGAGTAATAAGGGGGGATATGCAACCAATATTACACTAAGGTTGTTAATTTTAATATAACATATCTACAGGTATGGATTCAAATAATTCAAACACCACAGTCATAAACATTTATTAAACAAACAAATACATTAATAAAATCTACAAGGTCATACATAAACATTGTGTGTAAACTGTCAATATAAAAGTTTCTTTTACATTTTAAAATACAACAAACAGAAATTAAAATCAAAATAAAATAATATAGGGTGATTATTTATACGAGATACTATGTATAAAATTATACAAATTTAAATCAAGTATAAAAATTAGGATTATAAAATAAGTATAATCATAATATATATATATATATATATATATATATATATATATATATATATATATATATATATATATATATACATATATATATATATATATATATATATATATATATATATATATATATATATATATATATATATATATATAAATATATATATAAATATATATATATATATATATATATATATATATATATATATATATATATATATATATATATATATATATATATATATATATGTGTGCGTGTGTGTGTGTGTGTGTGTGTGTGTGGCTGTATGTTCGATAACTCCAAAAATACTTCACCAATCCAAATCAAATTAGCAATCTCCTTCATTTTTTAATGGCTTGGACGAATTCGTTAGACAATTTTGACACTCAAATACTTAAAAAAAAATGCAAAAAACTGTTTGAAAATGCAATATCTTATAAATTACTAGAAGTATGAAGCTAATACTTTACACGCATGTAGGTATCGTATAAGTGGTCCTGTCTACCAAATTTGAACTTAATCGGTTTAGCAAATTTTGGGTTATAACTAAATAAAAAATAAATAATTTACGATATAACATGAAATTACCTCTCAATTGGTGCCTATAATGTTAGACAAGGTCAGACAGATATATCATGCTTACTCTGCTATTGCAAACAAATGCTCCAAATCAAACAGGTCACAAAAATATGTCAAAATAAACAATCAGCGGGGTTGCCATTTGCCAACACTCTCAAGATAAACCACTCAAGGTATCAGAAAAATATATAGTAATAAATAAGGCAACATAAAACTACGTTTTATTATGTATAAATATTAAGCTTCCCATTCTCCAGGGTACTTAAAAGCCATCTCGCTCTCCTAGTTAAATCTGACAACACCAATTACCTATTTGTCATTTGTTATTTTGCCAACTGACAGGAGAGGGAGAGTAGAATTCGAGGGTATCTTCTTCTTCTTATTTGTTTACAGACGTCATCAACAAAGAAGATCACCTCGAAATCGACTCCGCTGCCGCTAATATCCTAGATTCTTAGAATAAGGTACTTATTGTTTACTTTTAGTTTTTATTTACTCTTCATCTCGTATATGGAAAATCTGAGGTAAATAAAACTACATAATATCATGCAGTAGTTTAAAGTATACCTATAAACAGATGCTCAGCGTAAATTCTTAAAATCCTAATTTCAAAATTTTGAATTGTTTATATTTATTTAGTTCATTTTCAAAAAGTATGGATACAGCAATAGTAAATAAGTGTTGAAAAGAGTTTAGGTGCAGCAAGTGCGTTATGGTAGTGAATTTTCGTGAAAATATTCCAAATGGTGACAATTCAATTTCCCATTAAACTAGAATCTTCAGTTTTGATACATACTAAAGCCTATATAAAAGCAGCGCGTGGGTACTAAATTAAAAAATAACACAATCAGCTACACAGGCAACGAATTTGTTTTAGAAAACCATTTATGTTATTTTGTTTGCAGAAACTGGTTGGACTGAGTTGGCTAAAACGGATCATCCAAACGACTAATAAGGAAAAATACCTGCCATGTTTGTAATTTGACAGGTACATTCGTTTTGTAATTAAAAATTAAATTTTCAGATTATCACATGGGGGCTTTTTAGAAAAAAATTCAGAAACATACTTAGACCTCCTTCTGGATACAGTAGTGAATAGGACTGTTGGGCGGGGAAGAAGATACAAAGAAAATGTGAACAAAAAGTGCGAAAAACCCAGCTTAGTTGGACTTCTATAAACTGCCTTTATCCCATTTTGTAGCTGTACCTCCTTAAAATTCTGTTTATCCCGCCCAGAATCCATATATTCCCCGCAGGTCCCGTAACTTTCTTGTGGGTTGTTACCAAGAAACTTTTCTTGTTTACATTGTTCTTGTTTATCCATTGAGGGTGGTTGTAGGCATGCAGAAGAAGACCCCTGCGACAAAGCAGCGAACCAAGATTTTCAATTTATGTTTAAATTTGTTACCCCATTTCATTTGTTTAAAATAGTTTTCCAAAAATGAGATTTAGGTTACCTTGTTTGTCAGTCTTACATAGAGAGCTACAATATTACATCATTTTCAAAAGTGTGGATACAGCAACAGTAAATAAGTGTTGAAAAAGGTCTGGGTGCAGCAAATATATCATGGTAGAGAATTTTTGTAAAAATATTTGAAATCCGTTAAATCAATTTCCTATTAAGCTGGAATCTTCAATCTTGAACCATAGTAACACCTATGTAAACGCAGCGTGGGTACTAAATTAAATAAAACATAATGAGCTTCGCGGATAACTACAAGCTGGTTTTAAAAAACCTTTTTTGTTGTTTTGTTTGCAAAAACTAGTCCGATTGGATAGCTGCCATACTTATGATTTGGCAGCTACATTTCCTTTGTAAATATTTTTTTTCTAGAAAACTTTTGTGACTTTATTGAAATTTGTAACACAATTTTTTTAAAGAGACTTGCAGTACTTACATATAGGGTGGCACATTGAAAACGAAACAGACCGATATGCGTCCAGAGAATTTTTTTGTTGTTGAGAAACCCTGAAACACGTTAATTTCAATATTAAGGGGGGCATGTTTTGTCATAAAACTCAACTTTGTCACATCAACCCCTTAAGGGTGGTGATAACAACCTTTACATTTTAAATGGGAAACATGGGTCGAGTGTTACATCATTTGAAAGCTCATTCTTTTCTGAATTCAGCACACTAATTTTTTTGGAAGTTTTATCAACTCGTTTGAGAATTATTCACAGTTGAAGATGCAAAAGCGCATTTCACTCATTCCTATAAGAAATGTGCTGATAGTCAATGTTTTGTTGGTTTTTAAACAAAAAATTGACTATCAGAACATTTCTTATCGGAATGAGATAAATGCGGTTTATTATTTCAGTTTATCGGTCGGTTTGATACTTGATAGTACTACCGAAAATTAATTTCACAATGATGTATTCTGTAGAAGAAAGAGTTGAAATAATTACTATTTTTTTCAAAAACGATGACTGTGCCAACCGTACCGCAAATTTGTTTAATGAACGACATCCGAACAGACATGTTAACAGAAAATACATTTTGCAGTTAGTTGCAAAGTTTCGACAAAGTGGTTCAGTAGCCAACAAAAAAGGCTGGACGCAGCAAGTGCGTTATGGTAGTGAATACTCATAAAAATGCTTTTAATAGCAAATATGTGTTTTTTAAGGAAGCAGGCATCAAATTTGGTTACCAGTATAACCTATATAGTAAAATAAATGTGCCATGTTTCATCAAAATAACTTTATTGTTTGAAAATGTAAAAAAAAATTCCAAAAGTAAACTTAAAGTGTTCCCCAAAAAACTCGTTTCTTGGTCAACCTTATAGGTTAATAGCAAATTGAGATATTCAAATATGAAATATTTGATCAAAATTCGCTACCATAACGCACTTGCTGCGTCCAGAATTTCTTTTCTTACAAACATGCATTATATTTCGATGGAAAATGCAATAACCTAAGGTGTGTTCGACTAAAAAAAAAAGATAATTTGTATCAGCAACGACTTATGGGCTAGCCTGTGATTGTAGAAATATTTTTTAAGGTGTAGCTCAAGACACCCTATAATTAATGTATACAATTTTTTTTCATATCTTGTATAATAACGGTTATATTGAAAATTCGACAAAAATTCTATACCGTTAAATGATAAACTCTATAGCTAAGACTACTGCCAAGCATCAGAGAAAGGGTCTATTTGAAATGCATTTTCTGGAAACATTTTAGTAAAATGAAGAACAATGACGGTTGAAACTAAGACTTCAGAGTTTGTAAAACATTCTTCTTGAGACATTTTTTTTCATAGCCCGTATTAGATTCAAGTTCTTTGCCTAAATGTTGCGAATTTTGACGTTTTAAATTGTCACTTTGACGTTTTGAGGAAAACCCCAATTAATTTTTATTTAAATGCCTATAACTTTTTTGTCTTTTGACCTACAGAGCTAAATTTTAGTAGGTAACCTACATATAATCACATAAACCCGCGTACCAAATTTGGTTGCCCTTGTTTTGTTAATTCGGAAGATATAATTTTTTTTCAAAAGAAAACACACAATTTTCCGGGAAAACCTAGGCCGATTTTCTTGGCTAACGAACTAATCCAAGCCATTTGCAAAAGGAAGGAACTCACCAAATTTAGTCAAAATCGGCCCATTATTTTTTGAGTTATCGGTATATATATATATATATATATATATATATATATATATATATATATATATATATATATATATATATATATATATATATATATATATATATATATATATATATACATATGAAAATTGAAACTGACCCCGGATATGTGTTCTGGGGGGCATAATTATTTTAAGAAATTTTTTCAAAATTCAAAAGTCGTGATCTCTTCATTAGTGAATTTTTTTAAAGAAAATTCACTAATAGGTACATTTAATAATATATTTGTTTATTAAGCTTGTGCAAAATCTACAACTTCGGTGTCAAAAATTTATGTAGAAGACATTTATATCAAATGTCGTAGTCCAAGATGCAATAACGATAAGGCCATGTGTGTGAATCTGTCAAGTCTTTTCATACCAACACGTACAAATAAACTATTGTAGTTACAGATCCAAGATAAAATTGCTTTATTGAAATGTTGTTTGATATTATCTATTAGTCTTTTTGTCACATGTCTTGCAACGTGTTTTTTGAATAGACTTTATATCTTCAGCTTATAGTACTTTGAAAGTCACTCGTCATCATCACAATCTAAGGTTTGAATTATATATATATATATATATATATATATATATATATATATATATATATATATATATATATATATATATATATATATGTGTGTGTGTGTGTGTGTGTGTGTGTGTGTGTCTAAAATGCCTGTACAAAACGTTATAACCGATTCCTTAGGCTAAAATATGAGGATCTAACCCAATTTGCATAGGTCCAAAAGTCGATAGTTTTCGAGTCCAAGTTATAATTTGTTGAAACTCCTTTTCAAATATCTATCTTAGTAATAACAGGATTTGCATTACATTTGGTACGTAGAGGTTTTTCAGGATCCATGTTTGATCTATGTTTTGATGTACCCTGCAGAGAGCGCCACCAACAGCTCTTTGTCTACATTTAAAGCTCAATAACTTTTTTCGGTACATCAAATTTCTTATCAGAAAATTTTATTACCTGATATGTTATCTTAAAAAAAGGTATACCTTATAGATTTTGATTTAAGGAGCCGTTTCTGTGATAATCGAATTTAAGTGTTTCATTGCGATCTAAAATTCATCATAGGAACGACAACACACTTTATCCAGGCTTAAGACTGGTCCAAGAAGTTTGAAGCATGTTTAAGGGCCAACGGACCTACAACACTTGAAATTTCCATTGGAGCATGTTTAAGGACCAATAGACTAACAACACTCAAACTTTACTGGCAAAGTACAAGAGGAGTGAGATGGAAAGTCAATAACAAACCAAAACAGCTAATTTTTATTAAATTATTAATTGTTGTATAACACTTTAAGTAAATGTTGAAAGCGAAGCCCGTTTTAGTTTACACAAAGATTAATTCTACGGAGAAAATTGAACTCCCCCCTATTCATCATCTCTGCATCTAACCGTAAAATGTTTACTGAATTTTGCACTCGCACCCATAATTCTTCTTTGGTGTTTATTGGTCTAGAAGATAACAACGGCTTAAGTGTTCCCAATAAAAAGTAATCCATTGGCGGTAAATCCGGTGAGCGAGGTGATCAATTCACAGAAGCATTGTTTCCTCTGCCGATCCATCGATTCTAAAATGTGCCATTTAAATGATTTCTGACGTTCACTGTGAAATGTGGTGGTGCATCGTCGTACATGAACCACATATTTTGCCTAACAGCTATTGGAAGTTCATCAAATAAATTAGGCTAATTAACTAAATGCTCTTGGTAGTTTAAAACATTTAAACGAGGTGGTAAGATGACAGGACCTATGATAAATCTGTCAATAATTCCTGCCCACACGTTAATTTTGAATTCACGTTGATAATGCAAAACCTTTATGGCATCCGGGTTTTCGTCAACATAGCTGTGTTCATTGGGTAAATTTATCATACCCCTTCTTGTAAAATAGCACTCGTCGGTGAATCAAATATTTCTAAGAAAATCTGGATCATTTCCAATCTTTTCATTAATAAAACGACAAAAGTGTAGTCTTAATTCGTGGTCGGTAGGTAAAAATCTTGCCAGTATCCTTAGGAACTCCAAGTTCCAAACCAATTTGTCTGGTGCTGAAACTCGGATCTTCTCCAATTCGTTCTGAAATTTCTTCCTCGGAAACTTAGCAAGAACAAACATACCGGTTTCTCATAGACGCCTTTCAACAGCGGTAGATGTTTGATGGTTATAAAATGTCTGTTATAAAATCTTTGTTGATAATCTCTGACCGATTCCCGACCATTTCCTTGGCAATAACCATAAACTAATATCATATCGGTCATTTCTGCATTGGTGTAGGGTAAGGCCATAACGAGAAATTGACGAAAGAAGTAATAACTTTTAAAACTACATGGACAACTGGTCAGGCTTGATTGTTTAATATTGCTGTTTTGTAACTAATGACAATACTTAATAATGTGTCGTTCGTGTGATTAATTTTTAGAACGCAATGAAACACTTAAATTCGATCAAAGAAACGGCTCCTCAAAGAAAAATCTACAAGGTATACCTTTTTTAAAGATAAGGTATCAGGTAATGAAAATTTCTGATAAGAAATTTGATATACCGAGGCAGAAAAAAATTATTGAGCTTTAAGACCAAGTGTTGCTCGCGGCGCCCTCTTCAAGGTACGTCAAAACTATGATTAAACATGGATCGCTCATCCTGAAAAACCTCTACGTACCAAATTTCATGAAAATTCTGTCATTACTAAGATGTATATTTTAAAAGGAGTTTCAACAAATAATAACTTCAACACCCTGTATTACGAAAACTATCAACTTTTGGACTAAGATAAATTGAGCCAGATCCTCATATTTTAGCCTAAGGATACAGTCATAGCATTTTGTACAGACCTTTTAGAGACGCCCTGTATGTATATATATATATATATATATATATATATATATATATATATATATATATATATATATATATATATATATATATATATATCCACCGATAAGTCAAAAAATTAATCTTGAAAAAATCTCGAAAATTGATCAAATTTGGTGAGTGCCTTCCTTTAGCAAGTGGCTTGGATAAGTTCATTAGCCTGGAAAATCAACCTAGTTTCTCCCAAAAACTTTTGTGTTGTGTTTCGGAAAATTCTTATATCTCTAGAAATAGCAAAGTGATGGCAACCAAATTTGGGATACGGGTTTGCACCATAAAAGGTAAACTACGTACGAAAATTTATGTCTGTACGTTAGAAGACAAAAAAGTTAGGCATTTAAAAAACAAATTAGGGGGTTTTCGTCAAAACGTCAAAGTCGCAATTTAAAACGTCAAAATTGGCAATATTTAGGCAAATAACCTCAAACAAATACGGGTTATGTAGAGAAAATGTTGCAAAAAGTGTGTTTTACAAACCCTTAAGTTTAATCTTCAACTGTCATTGTCCTTCAATTTACCAAACTATTTCCAGAACATTAATTTCAAATAGACCCTTTCTCTGATGCTTTGGAAGTAATTTTGGTTACGTTTATGGTTTAATGGTCTATCATTTTTATTGAATTTTCATAGAAAAAATTAGCTGATGAAGAGGCCGCGTCTTTTGTATTAAATGTTTTTTCAAATGACTGCAAAATAGGCTGAAACTGATCTCAGGGCATATAGATCCTATGAACTAACGGAACGCACAAGCTACCTACAACGGTCTCGAGAACTACAAAGTATGTATCACCTACCTATGTCACCTAAACAGGGTTTTTAAGTGAGATGACGCACAGTATGGAGCAAGTACTTCCACAGAAGCAAGACATACACGTATGTAATAGACAACCCGACAACGCAGATCAGACCCACATTACGCTCCTCCACCAGAACATGCAGTGTCTGCATTCCAAGATTCATCAGCTGGAAATAGCTCTGCAAGACGATAATCCCGAACTACTTCTAATATCTGAACACTGGCAATCCAGGGAGCAACTCGAAACACTACCCATCAAGGATTATACATTGATATCCTACTTTTGCCGAGACATAAATCAACATGGTGGTGCTGCAATCTATGCCAGACAGGGTATAGATGCTAAACCCGTAACGGCACTGAATAAGTTGAGCGTCAAGAATCTCTGTGAATGCTGTGCTGTGGAACTTTCCTCCGGTCTCTTGGTAGTGTGCATATACCATCCCCCGGACAATAACATGGAAAGAGTTGAGGCGTTTTTGAGTGCACTTGATGGTGTTCTCCGAACAATAAACTCAGTGGGCCGGTTCCCTCAGGTTGTGATCGGTGGTGACTTTAATATTAATGTGCTTGTAGACAGTACCTCTCATAGACTATTTCGCGACATCCTTAGCAGCTACGGCATGAAAATCACCGTACACGATCCTACACGTGTGACGCCTACATCATCTACATCCATTGACAATTTCCTTGTTAGTGAAAGGACCTTACCTAAATTCTCAGCCAATACATTGAAAACATTCCTTGGTGACCATCATGCAGTGCTCATACGGATCCCCAATGCCAAGTGTAGCACGAGCGGAATAACAGTTGCTAAACGAATAATCAGCGGGGCCAATATAGACGCCTTCATCGGACTGCTTGAACATGAGACATGGACAAACGTACTTCAAGAGACATCCCCCGAAGTTGCTTATAATAATTTCCTGGAAACATTCAACAACCATTTTAATGCATGTTTTCCCATTAGGGAAGTTAAAATCAGTAAGAAACGTAGAGCTCCTGCAACGACAGAAGTTAGGGAGATGAAGGAGGTCGTTGCTCTATATGGTGAGTTTGCCCAGCATTTTTCAGCATTTAAGCCTATCTTCAAAAAAGTAAATGCACAATATAAACAGCTGATCGCAGATGTAGGGAAGGCCGAACTCGACAAAGCTATCGGCCGCAGCAACAACAAGAGCAAAACTATGTGGAAAACCATAGACGAACTAACAGGGAGGAATGTAAGATGTAAAACTGAATACCCTGTCACACATGCGGACCTCCCAGACCAGTTTGGAGACTTCTTCTCATCTGCTGCTCAAAAAGCAACTGCTCATCTGCCTGCTGCGGTAGATATAGCATTTGTTGCGGGGATAACACCACAAGTGAGCACCCAATTTAAATTCCCACCTGTTACTCAAGAGGATGTCCTAAACGCAATAAATACCCTCAAATCATCTAGCTCTGCAGGGCCGGACGAGGTATCAAGCATATTGCTTAAGCGCTGCAGGTTTGTTGTTTCTTTACCACTGTCACATATATATAACATTTCATTATCCAGAGGTATCGTTCCATCAAAAATGAAAGAAGCATACACAAAACCGACATATAAAAAGGGTGATCCCGCGGATTATTCAAGCTACAGACAAATCAGCCTAACACCAACTTTCGCAAAAACCCTCGAAAAAATAGTCAATAACAAGCTGACAACCTATCTTGCTGATAATAAACTTCTTTCGCCATATCAACGTGGCTTTCGGCAAGCACGAAGCACTGAAACTGCAATTGTTGAGTTTGTGGAGCAAATTGTCGAACACATTGACAAAAAAGAGGTAGCGCTGGGAGTTTTTGTGGACTTTTCCAAAGCCTTCGACTGTTTGAATCATGAGATCCTTATATGTTCACTGTGTAGGTATGGAGTGACGGGCACCGCACTGGACTGGTTCAGAAGCTATCTTTCAGACAGAACACAAAGAGTTGTAATATCTAACTCTACCAACACTTACTTATCTAGGACTTTTGAAGTAACGGTTGGGGTGCCGCAAGGAACAGTTCTTGGACCTACGCTGTACATTATCTATGCCAACAGCCTACTTCAGTACATCACGCACCAATCTGAAAACAACATCAATCCAGATAACAAAAGAACGGTCGCCTCCTATGCCGATGATAGCAACTTTTTGATAGGTGGACATAGTGTTGAGCACATTATGGCTGATTCTGACAAAACCCTCAAAAGTCTAACCAATTGGGTCGATAAAAACAAGCTTGCACTTAACAAGGATAAAACAGCTTGCGTGTTTTTTAAATCTTCAAAATCAAAAAAAGGTACTGTACAAAGCGTAGAACTTGATGGCCAAACTGTAACCTTGCAGCCATCTACAAAACTACTAGGACTTCATATCGATAGTGAGTTAAAATGGAATGTTCACATCGATGAACTTTGCTCGCGAATCTCATCCGTTACATATGCAATAAGAACACTTACCCAAAGATGCAGTACCTTTACTGTGTTGTCACTGTATTATGCGTGTTTCTACTCACAACTAAGGTTTGGTATTACACACTGGGGATTAGCAAGTGAAGTAAACCGAGTTTTTAAACAACAAAAGCAAGTGATGAGGATCATATTCAAGATCCCTCATAGACACACTTGCAGAAACACTTTTAAAGAACAGGGTATCCTTACACTCCCCAGCATATACATCATGGAAGTGCTAACCCATGTTTTTCAAAACAAAACCAAATACACACGCAATGCAGTGGAACATGGATATACCACAAGAGGTAGAAATAACCTGCAAACTGACAAACGTGGCACAGCTCTGTACCAAAAATCACTGTTTTACAATGGCTGCAAGTTGTATAATGCGTTGCCGGAAGATGTACGGAATGTTGACACTTTACCAGCTTTAAAAAAAAAAGTGAAAACGATTCTTATAAACAAGACGTGCTACTCGGTGGATGATTTTTACACATAAACTACCATTAACTATCTTCTGTTTTTAAATTCTTATAATATGAACACTTTGTTTGTAGTGTAGTTGCCATAGTATAAACTATAAACCTAGTGCACCTGGTGACTCTAAAAAACAATATTGGAATTGGATCTGGATTCTGCAGCTCTTATCTTTTGAACGTTATAAACGTTATAAGTGTGTTTTATAAGTATCTTTGTTTTGTATTATTTAAGGAAAAATTTTCCTTAATTGTTATGCTTATTGTGTGTGCTATTGTCGTTCCTATTGTTAATTTTTTGACGTACATGAACATCCCTGTGTCATTCAGGTGACATTGGCCTGTTTCATTGTTAATATATACATTATACATTATATATTATAGGTCCCCTAGAACCGACATCCGTGGTTTGTTTCAGTATATATCTATTTTCGTATACACAGTGACGCATTTCTTCGCAAAGTTCAATATATTCGTTATTATACAAGATACGAGTGAGCCTCGGTGGTTGAGTGGTAAGAACGTGGGCCTCTGAACTGAAGGGTACTGGGTTCGATCCCAGAGTACTTATTTCACTTTTTCAGTACATACTGTACAATTAACACTAGCCGAGGTTGTGGCATTGTATTTGAGCAAGTTGAATGTATGCACGTTCCGCCCTTCGGAGGGGGCGTAAAGCTGTTGGTCCCGTGTCCTCGTGTTGGGCACGTTAAAGATCCCTATCCTCGTTACAGAAAGGCAGTGGTTCGGCAAAATTTCCAGGATAGTGAGGTGAAGCTGCTCCCTGTCGTCGGTGACCTGCCATACTCGCGGAAATAGGCGGACGTTTAAGAAATAAAAACACACATACACACTCAAGATAGGAAAAATTATATTATATAGGGTGTCTTAAACTGTTATTTTGACAATCACAGTTGGTCCATAGGTTGTTGGTGATACTATAATTTTTTTTTCAAACATCCCTTTATATTGTTGCATTTCTCCATTTTTTATCGAAGTATAATGCATATCTGCAGGGCAAAGAAATTTGATAGCGGTCATAATTCAACGAATTATTTCAACTGTTTTGTAACTTTTCAAATTTTCAAATATCAATATTTATGATACGGCGTTTTCACCAATAGATAGTATAGTCTCATGAAAGTGACGCATTCTGAGATGTTTTCGTTTATATTATTCATCTACAAAATCTTGATGCCACATACGGGGCGCTCTGAAATAGTGACTCAATTTGAAATATTTAAAAGATCGTGACACAATTTTTTCAATCTTATTTACAAATCAGGTAGTATATAATTTGAACTTATGTATTCTTTTAACAGTTTTTTTGTAAAAAAATAGACCGTTTTCGCAGAATTGTTTTTGGTTTCTGCAAAAATTATTGTTTCAAAGCTTTTTGTGAAATGTTGGTATTTCATAATAAATGTTTAATAACTTATTGTAAAAAAACTGTTCTGGGATTTTCTTGAAAAAAATTTCTTGCAAATTTTCGCGCAAATCTTTTGGTACGTTTCGTCGAAAAACTTCTTATGAATAATTATCATACCTTGGCAGGTGGGTAAATAGGTTGAAGATATTCGTTTACCAGGAAAATCGGACCAGCAGATCTGTATCTGTTCAGCTTTTAAAGCTTTCTACTGTTTTGTGTAACCAACTAAACTCATGTAAGGCTAGATGAATTCTCCCCACAATTAGAATCGTAAACCGGTTTCGCTCTAATTAGAGCTCGTCAGTACGGCATACTAATTGCAGCGAAAATACACCTATAAATACGGCTATGGTAGCCAGCCTTCCAACACTCAGTGACATATAAGACACACAGCACGTGCCGCCACTTCGTTGCGGAACCAAGTAGTATGTTGTCACGGCAGCTCCAAATAACACAAAGTGTTAAAAAATAGAGACTGTATACAACCGACAACAGTTAGTAATTTGTTAGATTAGCATGCCGTACTGACGAGCTCTAATTAGAAAGAAACCGGTCTACGGTTCTAATTGTGGTGATAATGCATCAAGCCTTACATAGTTTGTCCCTATATTAGGGTAGAAATGGACCAGGGCTGACAATTTACTAAATTGTTAGTTGGTTGTATACAGTATCTCGTATTTAACACTTTGTGTTATTTGGAGCTGCCGTGACAACATACTACTTAGTTCCGCAACGAGGTGACGGCACGTGCTTCGTGTCTTATATCTCATTAAGTGCAACTAAACTCATGTAATTTCTTGAGAGGATGGCTGTGAAATTCTTAGCAAAACTTCAAAACAAACAATTAAGCTGTCACCAGTTATTTGTTGTTAATTTATATGTAGTGCCAGTTTAACTTTGCATTTATAAGAAATGTAACATAATACACATTAAAATGCTGATATTTAAAACGTATTTATAAAAGATATCCCAAATTTGGCACCAATGGCCAGAAAAAAATTACGAAGAATTCTAAAAAACTACAAATTGTTTAGTAACATACAATTTTGATTATGTATGTTGAAATCACCATGTCCTTAGCTATAAAAAAGAATTAAGAACGTCATAAGTGTTCAATATGACCTCTATTAGCAGTTAAACCCATTGTGGATTCTGGAGATCACACCACCACCAGTCACCGCTTTTGCTATTTATTCTGCAGGCAATTCATCCAACGCTCTTCGTATTCGAGCAGTTAATGCCTTTTGAAGCTACGGGCATAGAATAAACTCTTTGCTTCATTACTCTCTAAAAGTAAAATTCTAATGGCGTGAGATCGGGGGACCTGACAGGCCAATTCCACGGTTCTAGAGGTCTCATCCATCTATCTTCAAAAATTTGAGTCAGCTGAGGATCGATTTGGTTGTGTCAGTGAGCTGGAGCCCCGTCTAATTAGCACCAATACTTCCTAAGTTGGTCTAAAGATATATCATCCAGAAAATTTGCCACAACCGTTTGCAAAATATTGAGATATATGTCGGCATTTAAATTTTCTTTCTAAATATGGTAAGCAACTTGGTTATCTTTAATTAGACAAGGAGACTCGTATAAATCTCGATAGATGTCGTTACTTTACACTAGTGAGAATAATAAATTGAAGTATCAGCCATTTTGCATCGTAACCGTTGCCATAGAAACGATAAATTGAACCAAAGAAAAAGCTAGCAGTTTGCAGAAGAAAATATAGCGGCAAATTCAAACAATAAATAATCAGTTCGAACTGTAAATATTAAAAGTAATTTTATAAATTTAAATAGCCAATAGCTAAATGTTAGACGATCCAGTAAGAAAATTAATGTAAAACCAAAATTAAATTGTCATGCTCGATTAAATTATTAATATTGTTGTCAAATTGTCAATTATAAAACAGGCATTAATAGAAGTGAATATTTTAAAATTGTTATATATATATATATATATATATATATATATATATATATATATATATATATATATATATATATGTTTCATTCCTAACAAGGCACATAATTTAAGAAAAAATTCTACAGAAAATTTAGGTAAAAAAGGTAAAAGTAAGAATTTTCAATTGCATCTCACTACATCCCTGCAGAAAAGAGTCAATATAAAGCCGTGGACAAATATAGTGAACCCTCTAATCAAATAATCAATAAAGAAAGACATTTGAAGGCGTCCAACTATATAAAATTTGAGCTTCATAAATATAGAACATAATATACTTTACAATATCAAGTATACAAATATAGGAGTCTAAAACTCTACGAATATTACACATAAACACAAAATTACTTAAACAAATTAAAAACAAAGTTCACTATTAAATAACATATACATATACACCCATAAAACTTGGACAGCAAATCATAATAATTGTCGCCCACATAAACCTGTTTAAAGCAGAATAAAACACGGGTAGTTAGTATATCATAAGAATATATACCAAGTGTTCGTCAAAATACTGTGTCTGAAGTCTGAGTTGAGTTCAATAAACTATTTGTTGTTATTTGTTCCTATTTTAGTGAATTTTCTTTAAAAAATTTACTAATGAGGAGATCCCGACTTTTGAATTTTGAAAAAATTTCTTCAAATGAGCACTAATTAGGCCCCCCAGAACACATATCCGGGGTCAGTTTCAATTTTTATATGTATATATATATATATATATATATATATATATATATATATATATATATATATATATATATATATATATATATATATATATATACACTCACATGCAAAAAAAAAAACGCAACACGCTGATATTTGGTAAGATTTGAGGTCTCATAACTTTTTTATTTTTAGTCTAATTTTCATAAATTTTCAGCAAACTTTAGTTGAAATGACTAACTTTAACTTGCGTATCCAGTCTTTATATATATATATATATATATATATATATATATATATATATATATATATATATATATATATATATATATATATGTGTGTATCACACCGATAACTCAAAAAATAATAGGCCGATTTTGATTAAATTTGGTGAATAAATTCCCTTTGCAAATGTCTTGGATAAGTTCGTTAGCCAGGAAAATCTGCCCAGGTTTTCCCGAAAAATCTTCTGTTTTCTTTCGAAAAAAAATTATATCTCCGGAATTATTAAAGTAAGGGCAACCAAATTTGGTACGTTTACATCCTTATAGGTAAGTTACCTACCAAAATTTAACTATGTAGGTCCAAAGACAAAAAAGTTATAGGCATTTAAAGAAAAATAAATTGGGGTTTTCCTCAAAACGTCAATGTTGCGATTTAAAACGTCAAAAGCGGCAACATTTAGGCCAATAACTTGAATCTAATACGGGCTATGGAAATCAAATGTCTCAAGAAGGATGTTTTACAAACCCTGAACTCTTAGTTTCAACCGTCATTGTCCTTTATTTTACTAAAATGTTTCCAGAAAATTCATTTTAAATAGACCCTTTCTCTGATTCTTGGCAGTAGTCTTAGCTATAGAGTTTATCGGTTAATGGTATATAATTTTTGTCGAACTTTCGTAAAAAATTAATAAAGCTCAATATATCCGTTATTATACAAGATATGAAAAAAATTTGTATATATTAATTATAGGGTGTCTTGAGCTACATACTTAAAAAATATTTCTACAATCACAGGATAGCCCATAAGTCGTTGGTGATACAAATTTTCTTTTTTTTTTTAATCAAACACGCCTTATGTTATTGAATTTTTGCATTTTCCATCAAAATATAATGCATGTTTGTAAGAAAAAAAAATCTGGAAGCAGCAAGTGCGTTATGGTAGCGAATTTTGATCAAATGCTTCATATTTGAATAGCCCAATTTGCTATTAACCTGTAAGGTTGACCAAGAAACGAGTTTTTCCGGAACACTTTAAGTTTACTTTCGGAAATTTGTGTACATTTTCAAACAATAAAGTTATTTTGATGAATCATGGCACATTGTTTTTATTATATAGGTTATACTGGTCACCAAATTTGATGCCTGCCTTCTTTAAAAAAACACATATATTTGCTATTAAAAACATTTTAATGAAAATTCACTACCATAACACACTTGCTGCGTCCAGACTTTTTTAGTACACAGGACGCTTCACCAAGAACCAAACATACATTCACCTTCCTTCATTTATTTCTTCCGGTTTTTTTTCTGTAAAGAACTTACTAACTTTTGAATGTACTTGAATTGATAATGTGAGAGTATCCTGTAGAGGAGCACACAATAGCGGAGATAGGGGCGGTAATTATTACCTTAGTCAAAAGGACGGCCCCTCACACATTCAAAGATATAAAATTGTGAGACCTTCCCCTCAGATGTAAGCAGTAGTTTGTTGTCCCGTGGGACATTACTGAATAACATCTCGGCAACTCCGCAAGGTTTCTAAAGTATTTGTTGAACAACCATACACTTCAAAGATGCTGGTAGTCAAGATTATTTCAATTGAGTGTTCTCATCTTTCCTCAAGAAACAAGCGATGTTTTGTCTACAATCTCACTAGGTACCTGTTGATCTACGATATATTAAACTTCATACACGTTCTGATAAAAAAATCGATTTCGTTTTTAGTGAATTTTCTTTTAAAAAAAAATCACTATTGAGGAGATCCCGACGTTTGTATTTTGAAAAATTTTCTTTAAATGAGCGCTAATTTGGCCACCCTGGAACACATATCCGGGGTCAGTTTAATTTTTTTTATGTTTATATATGAAGGGCTCAGTGCCAGAGTAGCCTAACGCACATTTATCCAGTTTTGAGAAAAGCTGTCTCAAAATCTGTGCTGTATTGTAAATCTATATATTAATTCTTCAACTGGGTTTTACTCTGCAACCCCTAAAAATATACACACAAGTCATTAGCAGTAAAGAACAAAAATATTATTTTCCATTAATATATTTTTGAAAATTAGTTGTAATTGTAGGCCTTTTTGGCAAAACAATTTTAATTACTTCACATCAATTTGTTGGTAAGGTATTACTGCTTAATATATTCTCAGGTAAATGAGAAAAAATAGTAATATGAATATGGTTTTTATTGAGGGTGACAAAATGATAATATTCTTCTTCTTAGGGTGCCATCTTCACTAATGGAGGTTAGCGACTACAACAGCAAACTCCTCTCTATCCTCCGCCGCTCTCGTCAAGTCCTCAAAGCCCAGACCTGTCCAATATCTTATGTTTCTTAGCCATGACAGTCTCTTTCTGCCTACACTTCTTTTCCCCTCTAGTTTACCTATAATTATGAGCTGGGGGATATAATATTTGGGATTGCGCAATAAGTGGCCCAGATATGCTGTCTTCCTCCGCTTGACAACCTGGAGGAGCTCTCTGTCTCTGTTGACTCTACGTAAGACCTCTTCATTTCGCACTCTTGCTGTCCATGGTATTTTTAGAATGCGCCGATAGACCCACATATTGAAAGCTTCCAGTTCATGATCTTTATTTTTAAGGTCCATGTATCTACTCCATATAGAATGACTGACCATATGTAGCATTTTGCTAACCTTAACCTTAGGTTTATGTCGAGATGCGAATCGCAACGAAGGCTTCGTATTTTTGTAAAGTTGTTTCTATCCAGCGTCCCAAGTATTTATCATGGTTGACCAGTTGTAATATGTTATTATTTATAATGAAGGGTATAGGTACATTCTGTCTCCTCTGCATTACCATTATTTTCGTTTTCCTCTCGTTGATCCGCATTCCAAATTCCGAACATGTCTCATTTAGCTGATCTAGAATATTTTCTAAGTCGGTATCCGTATCTGCCATTAATACGATGTCGTCGGCGTATCTAATAGTGTTTATCCGAACGCCATTTACTTTTATGCCTTCATTAACTTTCTCAAGAGCCTTTTTGAACAGAAGCTCGGAATACATATTAAACAACATGGGTGACAATACGCATCTCTGTCTTACTCCTTTCCCAATATTTATGCTGTTAGAAGTTTCGCCCTCTATTCGAATTTTGGCCACTTGGTACCGGTATAAGTTTTTGATTAAGGTTAAGCTCTTGCCATCTAGATCTATATTTCGTAGGGCGTCTATCAATTTCAGATGCTTCACTTGGTTGAAGGTCTTCTCAAAGTCGACAAAACAGAGAAAGATGTCCCTGTGTTGATCATAACACTTCTGGCACAACACTTGTAGGTTAAACAGCGCTTGATGATAATATAATAAGTACATTTTCAGTCATTAATTATTATCTTCACATTCTTCCCCGAATAACCCATTATCTGCAACATTCTCTTCACTGTTTAAATTCATAATTCATAAAAATCGTGGTGACCAGGTGGAATATACTTCAAAAGTTCTTGGAAATTATCCAGTTTTTCTTCTTGACTTTTCCGTCCATTTGCAAATAATGGATTTAAGTGTATACTCCCAAATTTACCTTCCCGCCCTCGCATTTTTTCGTTACATCGATTTCTAAAAATGGCGCATCATCTTGATGCGACTATTTATATTTTATCACTTTGGGTAGCCCTTTTTCTAACCTGATCCATCTCATGTTCAACCATGACACCTTATCTTGCTCTGTTGTCTTTTTCCTGTTAGTTATATTATCTTCCAGAGAGTGAGATGACACAAAATCGTCTGTAGACCTATTTGAACAACGAATTTTGATTTTTTTTTGAGCTCTCAATCATACTCAGCCAACGGTCAGGAATAAAAATATCTGCATGAAATTTTTTCGAATTCTCAATCACAGCGAAATTTTGATCACATGAAGAGAATGAGTGGCCGGGTATAAAATACTTAAAATCAATAAGTTCCAGATTTGCCGAGTTATCTAAGAAATGGGCAAGAAGTAATATGATTTTAATATTTCTGTTTTGGCCACCACAACTGTAACTGTAGAAAATAATTTTTCTTATATCTGGTGGAACAAATCTTTTGAAATGTTGAATGATACAAGAAGTCACTTCCTGGGCTCCACGTGACGCTATTGCTTCGTTCCATATGTACATCTAGCCAGTCTTCGCGATTTCATCGTGAACACATAGGTTGTATGTCCACAGTTGCCTTTTATAGTAGGCTACTCCTGTGGATAGTACAGGTGTTGTCAGTGTTTTGCAATTCAAATACAAACACTTTTGTCTCGCCTGTCTCAATAGGCGTAAAATGTCTCGTTTTCTGCTTTCCTTGGCTGCTTCAGCTTTCCATTGATGTAGTTCCAAATCAACTAGATGTTTATTTATATCTGTAGCATTGATACACCATTTTATAGAAGCATTTAAATGATCGCAAGTTTGACATGAGGTCGACGAAAGTGATGATTGAACTGTGTATTGAAAATATGTTTAAAACATAGAGCGACAGGTGTTTCCTTATTTCTTCTTGGCATTTGTTGTCATACAGGTCGTACAAAATTATCATGTTCAAATCAGGAGCAAGATATTTTCTTTGTAGGTTGTATTTCCTGCTGTAATGTGAGTTTTAAGCAGGTATGTTATTACTGAAATGTTTCAAATGCTGGATGCTATCCGGGTCACACTTTTTGTGACGAGGATGGCGGCCTCTTCTGTTCTCTAGGGGTGTATCTTCTGTGGATCTCAACCTCAAGGTACTAGTAATTTTTCCATCGCTTATTCGAATGGTATTTTTAAAGAGCTTTTTGCAAATTTTTACATATTGCGAATTTTCAATTTTTAACTTGTACGTCCTCTAATTCAGTCGTCGAGAATTTGCATTGTGTGTGTATTTGCGTTTCACACTTTTCACGTGAACATGAGTAGAAATAAACATGTTTTTTGTATATAAGATGAAGTATAGTGGGGATCAAATATTTCTTGTCTTCTTGCAACTGTTATTAGGTTATTGCAATTGAGAGGACATCCACATTCCTTATTCGAAAATTTCTTTTCTTTCACTACTCTGCCTGTTGTATATTTATATTCTTTACCGGCTTCCCGACTTAGTTTTCTAAGAGCTTTCTTGTGTCTATCTTTACATAGTGATCTCTTTCTGCACTTTGGTGGTAATTCTTTCTCTTGGTTTTCTGAAAATAACATATAATGGAATTACTTAAGTGTAGGCCTATTGTTGCAGTCACTGAAAATTTATTTGCGGCAAAATCGCCTAAGCCACATTCATAATTATTGTGATTTTTCGTCGCTAAAATATTGCCATTTAGTTGAAATATTTAGATGAAACAATCTGTAACTCACCGGATTCATCATTTCCTGGGTCAAAATCTGGATCAACGTCAGAAAAGTTGGAAAAAATTGCTTCACTTTCCACACTTGACATTCCGTCGTCAGACATTGTTAAGGTTATTTTTTTATATTTTTTATTTCAACAACACACCACGAGGGCTTACAGCCCTAATACTATCGTACCATGTGTGCACAAGGAGGACAGTGGCAACTTGTTAATTCTGGACTTGAAAGTTTGGAGGTTCGGAGGAGAAGGAAAAACATTGGCCGGCAAGGAATTCCACAACTTGGAAGTCCTCGGGACAAAATATCGGGCATAATAAGATGTTCTATGTCTGGTGACCTGAACAGTAAAAGGGTGCATTCGCTCTGTTCCCCTGGTAGATCTGTTGGGGGCAGCAGGTGGAGAAACTATGGAAGAAAGCTCCTCTGGGCAGTGCTCGTGCAGTTATCTATAAAAGAGAGAGAGGTCACCAACGGCACGTCGGTGGGCAAGGAATGGCAGCCTTTGGGTAAAGGTAGCGTCACCGATGGGACGTATAGCTCTCTTCGGAATGGAGTCCAGGATAGCGAGTGTAGAAGCGGCAGCAGCACCTCAGATGTGGGAGCAATATTCGAGGTTTGGTCTTATTTGCGAAGTATATAAGGTATAGAGATTAGCTGGTGAAAAGTATTTGCGAGCCCGGAAGAGGAAACCTAATTTCTTAGCAGCCGCTTCTGCAATTGATGTGACATGTTGGTGCCAATTAAGACTTAGATCCACAGAAATTTCAACAAGTGAAAAGGACCCAGTACTTTGAATAACTTGGTTGTTTAGTGTGATGGGTCTAGGGCTGGTGTATCTCTTATGAGAAAGAAAGCAAGACTGTGATTTGGTGGGGTTGAATTGCACAAGATTTCTACTTCCCCACTCTAATATTTTTGGAGATCCACGGAGACAGAACCCTCCATGAGTCTGCGATCCTCATCTAATTGGGCTAAAGAGACAGGCTTATAATATTGTATATTTCAGTGGAGGGTGCTGTCGTCCGCATAACTGTGAACTGGGTTGAATGTGCTAGAGAGGAGGTCATTGATGTGGAGAAGAAACAAAGTGGGGACTAAAGCTGAACCTTGAGGAACTCCTGCACTAATTGGATACAGTTTAGAGGAATGGCCATCCACGACAACAGGAATGCTTCGGTTGGAGAGGAAATTTGCTGTCCACGTACAGAGTTTCGGTGGTAGGTCATAGCCCGGTAGTTTATTAAGCAATTAAGCAGCGCTGTATGCCAGACCTGGTCGAATGCTTTGGATATGTCTAGAGCGACAATCTGGGATTCACCGTGTAGTTCCATAGACTGGTTCCAAGAATGGGTGACAAAGAAAACGAGGTCGGCAGTTGATCTGCGCTTACGGAATCCATACTACCTGTCGTGGATGAGACTGTGTTTTTCAAGAAATTTTAGTAATTCGGTGTTTATATACTTTTCCATTACTTTAGAGACGACTGAAAAGAGAAAAGTAGGCCTGTTGTTGCTAGGAAGCGCTTTGGATCCTTTCTTGGGGACGGGTTGTACTCGAGCATTTTTCCAGTTACTAGGGAATATGGCTCTATTGTAAGATGTCTGAAACAGACGAGTCAGGACAAGAGCAAATTCTGGTGCGCATTTTTTGAGAACAATTGCTGGGATCTCGTCAAGGCCAGAAGCTTTCCTGGTATTAAGAAAAGCATATTTCGTAACTTTTTAATTTTGAAAGCGATATCCGTCATTTTATGCGCGACATTGGGGACTGTTGGTGGTTAAACATAGACATTTTGAAAACCTCATCTGTCATCTGTGTTTCATTTTATTTTCAATTTGATAAAATTTTTTGATCAAAACATCATATCATAACATAGAAACAGATATTTATTTGTAGTTGATTTCGTACTAATTCAATTTTAATCTGTCTGAAAATGCTGTCAAGCAGCGAAACTATAGTCACAGAAGCATTGAAGAACATCCTAGAACTTCCAGAATTCGAAGGGCCACTTGCTCCAGTTAGCTCACGCGCTGGCTACGTCCTTCACCACTAAAAACCAACAGTGAAGCCAGAGAAGTATTCTCCAAGTCTGTATGCAATTTGGAGGTGGGTTGAGAGTAGAATTGTCTGCGAACAACGAGGCAAAAAGTTCAGCCTTGCCCAGGGCGGTAGAAACAATTTCATCCCCTGAGACAAGGGGTGGGAACGTGCTCTTGCAGAAATTATTCCCAATAGATTTAACAAGAGTCCACACAGGTTTGCTGCCGCTGGAGCTTAAGAGGGCTTTGTTTTTGATGTTGTTATTAAACGAGTTTTTTGCCTCAGAAAAAATGCGAAAATAGCGGTTTCTTGCGTCGTTAAATGCTTGACGGTTTTCTTGACTGGGATTGTGTAGAAGCTTTTTGTGAGCTTTGACCTTTTCAAGTCTGGCCTTGTCACAGGATTTAGAGAACCAGGGCTTTTCAGTGACTGAAGAGGTTTTTTGTGTACGTGGAATAAATAAGTCCATGCCAGCTTGGATAATTTCGATGACGTTTTGTGAGATATCAGAGGTGTCAGGAGTTTTGTGAGATATCAGAGGTGTCAGGATGAGAGAAGCAGACAGACGCCCATGGAAATGAGGCAAAGTAATTTCGCATTTCGTCCCAGTTCCCGGAGTTGTAGTGCCAAACGATACGTGGGTGTGATGACTGTGTGACCTCGGGTTGCATTGCACAGGAAGCAGTGAACATGTGTTGGTTAGGCGTTTCTCCTGCTGACAAATTAATTCATATGCTGAGTTCCAATACCAAATTACTAGATGGCACCATGTTATATTGCCATTGTTTGGTAAGCGTTTTTGACACAATGAAATATGTTAGCAACCTATAAGAAATTTAGATTTGCGCGTCTTTTTGAGAAAAAAATCACTAATGAGGAGATCCGGACTTTTGATTTTGAAAAATATTATTCAAATGAACGCAAACTAGGACCCCTAGAAACCATTTACGGGGCAAGTTTCAATTTTCATATGTTTATGTATATATATATATATATATATATATATATATATATATATATATATATATATATATATATATATATATATATATATATATATATATATATATATATATATATATATATATGTGTGTGTGTGTGTGTGTGTGTGTGTGTAATTATCACACCGATAACTCAAAAAAGAATGGGCCGATTTTGATTAAATTTGGTGAGTACCTTCCTTTTGCAAGCGGCTTGGATATGTTCTTTAGCCAAAAAAATCAGCCCATGTTTTCCCGGAAAATTTTGAGTTTCTTCCGGAAAAAATTGTATATCCGGTAATAACAGGGTAAGGGCAACCAAATTTGGTTTTGTATTATCAATGGTGAATCATGTACCAAAATTTACGCCTGTAAGCTTAAAGGCAAAAAGTTATGGGCATTTAAAGAAAATATTTGGTGTTTTCCTCAAAACGTCAAAGTCATATTTTGAAACGTCAAAATTGGCAACATTTAGGAAAAATCCTGAAACAAATCCGGATGCTATAAATAAAATGTTGCAAGAAGAGTGTTCTGCAATCCCCAAATTTCAGTTTCAACCGTCATTGTACTTCATTTTACTAAAATATTTACAGACAATTCTTTTCAAATAGACCCTTTCTCTGGTGCTTTGGCGGTAGTTGTAGTTAAGTTTATGCTTTAATGGTCTTTTAGCTAATTTTCATAGAAAAAATTCGTTAATGAGGAGACCGCGACTTTTGAATTTAAAAAATATTTCTTCAAATGAACTCAAACTAGGCCCCCTAGAATCCATATCTGGGTTTACACACAGTTTTTATCTGTTTACATAGATACAGGGTGACGTTTTTTCTACAGCAATTTTTTGTGCGTACGTATGGTGTGAGTCATTAGGAATGTAGCTTAGAGTGGTGGGTTCTTTTCTATGAACATCGACTTCTAAAGTGTCTTTATTCTTGATAACTAGTACTTTATTATTATTTCAAAAATCGCGATCTCATCCATATCGATTTTTTTTTTCTACAAAAATTCACCAAAATGTGAAAGGGGGTCAAATATTATATGAGTGAGCTATATAGGTTGGCGCATTGAAAACGAAACAGGCCGATTTGCGCCCTGATAATATTTTTTTTAATAAACTCTGAAACCAGTCAATTTTAATATTGAGGGGGACATGTTTTGACATAAAACTCCACTTTGTCACATCAACCCCTTAAGGGTGATGATAACAACCCTTATATTTTAAATAGGGAACATGGGTCGAGTGTTACATCATTAGAAAGCTCTTTCTTTTCAGAATTCAGCACACTATTTTTTTGGAAGTTTTATCAACTCCTTTGAAAATTATTCACAGTTGAAGATGCAAAAGCGCATGTCACTCATTCCGATAAGAAATGTGCTGATAATCAATGTTTCGTTGGTTTTAAAAAAAATTGACTATCAGAACATTTCTTATCGGAATGAGAGAAATGCGGTTTATTATTTCAGTTTATCGGTCGGTTTGATACTTGATAGTACTACCGAAAATTAATTTCAAAATGGTGTATTCTGTAGAAGAAAGAGTTGAAATAATTACTCTTTTTTTTAAAGGATGACTGTGCCAACCGTACCGCAAATTTGTTTAATGAACGACATCCGAACAGACATGTTAACACAAAATACATTTTGGAGTTAGTTGCAAAGTTTCGACAAAGTGGTTCAGTAGCCAAAAAAAAAGGGGGATCCTGAACGTTAATTTCCGGTTAGAAATGAGACTACTGAGATTGAAGTTTTAGGACAAATTGCTGTAGACCCAACCTTGAGCACGAGAAAATTGGCAACTGTTTCAAACATCAAAAGAAGAACTATTCATTGAATATTGAAGCATCATAAATTTCACCCGTATAAAATCCATCTTGTACAACTAAATGAAGATGATTTTGATCGGCGGCTGGAGTTTTGTGAAGTTATGACTGCACGAATAGCTGATAACGGGAACTTTCTGTTCAATATATGTTTTTCAGACGAGTGTACGTTTTTTTAAACTCTACAGTCAATCGTCATAATTGTCGTTATTGGGCAGATAATAATCCAAGAAAGTCCACACTCAAACTCCACAGAAATTGAGTGCCTTTACTGGCATTTTTGGAGACCGTTTAATCGGACCAATTTTTCTTGATGGCAATTTACTAGAAGATATCGTTTACCCTCTAATAATTGACATTGTTGAAAATGATGATCGCTATCAAGAAAATCAATTAGTGTTTCAACAAGATGGAGCTCCTCCGCATTTTTCACAACGTGTTAGGGAGTTTTTGAACAGAGAGTTTCCAGAGCAATGGATTGGGCGTGAAGGTGCTATTGAGTGGCCCCCTAGATCACCGGATTTAAATCCTTTAGACTTATTTATATGGGGCCATTTAAAGAGTAGAATTTACGCAACAGAACCAGAGTCTAATTACTCCACAAATGCTCCAGAATGTCAGAGCTCGTTTTGAACAAAATTTGTACTTTTGCATGGAAGCTGGTGGTCAACAATTTGAACACTTACTTAACGGAATACACTTTTTTGAACGTTTGGCTTTGTTTTCTGGTTTTTTTTTAACGAAAAATTGACTAATTAGTGCATTCCTTATCACAATGAATGAAATGCGTTCTTGCAACTCCAACTGTGAATAATTTTTAAACGAGTTGATAAAACTTCCAAAAAGATTAGTGTGCTGAATTCAGAAAAGAAAGAGCTTTCAAATGATGTAACACTCGACCCGTGTTCCCTATTTAAAATATAAGGGTTGTTATCACCACCCCTAAGGGGTTGATGTGACAAAGTTGAGTTTTATGTCAAAACATGTCCCCGTCAATATTAAAATCGATGTGTTTCAGCGTTTCTTGAAAAAAATTCTCTGAACGCAAATCGGTCTGTTTCGTTTTCAATGCGCCAACCTGTATATAACTCGAACGCAATGCTAATACAGGCTATATAATATTTATCGTATTAATTGAGTCAAATATTTCGATCCTGGGAGCACAATACCGGAACCACATTCATCTGCCTATACAGACACTTCATTCACATTCCACATAAAATTCCAATTACAGGTGGCACTTTTGTCCTGCCAAAACCTGACGTTGGCTTAAAGGTAAATAACCACAATGACAAATCATTTTCTGATTTACACACATGCACTACTAAAGAAATCGAGTCCACATTTTGTAAGGCAGTCAACACTTCCATTGAGTGGTGTAAATATTTCCATTCATAACTTCGTACCGGTGCATAATAGAGTGATATTGTCAGCGATTTGTCATTTTTATGTCAAATAAATTGTTCGGTCTGAATCAGGCCGCTGTGGACCTTACCTCTATTATGTGGACTAAACATGTATACCTGCTCGTTACGCCTTCATCACTCAATAAAAGAGCCATCGAAGAAATGAATGGGTTTCCGGTGGACAAGGGGTGCTCTATGGGCACTACTGCTGCTCTAAATATGTCTCAGATGAGTGCTTTGCGGTTGGGTGAATAATTAAGATATGTTCAATCAGAAATAAATTATTTTTAATGTATGAGATAACCGTCACACAAAGAACAGTCATCATTAACTTTCAAGCCCTTCAAAATCTAGAAGGACTTAAATTTATTACCGCAATCTAAAGGCGATGTCGCACGGTAATCCCAGCCATGATACTCTATCTCCAATCTCCAACTTCAATGAAGATTACTATACTACTTTGTTTTGTCTCTGATCAAAAATTATAACCATATAGACAAAAAATTCTAACAGGTGAACACTTTTGGTGGATTTTCATAAAAAAATTAACTAATGTTTATATATATATATATATATATATATATATATATATATATATATATATATATACAGGGTTACAACTAATTAATTGCTCACTATTGGCATCTCAGTAACGGTAAGAGATACAGAGTTGGTTAAATTACCAAAAAGTTGCTTAAATTTTAGCTGATCCAATATCTGAAAACAAATTTTGAATATGTCGATTTGTTCCTGAAATATTCTGAAAAAACTGAAAAACTCAATTTTCAAAATTTTACAATAAATTTCTTATTATCAAAAATGGGCTCCTAATTTTTCTTTGTGAGCATAATTTGATATGAGCAATCAACTGACGGTATCAGAATGGACGTACCTACTCTAATTTTCGCGCAGCGATAGTCAACTTTTTTTTCTCTTATGGCCGCCATATTGGATTTTTAATTTTTCAGATAGCAAAAAAATTCACCTTTCGAATGGTATAACACACTTCATATTTTTCTTCATAAACATTGTGCAAATAAATAAAAAATTATTATGGTCGCAAATATCAAGTAGGTCTGTGTCATTGTTTTGTAATTTGTTGTTACGATTTATTTGAACTGTAAGTTTGAAATCTTCTACTTGATTTATACATTAAAAACATTTTATTTCAAGACTTGTGTTAAATTTGTTCTAAATTGTATTTCCAAAATGGTTCGCTTTACTGTGGAAGAGAGAAGAGATATGTATGAAGCATGCATCCGAAGTTTTAGAAATTTGACCCGTGCTTCCCAGCTATGCCAAGAAAAATATCCAGAACTTGTGCAGTCAATTCGGCATATCTTCGCCAGAATAGCAAAAGTTATGGATGAAACTGGTACTTTGATGAGAAAGCGTGTTCTCTACAATGTGGAACCCAGTGCTAACGAAATCAATGCTTTTGCTGAAGTCAATATAAATTCCAACTTATCCACAACACACATTGCGAGAGAATGTGGAATAAGCCAGCAGCTAGCGCCAAATATTCTGAAAAAACACAAATACCATCCTTATAAATACACCAGAGTGCAAGCACTTTATGAGCCAGATCAAGACCGACGGTTGCAGTTTTGCCAATGGTTTACTAAGAAGTTGCAAATACACAATGCTTTTACAGCTAACATATTATGGTCGGATGGGAGTACATTTAAAAATAACGGTTTGTTTAATAGACAGAATCTTCATTATTGGAGTACAGAGAATCGCGACATCAAAATAGGGTGAGTATAAACGTTTGGTGTGGCCTTTTAGACGATACGGTTATAGGACCATTTTTCATAAGCAATAGGTTGAATGGCGACGGATACCTTCATCTGTTAACTAATGACCATATGGATTTTTTTTATAACCTCCCTTTGCAGCAAAGAGCCAACATATGGTTTCAGCAAGACGGTGCACCCGCACGCAATTGCCGTGCCGTAAAAGCTCAGACGTTTGGATATAGATGTATAGGCAATAATGGACCCGCTCGCATGCCGACAAGATCCCCAGATCTAATCCCAATGGACTATTTCTTCTGGGGATATGTAAAAAATTAAGTTTACCTTGAACATTTTGACAATGAAGAAGAGTTAAAGAATATTATAATAGATAAAATTTGCTCCATATTTCCTGCTATAAGATCAGGAGGTTCGTCAATGCATATTTAACAATGGAAGACATTTTGAACATCTTCATTAACATTACACACATTTATTATTTAGTAGGAAGTATTTGTTAGGTATTGTTAGTTTTTTTATTCACTAGTTGTAAGTTTCTTTAGTATCTATGGTTAATATGATTTTATTTCGTAAATAAAATCTTCTGTGCTGACATTTTGACAAATAATGAATGTTGATAATAAAATGACACATACCTACTTGATATTTGCGACCATAATTAGTTTTTTATTTATTTGTATAATGTTTATGAAGAAAAATATGAAGTGTGTTATATCATTCGAAAGGTGAATTTTTTTGCCATCTGAAAAATTAAAAATCCAATATGGCGGCCATAAGAGAAAAAAGAGTTGACTATCGCTGCGCAAAAATTAGAGTAGGTACGTCAATTCTGATGCCTTCAGTTGATTGCTCATATCAAATTATGCTCACAAAGCAAAAATTAGGAGCCTATTTTTGATAATAAGGGATTTATTGTAAAATTTTGAAAATTGAGTTTTTCCGTTTTTTTCAGGATATTTCAGGAACAAATCGACATATTCAAAATTTGTTTTCAGATATTGGATCAGCTAAAATTTAAGCAACTTTTTGGTAATTTAACCAAGTCTGTATCTCTTACCGTTACTGAGATGACAATAGTGAGCAATTAATTAGTTGTAACCCTGTATATATTATATATATATATATATATATATATATATATATATATATATATATATATATATATATATATATATATATATATATATATATATATATATATATATATATATATATATATATATATATATATATATATATATATATATATTGATATATTTTTATTTAATTGTGTTGTAATAGTTTTACTTAAATATTGTATAGTTTTATAATGAATATACGTTTTTAAATTGTATATTGTTTGATTTTGTGGTATATAGTTTGTTCTTAGGGTCACCCTGTATGTAAATTCTGATTATAATTTAGTTTAAAGTGATTATATGGTTATATTGTATATTATATTAAATTAGACAATAATACACAATTCTCATTAAATATTCCTGCCCAAATTATGCAAATATTATAACTGATTTTGGGTAATGGTGAATTTATTAATAAAATTCTTTAAAGAAGTTTTCTTCTAAAAAGTTTCCACAATGGTTTACACCTGAACTCAAAAACTTAATATATCTTAAAAAGCAAGCACATCTCAAAATATAAGGTATCCAAGTCTGCTGATGAGTATGTTAAGTTTTCTAAATTAAGATCTCTATGTAAGATAAAATCTCGTAAAGCTTACATTCCGAAACTGAGTCATCACTATGTAATAATACCAAACATTTCTGGAAATTTGCTAACTCCAAGTATAAGAATGCTGATTTTCCAAGTACTTTAAAATATAATGATCAAATAAGTTCATCGGGATTAGACATTGTTGACATGTTCGCTGAGTATTTTTCGTCGGTTTACAGCGGCGATAAGTGTTCGCCCCCTGCCCATGAATTTTCTTATGCTGAGCTGAATCTGTCAGTGCACCACATTAAAATATCAGACATTTATACTAAACTTGCAGCCCTAGATGTCAGTAAAAGTCCTGGGCCAGACGGTATTCCCCCATCTCTTCTTAAGTGCTGTAGTTTTAATTTGTCTAGACCTTTATGGTTCATCTTTAATTTATCTCGGGAAATGGGTGTTTTTCCTACATGCCCGAAACTTAGTTTCGTTCTTCCAATTTTTAAATCTGGTGACAGAGGTCTTGTTGAGAACTACCGACCGATAAGTATTCTCAGCGTTAGTCCTAAAATTTTTGAGGATCTTCTGTGTGAGACTCTTACTTCTCTCCTTAGAGGTTCAATCATTGACCAGAAATATGGATTTATATCAGGTCGTTCTGCTGACCTAAACCTGTTGGTGTACAGTGCCTACTTGTCGGAGTCCTTGGCGGCGGGTATTCAGATTGACTCTGTTTATACCGACTTTTCCAAGGCCTTACATATGTTTGGTGTTGGCGACCCTCTTCTCAGCTGGATAGGTAGTTACTTTTCTGACAGATATCAGGTGGTGCGGATAGGGAATTTTATGTCCAATGGGATAAAGGTTTTGTCTGGTGTGCCACAAGGGTCTCACTTGGGGTCCTTGCTATTTAATATCTTCATTAATGATATTCATGAGTGTTTTTCTCATTGTAGATTTTTGTTGTTTGCTGACGATCTGAAATTATTTTCCGGGATTACGGGTCCTTCAGACTTTTTTAAGATTCAGTACGACATTGACAACTTAATAAGCTGGTGTCTTAACAATTGGATGGAACTCAATCCATCTAAATGCCAATCAATTTCTTTTTATAGAGGAAGGAACAGACTTGAACATACCTATTACATCAACGGTGTACCATTGAAGTCTGTTGAATTAGTTAGAGATTTGGGTGTTGCATTTGATTCATCTTTTTCATTTATTCCTCATGTTTCTAATGTGATTTCTAAGTCTCTAAAGTTGCCTGGCTTTACTAAAAGATGTACCTCTGATTTCACCAACATCAGATCTCTTAAAATTCTTTATTTTTCTCTTGTACGTCCTCATCTTGAATATGCCACTTCTGTATGGTCTCCCTACTATACATGTCATTCTGTCAGTCTTGAAAAAGTACAGTACAAGTTTTTAAAGTTTCTTGCTTTCAAAGGCCACCATGACTGTAGTGGTATCGATCATTTACTAACTAACAATATCATGCCTCTTGATGTTCGACGCAAACAAAAAGATTTAAAACTTTTTTATAATATAATTAACTTCGAGGTATCTTGTCCTAACTTACTTTCTATGATCAACTGCTTTGTTCCACCAAGAGTAACTCGTTCAAAGAGTTCGTTTCTTGTCGCTTTTCATCGTGCCAACTACAGTCACAACTCTTATTTAATTAGATGTTCAGTGTTGGCCAACCAATTGTCAGATGAACTTGACTTTTTCACAAGAAAATCAGTTTTCTTAAGACAGCTGTCACTTTGTAGGTTTAGTTAATCTGTACTTAATATTTGTTGCCTATTTTTATTTTATTTTATTTTTTTTTCATTTTGTCTAACATGTAACCATTTTTTATGCTTTATTAACTGCTTTTATTGTATATATTTTTTCTTTTTGTACTTATCTAAAATGGGCCCCTGGCCCGTAAATAAATAAACAAATAAAATTATATCTCAGGTTTATTTTCTATTAATTTCAAATCCTTATGAACTTTGTGATGGGTTGCATGTATTTTGAGTGGTCTATTCTTTACCTATTAAATCAATAAGAACACAGAAAGATCAACACAAATATTATACTTCACCTTTTAAAATTTCCTTGGCTTCTGAGCTATATTGACTTTCCTCTCCGATAGTCGGTTCCATTCGCTAAATGATGTTAAAATTTGAAGAATTCCTATCTTAAAAGAAATATTTCAAATAATATGTCAAAGAGCTTTTTAGATTTTGAACAAAGATATTTATTATTTATTAACAATTGTTTTTAAAGCTTCAATTGCAATTGAAATCCTACTGGATCCTCTAATTTATAAAATAACAACAAATTTATTTATATCTTAAAGTGACAGAATTTTGGTTTGAACTTTTATAACATGGCTATTTATATCCGCGGAGATTTTGCTTTGACACCTGATGCGCCATCTCTGAATCAGTCTGTGAACTTCTCATTCAAGTTGGTTTGAATTTTTGCTATTTGTTGATGAAAACTGCTTTAATTTCAAGACATTTACTTTACACAGCTAGATAGAATATTTATCGTGTAATTATGATAAATAGGAAAATTTCTTTTTAACAGTCATATATCATATAGTTGAATTATTCGGTACCTGTTTATTGTTGACTTCTGCTCCTGTTACATTTGAATTGTATTACCGTACGTCTGCTATTTGTTGTGATTTCTTCTATTTAAACATCTATGGAGTTGCCTGTTAAAGTGTTGCACACGTTTTACACTATTTATTAACAGAATTTCGATAAATTCAACAATATTATTCGGAGCTTATATATGACGCCGTGTCGCTTTTAGATCAACCAAAAAAAAACCTACCAGAACATCCCATCCAAAACGGAAATCGTCTAATTTTACGTCCTGTTTTTCAATCCATTGCAAACCACCTTGGAAATTTCATTTCATTCCTCATCGGGTTTTTCCAAGTTACCCATTGTCAAGTGTGGAAATTTTTCATTGTTCTTCAAAACTAACAGGTTGGTGAAATTTGATGTCCGCCAAGTTCAAATTCTGCACGTAACGTCAATTACAAACCGAAAATACCTATATCTACATATGACATTTGGAACGTTGTTTCTTGCATTTGGAAGTCTGTTTAAAATATAAAAACCACTGTTCTCATTATTAATCGTTCATTTCACTTCTTATAACTATACAGAGTGTTTTTTAATACATTGAAGTCTCTTTTTAAAATTGTAAGTAAAAATTCATTGACAAAATAATTTTCTACCTGTTTTTAAGTATCAGGGTATACATACATAATTAAGTATGTATTTTATTTCTCTCTTTTAATATTGCTCCATATTATATGGGTTATATTTTAATTTCCAACAATGATCTAACCGAAACATTTATTTTCAGCGTATGGATATTTCATGCAGTACCAAATTTAATAACAACAAAGAATATGCCTTGCAACAGTGTTTATTATTTATGATTTTTATGTATATAGTGAGGTGTATTGGACAATTTGTATTGAAATGGCTTTTGATATTTAATGACAGAAAGTACAATTTACAAAAAGAATACATTCATATCTCCTATATATATATATATATATATATATATATATATATATATATATATATATATATATATATATATATATATATATATATATATATATATATATATATATATATATATATATATATATATATATATATATATTACACCGATAACTAAAAAATAATGTACGGATTTTGATAAAATTTGGTAGGTGTCTTCCTTTTGAGAGTGGCTTCGATAAGTTCGTTAGCCAGGAAAATCGGCCCAGTTTCTCCTGAAAAAATTTTCGTTTTCTATACCGACAATAGGCATGGATGCAAAATGATAATGTTTTGTAATCTCATACTATGTCGAAAAGCATAACTATTGGACAATTGATAGTCCCTTTATTAATCTTATTTTTAAAGGGGTAGACATTGATCCAATCCAATCCATAGCAGGTGGTAGTGGAATTTTCGTTTACGTAATGGTAAAGGATTTTTTCACGCCCGAGGAGGTACCACCCCATACATCAAGGGGCCGGTGAAGTCCCAACGGACGTTTCCGGTTCTGGTGTATGACTCGGTTTCCCTTATAAGCAAAAATGATGATGGCTCCTCCTTGTACAAAATATTCCGGAGGCAAAATACCCCTCCGTTCGGATCTCCGGGAGAGGGGTGTACAGGGGGCGTCAACATCAAGATTTAACATATCCTTTCCGAATATATGTGGCCTAAATTCTAACCTGAACTCCGTCCACCATTTCCTCCAGGCTAACAGGCCCCAACTCCTCTTCCTCTCCGAAACCCAAATCAGTGCCAAAACAGCCACTAATCACTTTAATTTCCCGGGGTATGAGCTCCTAACTTTCTTTAGATTGCATGGAGGCGTGTGCGCATACGTCCGTAGCAATCTACCCTGCAGCAGACTCCCCAATTTAGAAGCTGGAAGAAAAGACACACTATGGATAAAACTCTCTCTCTCAGAGCTGCAACTAAATTCATCTGTTGCATTTACCGGTCACCTTCTGACAACAACTTTGTCCAGCTCTTTGACTACCTTTTTGAAAAAACGGACTATCTGATTTCTGAATATCCTTCCTCCGAGGTCACTATTCTTGGCGACTTCAATGTCCATAATAAGGAATGGCTAGGATCTTCAAAAACCGATCCACAAGGGAGAGCAGCGGAGGCCTTTGCAGTCAGCAATTCTTTAGCAACCTACTTACTTTTCTCGTATCCCAACACACAGCTCAAATTCCTTGGATCTTCTCCTTACTACACAACCTGAATGCTATAAGATATCAGTCACCGCCCCCCTTGGTCGCTCAGACCACGGCATTGTCACTGCTTCCTGCGCAATGCAACCCGAGGTCACACAGTCATCACACCCACGTATCGTTTGGCACTACAACTCCGCAAACTGGGACGAAATGCGGGATTACTTTTCCTCATTTCCATGGGCGTCTGTCTGCTTCTCTCATCCTGACCCCTCTGATATCTCACAAAACGTCACCGAAATTATCCAAGCTGGCATGGAATTATTTATCCCACGTACACAGAAAACCTCTTCAGCCACTCAAAAGCCCTGGTTCTCTAAATCCTGTGACAAGGCCAGACTTGAAAAGGTCAAAGCTCACAAAACGCTTCTACACAATCCCAGTCAAGAAAATCGTCAAGCATTTAACGACGCAAGAAACCGCTATGTCCGCATTCTTTCTGAGGCAAAAAAACTCGTTTAATAACCACATCAAAAACAAAGTCCTCTTAAGCTCCAACGGCGGCAAACCCTACTGGACTCTTGCTAAATCTATTGGGAATAATTTCTGCAAAAGCACGTTCCCACCTCTTGTCTCAGGGGATGAAATTGTTTCTACCCCCCTGGGCAAGGCTGAACTTTTTGCTTCGTTGTTCGCCGGCAATTCTACTCTCAACCCACCTCCAAATGTTCAACCACCAACAGTCCCCAATGTCGTGCATAAAATGACGGATATCATATCAAAACTAAAAACGTACGAGAGATGCTCTCTTCTCTTAATACCAGGAAAGCATCTGGCCTTGACGAGATCCCAGCAATTGTTCTCAAAAAATGCACACCAGGGCTTGCTCCTGTCCTGACTCGTCTGTTTCAGATATCTTATAATAAAGGCATATTCCCTAGTAACTGGAAAACTGCTCGAGTACAACCTATCCCCAAGAAAGGATCCAAAGCGCTTCCTAGCAACTACAGGCCTATTTCTCTCCTTTCAGTCGTCTTTAAAGTGATGGAAAAGTATATAAACACCGAATTACTAAAATTTCTTAAAAAACACAGTCTAATCCACGACAGGCAGTATGGATTCCGTCAGCGCAGATCAACTGCCCACCTCCTTTCCTTTGTCACCCATTCTTGGAACAAGTCTATGGAACAACACGGTGAATCCCAGATTGTTGCTCTAGACATATCCAAAGCATTCGACCAGGTCTGGCACGCAGCGCTGCTTAATAAACTTCCGGCCTATGGCCTACCACCAAAACTCTGTATGTGGACAGCAAATTTCCTCTCCAACAGGAGCATATCTGTTGTTGTGGATGGCCATTCCTCTAAACTGTATTCAATTAATGCAGGAGTTCCTCAAGGTTCAGCTTTAGCCCCTACTTTGTTTTTTCTCCACATCAATGATCTCCTCTCGAGCACATCCAACCCAGTTCACAGCTACGCGGACGACAGCACCCTTCATTCAAATATACAATATTCTAAGCCTGTCTCTTTAGCCCAATTAGATGAGGATCGCAGACTCATGGAGGATTCTGTCTTCATGGATCTCCAAAGAATATTAGACTGGGGAAGTAGAAATCTTGTACAATTCAACCCCATCAAAACTAAGTCTTGCTTTCTTTCTCACAAGAGATACACCAGCCCTAGACCCATCACAATGAACAACCAAGTTATTCAAGTTAATGAGTCCTTTTCTCTTGTTGGCATTTCTGTGGATCGAAATCTTAACATCAACATGTCTCATCAATTGCAGCCGCGGCTGCTAAGAAATTAGGTTTCCTCTTCCGGGCTCGCAAATACTTTTCACCAGCTAATCTCTATACCTTATATACTGCACAAATAAGGCCAACCCTCGAATACTGCTCCCACATCTGGGGTGCCGCTGCCGCTTCTACACTCGCTATCCTGGACTCCATTCAAAAGAGAGCTATACGTCTCATCGGTGACCCTACCCTCACCCAAAAGCTGCCATCCCTTGCCCACCGACGTGCCGTTGGTGACCTCTCTCTCTTTTATAGATATCTGCACGGGCACTGCTCAGAGGAGCTTTCCTCCATAGTTCCCCCACCTGCTGTCCCCAACAGATCTACCAGGGGAACAGAGCGAATACACCCTTTTACTGTCCAGGTCACCAGACTTAGGACATCTTGTTATGCCCGCTCTTTTGTCCCGAGGACTTCCAAGTTGTGGAATTCCTTGCCGGCACATGTTTTTCCTTCTCCTCCGAACCTCCAAACCTTCAAGTCCAGAATTAACAATCTGCCTCTTTCCTCCTTGTCAACACCCATGGTACGATAGTATTTAGGCTGTAAGCCCTCGTGGTGTGTTGTTGAAATAAAAAAATAAAAAAATATCTTCGAAAATAACAACGCTATGGCAACCAAATTTGGTACGTTGGTTTACACTATTGGGGGAATAATTATAAACATTAAAACATAATTTTGGGTGGCACTGATGACAAGAGAAATGCAGAAAACAAAAATATTGTGTGGATACCATGATCTATTGTACATTACAGGCAAAGACTAGGTTTTCTTGATGCAAAAAGACCAAGAAATAAAACAAAAAAAACTTTGAAAATTTTATAGTTTTTCTCCTTAAAATGTCAAAGTCGCGATTTGAAACGTCAAAATCTGCAATTTTTAGACGGAGAACCTGAAACAAATACGGGCTATGTAAAGCAAATGTCATAATAAGTTTATTTTACAAAGCCTTAACAGCTTCAACCATCATTGTCCTCCAGTTAGTAAAATGTTTACAGAAAATTCATTTCAAGTAGACACCTTCTCTGATGATTTTGCAGTAGTTTCAGTTATAGAGTTTGTGGTTTACAAGCCTATACTTTTTCGCGAATTTTCGTAGAAAAAAATCGTTATTGAGAAGCCCGCGACTTTAAATTTTTTTAAAGAATTCTTCAAATGTGCGCGTACTACGACCTCTAAAATTGATCTTTGAGGTCTGTGTAAATTTAAAGTATTAATTTTATTAATATGCCGTATAATAATAGTGTACAATTCTTATGAAAATTCACTACTATAACGCACTTGCTGCGTCACGAATTTTTTTTTGTAATAAATTTATTATGTTAAATAGGAATATATGTTGAAAACATTGTACAGGTGTTCTATCGCTTCTATTATCAAATCTTGAAATTTTTCTTCTCGAGCTTCCTTAAAACACAAAAACTAAACCCAATCCATAAACGTTCACTTAGGTACAAGATCTTTTAAGGCTGAGATTTTACAATCTGGTCCGGAAATGGTGTAATATGAGGCAAAACGAGATCTAACGACTTCTCCTTTCATCTAGAGATCATAATGGCAAAGTTGTTCCATGGGAAAGATATCAGATAGCGTGTAATAATATTCACATGCGAGTTAAAAGACATGAAAGTGAATGAAAAGGCGATCGGATGAGACGATCAGGTGTAGAACGCCCATTGCAAGAACTACACATAACCGTTGAACTTTACAGAAAAGAACAAAAGCTTGTGAGCTTTTAGCTCTACGAAATGAAGTACCCAGCTATTCCAGCATACAGGTGGGGAAAACTTCTTTAATGCTTTGACATCGCATCCGGGGTGGGTCATGTCGTCATTTCATATCTTAAGACGGTCTTTTTGATTGTGCCTTTATATAGGCAAGTGGGTACAGGTATACAGGAGCTCATTATTGAAGTGCTTTTATGTGAGAACCATAGACTCTGAGTCTGATGATAAGTTTTTATTCCTTTGTTATTACTAAATTAATGTACTACTTGTATGTCAGTCATGATTTCATCTTCTTAAGTTAAATATCAATAAGCACATAAATGGCATATTCTCGATGCTATGCCTGAAACAGCATCTTCAAAGATATGAATATGATATATTTCATTCCTTTGTCCTTTGTCCTGTATTTAAGATAACGCACTGGGTAGGCAAGTGACAATTGCACTGAGAGTGATAAAATAGGTGATAATTGAAGTACATTGCATGTGAATAATAACAATTGATTTATTACCTCTTTAAAATGCAAGAATATTTATCACGTAAAATGTTCAACGATAGTAAAGGATTATTTTCACGCCCGACGAGGTACCACCCCTTACATCAAAGGGCCACTGAAGTCCCAACGGACGTTTCCGGTTCTGGTGTATGAATCGGTTTCCCTTATAAACGAAAACGATGATGGCTCCTCCTTGTACAAAAGATCCCGGAGATAAAATACCAATCCATTCGGGTCTCCTCCGGGAGAGGGGTGTGCAGGGGGCGCCGGCATCAAGATTTAACATATCTTTTTTTGAATAAATTCTAACCTGAACTCCGTCCACCATTTCCTACAGGCTAATAGGCCCCAACTCTTCTTCCTCACCGAAACCCAAATCAGTGCCAAAACAGCCACTAATCACCTTAATTTCCCGGGTCATGAGCTCCTTGCTTCCTTTAAATTGCATGGAGGCTTGTGCGCATACGTACGTACCAATCTACCCTGCACCAGACTCCCCAATTTCGAAGCTGGAAGAAGCGACATACTTTGGATGAAACACTCTCTCAGCGCTGCAACTAAACTCATCTGTTGCATTTACCGGTCACCTTATGACAACAAATTTGTCCAGCTCTTTAGACTACCTTTCTGAAAAAAGCGACCATCTGATCTCTGCATATCTCTCCTCCGAGGTCACTATACTTGGTGACTTCAATGTCCATAATAAGAAATGGCTAGGATCTTCAAAAACCGATCCAGGAGGGAGAGCAGCGGAGACCTTTTCAGTCAGCAGTTCTCTAGCCAATATGGTTCAGCAACCTACTTACTTTCCTCGCATCCCAATACACAGCTCAAGTCCCTAGGATCTCTTTCTTACTACAAAACGTGAATGCAATAAGACATCATTAACCGCCACCCTTAGTCGCTCAGACCACGGCATTGTCAATGCTTCCCGGGCAGTGCAACCCGAGCTCACACAGTCATCACACCCAAGTATCGTTTGGCACTAAAACTCCGCAAACTGGGACGAAATGCGGAATTACTTTTCATCATTTTCATGGGCGTCTGTCTGCTTCTCTCATCCTGACCCCTCTGATACCGCACAAAACGTCACCGAAATTATCCAAGCTGGCATGGAATTATTTATTCCACGTACACAGAAAACCTATTCAGCCACTCAAAACACCTGGTTCTCTAGATCCTTTGACAGGGCCAGACTTGTAAAGGCGAAAGCTTACAAAGCGCTTCCACACAGTCCCAGTCAAGAAAACCGTCAAGCATTTAACGACGCAAGAAACCGCTATGTCAGCATTCTTTCTGAGGAAAGAAACTCGTTTAATACCCACATCAAAAACAAAGTCCTCTCAAGCCTTAACGGCATCAAACCGTTCTGGGCTCTTGCTAAATCTATTGTGAATAATTTCTGTAAGAGCACGCTCCCACCTCTTGTTTCAGGGGATGAAATTGTCTCTACCGCCGCGGGCAATTCTACTGTCAACCCACCTCCAAATGTTCAACCACCAACAGTCCCCAATGTCGCGCATAAAATGACGGATATCATTTTCAATCTTATCTTGATACCAGAAAAGTCTCTGGCCTTGACGGGATCGCAGCAATTGTTCTCAAAAATGCGCACCAGAACTTGCTGCTGTCCTGGTTCGTCTGCTTCAGACATCTTACAATAGAGGCATATTCCCTGGTAATTGAAAAAGTGCTCGAGTACAACCCGTCTCCAGGAGAGTATCCAAAGCGCTTCCTAGCAACTACATAAAAGTATCTATATTTCCGTATTTAAATCTGATCTGAAGAAGTCCCGTACGTTTTTTTTTCTTTCAACAACACAACACGAGGGCTCACAGCCCAAATACTATCGTACCGTGGGTGTCGATAAGGAAGAAAGATGTTCTATGTCTGGTGACCTGGACAGTAAAAGGGTGCATTCGCTTTATTCCTTGGTAGATCTGTTGGGGCAGCAGGTGGATGAACTATGGAAGAAAGCTCCTCTGAGCAGTGCCCGTGAAGATATCTATAAAAGACAGAGCGGTCACCAACGGCAGGTCAGTGGCCAAGGGTTGGCAGCGTTTGGCTGAGGGTAGGGTCACCGATTAAACGTAAAGCTCTCTTCTGAATGGAGTCCAGGATAGCGAGTGTAGAAGCGGCAACGGCACCCCAGATGTAGGAGCAGTGCTCGAGCTTTGGCCTTATTTGTGAAGTATATAAATTATTGAGATTAGCTGGTGACAATTATTTGCGAGCCCGGAAGAGGAAACCTAATTTCTTTGCGGCTGCTAGTTGATGTGACATGTTGGTGCCAATTTAGATTTCGATCCACAGAAATGCCAACAAGTGAAAAGGACTAATTACTTTGAATAACTTGGTTGTTCATTGTGATGGGTCTAGGGCTGGTGTATCTCTTATGAGAAAGAAAGCAAGACTGAGATTTGGTGGGGTTGAATTCTACAATATTTCTACTTCCCCAGTCTAATATTTTTTGCAGATCCACAGAGACAGAACCCTCCATGAGTCTACGATCCTCATCTAATTGGGCTAAAAAAACAGGCTTAGAATATTGTATATTTGGGTGGAAAGTCCTGTTGTCCGCGTAACTGTGAATTGGGTTAGATGCGCTAGAGAGGAGGTCATTGATGTGGAGAAGAAACAAAGTAGCGGCTAAAGCTGTACCTTGAGGGACTCCTGCGTTAATTGACTACAGTTTAGACGAATGGCCATCCACGACAACAGAAATGCTCCGATTGGAGAGGAAATTTGCTGACCAGGTACTGAGTTCGGTGGTAGGCCATAGGTCGGAAGTTTATTAAGCAGCGCTACGTGCCAGACCTGGTCAAATGCTTTGGATATGTCTAGAGCAACAATCTCGGATTCACCGCATAGTTCCATAGACTTGTTCCAAGAATGGGTGACAAAGGAAAGGAAGTCGGCAGTTGATCTGCGCTGACGGAATCCATACTGCCTGTCGTGGATTAGACTGTGTTTTTTAAGAAATTTCAGTAATTTGGTGTTTATATACTTTTCCATCACTTTAGAGACGACTGAAAGGAGAGAAATAGGCCTGTAGTTGCTAGGAACCGCTTTGTATCCTTTCTTGGAGACGGGTTGTACTCGAGCAGTTTTTCAGTTACTAGGGAATATGGCTTTATTGTAAGATGTCTGAAACAGACGAGTCAGGACAGGAGCAAGTTCAGGTGCGCATTTTTTGAGAACAATTGCTGGGATCTCGTCAAGGCCAGAGGCTTTCCTGGTATTAAGAGAAGAGAGCATATTTCGTACCTTTTTAGTTTTGAAAATGATATCTGTCATTTTATGCGCGACATTGGGGACTGTTGGTGGTTGAAGATTTGGAAATGTGTTGAGAGTAGAATTGCCGGCGAACAACGAGGCAAAAAGTTCAGCCTTGCACAGGGCGGTAGAAACAATATCATCCCCTGAAACAAGAGAAACCTGTTCTTGCAGAAATTATTCCCAATAGATTTAGCAAGAGTCCAGAAGGGTTTGCTGCCGTTGGAACTTGAGAGGACTTTGTTTTTGATGTGGTTATTAACCCAGTTTTTTGCCTCAGAAAGAATGCGGACATAGTGGTTTCTTGCGTCGTTAAATGCTGGACGGTTTTCGTAACTGCGATTGTGTAGAAGCGTTCTGTGAGCTTTGATCTTTGCAAGTCTGGCCTTGTTACAGGATTTAGAGAACCAGGGCTTTTGATTGGCTGAAAAGATTTTCTGTGTACGTGGAATAAATAATTCCATGCCAGCTTGGTGATTTCGGTGACGTTTTGTGAGATATCAGAAGGGTCAGGATGAGAGAAGCAGGCAGACGCCCATGAAGATGAGGAAAAGTAGTCCCGCATTTCGTCCCAGTTCACGGAGTTGTAGTGCCAAACGATATGTGGGTGTGATGAATGTGTGACATAGGGTTACATTGCGCAGGAAGCAGTGACCATGCCGTTATCTGAGCGACCAGGTGGGGCGGTGACTGATATCTTATAGCATTCAGGTTTTTGAAGTAAGAAGGAGAACCAAGGGATTTGAGCTTTGTGTTGGTATGCGAGGAAAGTGAAATTGCTGACTGCGAAGGCCTTCACTGCTATCCCTTGTAGATCGGTTTTTGAAGATTGTAGCCATTCCTTGTTATGGACATTGAAGTCACCATGAATAGTGACCTCGGAGGAAGGATATTCAGAAATCAGATGGTCGGTTTTTTCAGAAAGGTAGTCAAAGAGCTGGACAAAGTTGTTGTCAGAAGGTGACCGGTAAATGTGACAGATGAATTTAGTTGTAGCCCTGAGAGGGAGTTTTATCCATAGTATGTCTTTTCTTCCAGCTTCTAAATTGGGGAGTCTGGTGCAGGGTAGATTGCTACGGACGTATGCGCACACGCCTCCATGCAATCTAAAGGAAGTAAGGAGCTCATACCCCGGGAAATTAAGGTGATTAGTGGCTGTTTGGCACTGATTTGGGTTTCGGTGAGGAAGAGGAGTTGGGGCGTATTAGCCTGGAGGAAATGGTGGACGGACTTCAGGTTAGAATTTAGGATACATATATTCGAGAAGGATATGTTAGATCTTGATGCCGGCGCCCCCTGCACACTCCTCTCTCGGAGATCCGAATACCTTCATTATAAACCAGATCATATCCCTGCATGCAGTAAAGCTCCATGTATCACACCGATGACAAAAAATAATGAGCCAATTTAGATAAAACTTGGCATGTACCTTCCTTTTGTAAGTGGTTTGGATAAGTTCGTTATCCAGGAAAATCCGACCTGGTTTTCTGGGAAATTTTTGACTTTTGTTTCAAAAAAGCTATGGTAACCAAATTTGGTAGGTAGGTTTATAATATAAAATTCTGGACGCAGTAAATGGTGGTGAATTTTCATAAAAATGTTTGCAAAAGCAAATATGTCCTTTAGTGCAAGCAGGCATCAATTTGGTTGCTGGTATAACCTATATAGTGGAAACAATGTACCATATTTTATCATAATAACTTATTGTTTGAAAATGTACACAAATGTTCCGAAAATATACTTACAATCTTTCCGAGAAAACTGGTTTGCTAGCCTAGGTTAATAGTAAATTGAGTTATTGAAATTTTAAACATTTAATGAAAAATTCGCTACCAAAACGTACTTACTGCGTTTAGAGTTTTTTCTTCCAAACATGTATCATATTACACTAAGTGAGTGGTGAACGTGTCGCCACCTAGTTCGGAACCAAGTACTATGTTGTCACGCCTGCTCCAAATAACACAGAGTGTTAAAAATAGAGACAGTATACAACTAACAATTTAAAAAATTGTTAGCCCTGGCCCATTTCTGCCCCAATATAGGGACAAAGTATGTAAGACTAGATGCATTCTCGCAACAATTAGAACCGTAGACCGGTTTCGCTCTCATTAGAGCTCTTCAGCACGGCATACTAATTGTAGCAAAAATGCACCAAAAATAACACGGCTATCGTATAGCCAGTCTTAAAACACTAAGTGAGTGGTAAACGTGTCGCCACCTAGTTCGGAACCAAGTACTATGTTGTCACGCCCGCTCCAAATAACACAGAGTGTTATGGGCCAGGGCTAACAATTTTTTAAATTGTTAGTTAGTTGTATACTGTCTCTATTTTTAACACTCTGTGTTATTTGGAGCGGGCGTGACAACATAGTACTTGGTTCCAAACTAGGTGGCGACACGTTCACCACTCACTTAGTGTTTTAAGACTGGCTATACGATAGCCGTGTTATTTTTGGTGCATTTTTGCTACAATTAGTATGCCGTACTGAAGAGCTCTAATGAGAGCGAAACCGGTCTACGGTTCTAATTGTTGCGAGAATGCATCTAGTCTTACATGTATCATATTTTTATAAAAAATGCAAAAATGCAATAATGCAATAATATAAGGAATGTTCGAAAAAAAAGTTAGTTGGCCCATTACTTTTTGTTGTCTGTGTGATATATGGAGCTTTACAGCATGCAGGGATAAGATCTGGTTTATAATGAAGGGAAAGCTAATAGAAATGACTTCAACTGACCTTGGATTTGAGTTCCAGGGGCGCTTATTCGCGCTCATTTAAATAAATATTTCAAAAGTCTTACCATCGACATCTCTCTATTAGTTAATTTTTTACTAAAAACGTTACAAAGGCAACATTTATACGAAATTTCATCAAACTAAATTTATAGTTTTCGGAGATACAACATTTTTACTTTTCGAGGATTTTTCATTTCTGAAAGATTTTTATGAAAATTCGCTGCTATCACGCACTTGATGTGTCCGGTTTAAATTTATAATCTCCATTTTTTGTCGTACCACTGATTGGAGAAATCTTATATAAACCATACTGGAATTTATTATAAATTTTACTTTTAGTGAATTTTCTTTAAAGAAAATTCACTAATGAGGAGATTCCGACTTTTGAAGTTTGAAAAAATGTCTTCAAATGGGCCCCTAGAACCCATATCCAGGGTCAGTTTCAATTTTTATAACTTTATATGTATATATATATATATATATATATATATATATATATATATATATATATATATATATATATATATATATATACATATATATATATATATATATATATATATATATATATATATATATATATATATATATATATATATATAACTATATATGTATCACACCGATAACTAAAAAAATAATAGTCCGATTTTAATCAAATTTGGCACATACCTTCCTTTTGCAAGTGGCTTGGGTAAGTTCGTTAGTCAGAAAAATCGGCCCAGGTTTTCCCAGAAAATTTTGTTTTTTCTTACAAAAAAAATTATATCTCTGGTTTTTGTCATAAAGAGGATCCTATGTACCTAAATTCTACCTTCAAAGACAGAAAAGTTAGACGGAAATTAATTTTTAATTAATTAAATCTGATTCAAGAAAGTTAAAACGCCAAAATTGATTGATCAGAATGTGAGTGAAAAATACTACAAGAAATTACTAACAAGCTCCTAGATATGTGTCTAAGTCGTTATTTTCCTTTATTTCGTTAAAATATAAGCGAAAAATTCATTGTAAATCAAAATGGTTTTGTGTAAATTGTAAAACCTTGAACAATGGGAAGTGTACCTGCTGGTTAATGCATGTAGTGCGTAGCTCAGTGGGCTAGGTCCCTGTACATCGTATGATCGACTCCCACATGACGAGTTTTAATCCTAGTTGGTGACTTTTCTTTTTACGATTTTTTTTAAAGTCTCATTTCACTTTACAGTTATCTAATCAGATTGTTGTTATTCCGATGAATTTTTTTGCGAGTTTTTGTATAAAAAATAATTTGATGAAGAGGAGATGAAAGTCTTAAGACTTAATTCAATTTGAATAGCATTTCTGGTTGTTTGTTCTTGCCCTAACTTAGTGAAACCGTTCCATATTTAATACAGTCGTGGACTTTTCCTGTGGCTTCACAAGTGCTTGTTTTAGGGAATTTTCTTTAAAAAAATCACTAACGAGAAGATCCCGACTTTTGAATGTAGAAAAAAATATTCAAATGAGCGCAAACTAGGCCCCCTAGAACCCACATCCAGGGTCAGTTTCAATTATTTATATATATATATATATATATATATATATATATATATATATATATATATATATATATATATATATATAGACAGAAAATTTATTTAAAATCGACACTTTCTCTGATGCTTTGGAAGTAGTTTTAGTTAAGTTTATGGTTTAATGGTCTATAGTTTTTGGCTAATTTTTGTATAAAAAGGTTCGAAATTTTTGTATAAAAAAACGAGGTGACCGCGGCTTTTGAATTCTAAAAATATTTCTTCAAACGAGCGCAAAATAGGCCCCCTAGAATCTAGAATCCATATCTGGGTTTACTTTCTGTTTACATATATACGGGGTGACGCATCTCTACCGTAAAGCTCAATATAATTGGAATTATGCAAGATACGAGAAAAAATTGTATACGTTACCTATAGGATGTCTTGAGCTGAATCTTATAAAATTATTTTGACAATCACAGGATGGCCCATATGTCGTTAGTGATACCTACAATTTTTTTTTGAACATTACTTATTGCATTTTTGCATTTTTTATCGAAATATGATGAATGTTTGTAAAAACAATCGAGACGCAGTAAGTGCGTTTTGGTAGTGACTTTTCATTAAATGCTTTAAAATTCAATAACGCAATTTGCTATTAACCTAAGGTTCGTCAGCTAGGAAACGAGTTCTCTCGCAAACGTTTTAAGTTTATTTTCGGAAAATTTTTGTATTTTTCAAACAAGTTATTTTGTTAAAATATGGTACATTGTTTCTACTATATAGGTTATACCGGCGGCCAAATTGATGTCTGCTTCCATTAAAGAGACATATTTGCTATTAAAAACATATTTATGAAAATTCACTTCCATAACGCACTTGCTGCGTTCAGCCTTTTTTTTTTCTTTAAATTACAGCCTCACCTAGAAGCTTCACAGAATCCTTAGGCATATATCACCCTACATTTGATTCAATAACTGATATTGGAGTGTTGTGACAAAAGGCATAAAACGCCCACATGTTTAGCGAAGTTAGTTGCCGACAATATAGTTCAAGTTACAAAGCTTTAGTAATTATTTACACCCCTCTTACTCGCTGTCAGCGATTGTCCTTTTTGTGACGTCTATTGTTCTGCGTCGTAGCAATAAAATAGGTAGAAAGATTATCGCATTGGGTGGAGTAGTGTTACCATTCATTTCAATTAAATTACAGGGTCTACGGGAAAAAAAAATATATTTTTTTAAATTACGAAATAATTTATTCAAAAATTAGTGTTGGGCATTTTTGATTGAACTGACGACGAATTCGCATTTAGAATCCCTTAACACCTGCCTGTAACAATTTTCATTCTTATAAATTACAGGCTTTGTAAAAATTTTAATTTCTTGTAAAAATTACGAAATAACTTATTCAAAAATTACTATTAAAAATTTAAGCACACTTTGAGAACATATTTTTTAAAATATGTTAATATAGGTGTCGTTTAACCTCCCCAAATCGCTAGTAACCGACTATCTGCAGAATTGCAGAAGAATATAGGGTTGCGAATATAAGATATTTAGAATTATGCATCCTCTGATGACGCTAACTTGATTAGTGAAACGATCGTCCAACTGTTTTTATTTTATTTCCACAACACGCCACGAGGGCTCATAACCTAAATATTATCGTACCGTGGGTGTCGACCAGGAGGAAAGAGGCAACTTGTTAATTCTGGACTTGAAGGTTTGGAGGTTCGGAGGAGAAGGAAAAACATGTGCTGGTAAGGAATTCCACACCTTGGAAGTCCTCGGGATAAAAGAGCGGACATAAAAAGATGTTCTATGTCTGGTGATCTGGAAAGTAAAAAGGGTGCATTCGCTCTGTTCCCCTGGTAGATCTGTTGGGGCATCAGGTGGAGGAACTATGAAAGAAAGCTCCTCCGAGCAGTTCCCGTGCAGATATCTGTAAAAGAGAGAGAGGTTACCAACGGAATGTCAGTGGGCAAGGGATGGCAGCCTTTGGGTGAGGGTAGGGTCACCGATGAGACGTATAGCTCTCTTCTGAATGGAGTCCAGGATATCGAGCCTAAAATCTGCAGCGGCACCCCAGATGAGGGAGCAGTATTCGAGGTTTGGACTTATTTGTGAAGTATATAATGTATAGAGATAGGCTGGTGAAAAGTATTTGCGAGCCCGGAATATGAAACCTAATTTATGAGCAGCTGCAATTGATGTGACATGTTGATGCCAAATAAGATTTCGATCCACAGAAATGCCAACGAGTGAAAAGGACCCATTACTTTGAATAGCTTGCTTGCTCCTTGTGATGGGTCTAGGGCTGGTGTATATATTATGAGATAGAAGGCAAGACTGAGATTTGGTGGAGTTGAATTGTACAAGATTTCTACTTCTCCAGTCCAATATTTTTTGGAGATCCACAGAGACAGAACCCTCCATGAGTCTGCGATCCTCATCTAATTGGGCTAAAGAGGCAGGCTTAGAATATTGTATATTTGAGTGGAGGGTGCTGTCGACCGCGTAACTCTGAATTGGGTTGGATGTGCTGGAGCGGAGGTCATTGATGTAGAGAAGAAACAAAGTAGGGGCTAAAGCTGAACCTAGAGCGACTCCTGCATTAATTGGACACAGATTAGAGGAACGGCCATCCACGGCAACAGAAATGGTTCGGTTGGAGAGAAAATTTGTTGTCCAGGTGCAGAGTTTTGGTGGTAGGCCATAGGCCGGAAGTTTATTAAGCCGCGCTGCGTGCCAGATCTGGTCGAATGCTTTGGATATGTCTAGAGTGACCATCTGGGATTCACCGTGTAGTTCCATAGACTTGTTCCAAGAATAGGTGACAAAGGAAAGGAGGTTGGCAGTTGATCTGCGCTGACGGAATCCATACTGCCTGGCGTGGATTGAACTGTGTTATTCAAGAAGTTTTAGTAATTAACTGTTTTTATGCCTTTCCATCACTTTAGAGACGACTAAAAGGAGAGAAGTAGGCCTGTAGTTGCTAGAAAGCGCTTTGGATTCTTTCTTGGGGACGGGTTTTCCAGTTAGTAGGGAATATGCCTCTATTGTAAGATATCTGAAACAGACGACTCAGAACATGAGCAAGTTCTGGTGCGCATTTTTTGAGAACAATTGCTGTGACCTCGTCAAGGCCATAGGCTTTCCTGGTATTAAGAAAAAAGAGCATCTTTCGTCACTTTTTAGTTTTGAAAATGATATCCGTCATTTTGTGCGCGACATTGGGGACTGTTGGTGGTTGAACATTTGTAGGTGGGTTGAGAATAGAATTGCCGGCGAACAACGAGCCAAAAAGTTCAGCCTTGTGTACTCGTCAGTGCTGATCACCAAACTTTACTTTATGTATTAAAAAAATCTGTAGGAAAAAACTAACGACAAACTCTTGATCGAGTGATTTTGGAGGGACAACTGGGTGCGAAATCATCCTTCTGTCCAGAAACATAACAGCTACCATATTCCCCCTTTAGCTTAGTGCACTCAGGGGATTTATGTCCAAAAACACCGCAGTTGAAGCAGCGTACTCTCACTTCCTGTGGCTGGTTAGGAGATTCCACATTTCGGTTCATTACAATCGATCTGGAACGAATGTGCGACCTAGAACTGGGTGGTACAACATTAGTAATTAAATTTGGTAAACTATTCAATGATCTAAACTCTTTCAATTTTGCTTGTGTCCGCAGTATCTAATTATTAATTCAATCTATTACGAAATCGATAGTCTCTTGCTCGCTCAAGTTTAACTAGTTCGTCAATAAAACCTTTTCATGAAAATACGTGCTGAACGCTTCATTCTTCCTCCAACGTCGCTGCTCAAATTTTCGACGTAGCTGTACTGTGTCCATGTGTTTACCATACATATCGCTAAATAATGTTTTAGTGAATTTTCTTTTTAAAAAAAATCACTATTGAGGAGATCCAGACTTTGGAATTTAGAAAAAATTTCTTTCAATGATCGCAAACTAAGCCACTTAGAACCCATATCCAGGGTCAGTTCAAATTTATATATACATTATATATATATATATATATATATATATATATATATATATATATATATATATATATATATATATATATATATATATATATATATATATATATATATATAATAACTCAAAAAATAATGGGCCGATTTTGATCAAACTTGGTGAGTACTTTCCTTTTGCGAGTGGCTTGGATAAGTTCGTTAGCCAGGCAAATCGGCGCAGGTTTTCAAGGAAAATTTTGTATTTTCTTTAGGAAAAAAATTATATCTAAGGAAATAAAAAAGTAAAGTCTCGATTTGGAACGTCAAAATTAGCAACATTTACGCAAAGAACCTGAAAGAAATACGTGTTATATAAAGAAAATGTCGCAAGAAGAGTGTTCTACAAACACTTAAGTTTCAGGCTGAACCGTCATTGTCCTTTATTTATTAATGCTTCGGCAGTAGTTTTAGCTTAGTTTGTGGTTTAACCGTCTATGACGTTTGACAAATTTGCGTACAAAAAAATCGTTTGCAAGGAGACCGCGACTTTTGAATTTTAAAAAGTTTTATTCAACTGAACGCAAACTGGGCCCCTTACAATCCGTATCCGGGTTTAGTTTCAGTTTTTTTGTTTTTTTTTTTGTTTACATATATACAGGTGACGCACTTCTACGGTAAAGCTTAATATAACTGTTATTAAACAAGATACGAGAAAATGTTGTATACGTTAATTATAGGGTCTCTTGAGCTGGCGGATTTATGTCGTTATAGGTAAATCACGTACCAAAATTTAGCTCTGTAGATCAAAAGAAAAAAAGTTATAAGCATCTAAAGAAAATAAATTTGGGTTTTCCTCAAAACGTCAAAGTCGCGATTTATAACGTCAAAATTGGCAACATTTAGGCAAAGAACCTGAGTCTAATACGGGCTATGGAAAGAAAATGTCTCAAGCAGAATGTTTTACAAACCCTGAAGTCTTAGTTTCAACCGTCATTGTCCCTCATTTTACTAAAATATTTCCTGAACATTCATTTCAAATAGACTCTTTCTCTGATGCTTTGACAGTAGTCTTAGCTATAGAGTTTGTCATTTAATGGTATACAATTTTTGTCAAATTTTCGTAAAAAATCAATAAAGCTCAATATATCCTTTATTATACAAAATATTAAAAAAAAAGTATACATTAATTATAGTGTGTCTTAAGCTAGATCTTAAAAAATATTTCTACAATCACAGCTGGCCTATAAGTCGTTGGTGATACAAATATTCTTTTTCTTTTTAGTCGAACACGCCTTATGGTATTACATTTTTGCATTTTCCATCGAAATATAATGCATGTTTGTAAGAAAAGAAATTCGGGACGTAGCACGTGCGTTATGGTAGCGAATTTTGAATAAATGCTTCATGGTTGAATAGCTAATTTGCTATTTTATTAACCTATAAGGTTAACCAAGAAACGAGTTTTTTCGGAAACACTTTACGTTTACTTTCGGAAATTTTTGTACATTTTCAAACAATAAAGTTGTTTTAATGAAACATGGCACATTGTTTTTACTATCTAGGTTATACTGGTAACCAAATTTGATACCTGGTTTCTTAAATAAAACACACACATATTTGCTATTAAATTTTTTTAATGAAAATTCACTACCATAACGCACTTGCTGCGTCCAGACTTTTTTCGTTTCTTCTTCCACGCCCATCACCCCTATTCACTTCTGGCACCGTAATTTTCTTGGGGGTTATTTGTAAGAAATTTTTCTTGTGGTTTATGCATTCAAGGGGGATTTTAAGCATGTTTCTGAGAACAGCATTCCAAAAGCCCTCCGCGATCTCATCTGCAAATTTACCACGTATTATTATACCTATATTATCAATTTAGTTATGGCGCTAGCACAATTTACTATTATTTTAAAGTTAAATATAAGATGTATGAGTTTTAGTGAATTTTCTTTAAAAAAAATTCACCAATGAAGAGACCCAGACTTTTGAATTTTGAAAAAATTTCTTCAAATGAGCGCTAATTAGGCCCCCTAGAACACATATCCGAGGTCAGTTTCTATTTTTATATGTTATATATATATATATATATATATATATATATATATATATATATATATATATATATATATATATATATATATATATATATATACATAGTAATGGTTATCACACCGATAACTCAAAAAATAATGGACGGATTTTGATTAAATTTGGCGAATATTTTTCTTTCTAAAGTAGCTTGGATAAATTCGTTAGCCAGGAAAATCGGCGTAGGTTTTCCCAGAAAATGTTGTGTTTTCTTTCGAAAAAATTTATATCTCCGGAAAAAAAAACAAAGTAAGAGCAACCAAATTTGATACGTGAGCTTACATTATAAGTAAATTATCTACCAACATTTAGCTCTGTAGGTTAAAATACGAAAAAGTTATAGGCATTTAAAAAAAAAGGGGGTTTTTCTAGAGACGTCAAAGTCGCGATCTAAAATGTCAAAATTGGCAACATTTAGGCAAAGAACCTGGAACTAATACGAGCTTCGGACACAAAATGTCTCAAGAAAAATATTTTACAAAACCTGAAGTCTTAACTTCAACCGTCTTTGCCCTTCATTTTACTTAAATATTTCCAGAAAATTCATTTCAAATAGACCCTTTCTCTGATGCATTGACAGTAGCCTTAGCTATAGAGTTTATTGTTTAATGGTACATAATTTTTGTCAAATTTTTGAGTTTTCGTAAAAAAATCAATAAAGCTCAATATATCCGTTATTATACACGATATGAAAAAAATTTGTATACATTAATTATTGGGTGTCTTGAGCTATATCTTCAGAAAATATTTATACAATCACAGGGTGGCCCATAAGTCGTTGGTGCAACAAATTTTCTTTTTTTTTTAATCGAACGCGCGTTATGTTATTGCATTTTTGCATTTTCCATCGAATATAATGCATGTTTGTAAGAAAATAAATTCGGGACGCAGCAAGTGCGTTATGGTGGCGAATTTTCATTAATTGCTTCAAATTTGAATAGCTCAATTTGCTATTAACCTATAAGGTTGACCAACCAGTTTTTTTGGGAACACTTTAAGTTTACTTTTGGAAATTGTTTATATTTTCAAACAATAAAGTTATTTTGATGAAACATTCTTTCTTCTATATAGGTTATACTAGTAGCCAAATTTGATGACTGATTTCTTAAAAAAGATACATATTTGCTATTAAAAACATTTTTATGAAAATTCACTACCATAACGCACTTGCTGCGCCCAGACTTTTTTGCTTATAAATTATAAACCCACTATTTTGTATGTGTACAAATACATACCTACCTAAATATTATAAACTTAAATAATTAACTTATTGTGATTAGTTGCACGTTATTAAATGACGACAAATTCTTATTTAGAATCCCTCAAAATCTACGTGTACCGATGTTCATGGTTCTAAAGTACAGGGTCTTCGAGAAAAAAATACTTTTTTCTAAAAACTTACAACTACAGGCCGGTTTAGTCCTCCCTAGGACTTCTCAATATGCTTTTACGTGCCCAACATCGCATGCTACACTGGAGCGACGACTTCACGCTCCCTCCGAAGGGTGGTAGAGTTATGCATTTCAGCGGGTAGGGTAAGTTTGATAGTGGAAACGTATATGCCAAATTTGGTTGTCATGGCTTTTTTATTTTCGGAGATACAACAATTTTCCGAAAGGAAACCCAAAATTTTCCTGGAAAAACTAGTCCAAGCAACTTACAAAAGGTAAGGTAAGGAGGTATCGGTGTGATATGTATATGTATATATATATATATATATATATATATATATATATATATATATATATATATATATATATATATATATATATATATATATATATATATATATATATATATATATATATAGGGTGATTAATAAGTGGTGACCAAAAATGAAACCCCATATTGTTTGAACAATTTTAGAGAGGGTATGTTTTATAAAAAATTTTCCTATAATGCTTCATTAAAAAGATACAGGGTGTTGAAGTTGAATTTCAAAAAATAAAATTTCCCAATTTTTTAAAAAGTAGTACATATATTTTGCTGAAACTTCGCATGTGTAGGCTGCTATGGAAGGCGCGTATTCTACCATAACAATTGAATCGGCTAATCCAGCAGTGGCGCGCGTACCCACATGTCATTGGTTATCCTTCAAGAAAAAAAAACGGGTAAGCCAATGATATCTTTTTTTTTCTTTTTTTTTACCTTACTTTCATTCGCGAACAAAATGACTCTCTTGATAATATTCTGTACGACGCTTATTTTACGAGTAAGCAATGAATCAGGTAAGTGTTTTAGAGCACAGTTCATGATTTTTAACCAGTCGTTGTTTGGTAGAAAATCGCAATGATACACTTTTATGCCTCCATTGGCCTGAATACACGCACGACATCTTTTTTATATGATATGGAAAATTTAATGTCTTGATAATTTTTTGTACGACGATTATCTTTGTTGTATTTTAGTAAGTAGTAGTCTAGTTTGCGAAAGTTGTCATTAAGTGTCACTTGACGTTTAGGTTGACAAGTTATTATTTTGAATAGGTGTAAGTGGTAAACTTTATAAAATTGCAAAATGTTCTACTCTTTTACTTCTTATAATGTAGTACACCTCAGAAGAGTATGCAGATATAATTTTTATCTACGGATATGCTGATGGAAATGCTTTAGCTGCTTGTCGGGAATATCAACGTAGGTTTCCCACTCGCCGTCAACCTACACGAATCAACATTTACAAGAAATGGTATTTATACTTCTCATAATGAGCATGTCTGGTCATTGGAAAATCTACATGCAACAAGGACTCGCACATTTCAACATAGATTTTCCATTAATTTATGATGTGGTATTTTTAACGGCTCACTGTTCATGGAAGTCCTGCCACAACGTTCAAATGGATCTTCGTACTTAGCTCTCCTAGAAAACCGTGTAGAAAACATTCTAGATGACATTCCACCAGCAACAAGAGGTATAATGTGGTACCAGCATGACGGTGCACCAGCGCATCATAGTCGAAACGTTGTTACATGGCTACATGAACATTATAATGAAAGATGGATTGACAGAACTGGACCAATACATTGGCCTGCAAGATCACCGGATTTAAACCCACTTGACTTCTATCTTTGGGGTGATTTTAAGCGACTGGTCTACAGTGAACAAATAAATACACCAGATCAGCTACCACAACTGATAAATAATGATTTTCGTCATATTCAAGCAACAATGAATCCTCAAGACATTAAATTTTCCATATTAAAAAGAAGACGTGCGTGTATTCAGGCCAATGGAGGCATTTTTGAACATTTATTGTAATAAATAAATTACTATAAGCCTGATAAAAGTGTATCATTGTGATTTTCTACCAAACAACGACTGGTTAAAAATCATGAACTGTGCTCTAAAACACTTACCTGATTCATTTCTTACTCGTAAAATAAGCGTCGTACAGAAAATTATCAAGAGAGTCATTTTGTTCACGAATGAAAGTAAGATTCAAAAAACGAAAAATAAAAAAAAATATCATTGGCTTACCCGTTTTTTTCCTTGAGGGATAACCAATGACATGTGGGTACGTGCGCCACTGCTGGATTAGCCGATTCAATTGTTATGGTAGACGCGCCTTCCATAGCAGCCTACACATGCGTAGTTTCAGCAAAATATATGTACTACTTTTTAAAAAATTGGGAAATTTTATTTTTTGAAATTAAACTTCAACACCCTGTATCTTTTTAATGAAGCATTATAAGAAAATTTTTATAGGACATACCATCTCTAAGATTGTTCAAAGAACATGGGGTTTCATTTTTGGTCACCACTTATGAATCAGCCTGTATATATATATATATATATATATATATATATATATATATATATATATATATATATATATATATATATATATATATATATATATATATAAACACAGATCTCCTCATTAGTGAATTTTTCGATTAAGAAAATTTCGCTAAAACTTAAAAGGGTCGGGACGCAGGAAGTGCGTTACGGTAGTGGATTTTTATTAAATGCTTCAAACTTTAATAACTCAATTTTCTATAAAGTTAGAAAGTTGAATTTTAGTATGTGGTAAGGTATTCCCCAAGGCAACATATGCATTAAATTTCATTATAATTTCTTTGTAATTTTCGGAGAAAACATTTTATTTCGAAAGAAAATTTAAAATTTGAATAATTCAATTTTCTCTAAACTTAGAAAGTTGACTTTTCGTATGTAGTAAGGCATTTCCCGGGGACGGGGCACTTAACCGCAACCGGAATGTAGCAAAACGGCGCACACTACAAGAAAGAGTATATAACGTAGATTAATAATCGTGAAAAAAACTTACGGAAAAACCATAAATAACAGAATAATTGAGAAATGAAGTTCAAAAAAATGCACCATTTTCACGTTTCGAACTGTCAGAATTTTCAGCAGCGTTGCCACATTGAATATCTAATTCCAAGAGTGTTTTGCCACTGTTACGAAATAAAAGTTTAAAATGCTTTTTACATACAATCCTGCCGACCTGACCACACCTCCTAAAAGCAATTTAATCCCAAGAGTGTTTTGCCGCTTTAACCAAATAAAAGATCTATAATGCTTTTTACACACACTCCTGCCGACCTGACTTTCTGAACCTGACAACACCGCCAATCTGCATGAAATATGTCAACGAAACAACAGTAATAACCTCAGGTGCAAAAATATACGTTTTTGTTGCAAATCGAAACGTTTTAATTGCGTTTATCATTGAAAGACTATTAAAAACGATATATACCACATTGTTTTACTTTATTAAGGTATGTACAACTGTTTTTAGGCCATATTTTATTATCACGTTAATAGGTAGTTGCGGTTAAGTGCACCGTTCCCCATTTCCCAAGGCAAGATATCCACCAAATTTCATTATACCTCTCGATACCTATCTAATAGTGAATTTTTCTGAATAAAAATTCACTAAAATGGTAACAATCATGTCTAGTTGTACATTTCTTTATATTATGTATAAAATTAGAGGTCTGGCAACAGGCCATCGGTTCGTTCCTTGCCGGCAGAGAACGGCTTTGCGGGCAATCTTTGTCATATCAATCTATAAAGATTACTAATTTTTATGATTAGATTTAAAAACAATTATTAATTAAACTACATATTGCATTACATTACTATTATTTAGTGTTATCATTACTATTATTTAAATAAACAAAATAATTTTAGGTTAGAGACCTTTGGTTATATACCACAATTTTCAATTTCAATATCAACCTTCGATAGCTCAGTTGGTAGAGCGGTGGACTGTAGAGGCATTGAAGTAAGACATCCATAGGTCGCTGGTTCAAATCCGGCTCGAAGGAGGTTAAACTTTTTTATTGTATCTGGCTACAATATTATATAGATAAGTTTGTGGGGTAACTATTTTATAAATTTTAGGTAAAGAATGGCTTAGAGTGAATATTAAATTAGGAGTTACAAGAATTCAAGTCACATTTATTTGACAATTTTGTATGTTTGGACCGTTAACATTTTACATTGTGCTAAATACAATAAGCAGCATGGACTTTTCGGCATAGCTCGCTGTAAAATTAATCCCAAATAATTACTACCTACTAGGAATAATATTTAAATTTCAGAAGGTGTCTGAATGAGGCCAGAACAGAGGAAATTTATATCAGAAGGGCATTATATAATAATGTACAAACACAAGCAGAATAAATCTCAAATCTGTACCTATATATATTTATTATACCCTTGTTCAAATAGACTTTATTGTAGGCAACCAGCGTTACGCAAGGGTAAAGCGAGTAGTCTACTGGTAAACCATGTCATAACTTTTATTGTATCCAGGCGTCTATTAATTATTATGGATTATTACGTTTAAAAATGATTTAAAAATAAGCCAAATGTATACAGACAACATTAAAAAAGTGTAGACGCAACAAGTGCGTTATGGTAGTGAATTTTTATAGAAACATTTTTTATTAAATGCTTATGACTTTTTGTGAATTTTCTTTATAAAATCACTAATGAGGAGATCACGACTTTTGAATTTTGAAAAAATGTCTTCAAATGAAAGCTAGTTAGGCCCCCTAGACCACATATCCGGGGTCAGTTTGAATATTTATCTGTTTATATATATATATATATATATATATATATATATATATATATATATATATATATATATATATATATATATATATAATATATATATATATATATATATATATATATATATATATATATATATATATGTGGCGGTGGTTCCGACCGCAGTGTTTCCGTCAACACTACTCTATGTTTCTCTTGACAGCTAAACGTTACGTTACGTTATTCGACAGCAAGCTGTCAAGAACTACTATATAAGAGACACCAGGGATCTCTCTCTCTCTCCTCGCTACCAACCGACTCAGTGAAGATACGTCTCTCCACGCTCGGTCAGTTATCTGTTATGTACTCATGTACTGTTATTAAAGTGTATTATAGTTAAATGTATCGTATAGTTTATCCAGTTAGTGAAGTAATAAAGTTATATCAAATGTTTACGTATGGATTTAATATCAACAAGTGCAATTAACATCCATATTGGTGACCCCGTGCCGCAAGCCGAAGATGCCCAGCCTGATGTTCCAGCCGACGTCGCCTAACTTCCACGCACGTGCTCATGCCTACAGAAAACGAATATCTAAACAGGTCAGTCTTTTCTAATTTAAAAATTATCTGATTTTTTTCACAATGGCCGAAGATTCTTCAAGCAGCAATATCATGGCAAGGGTTGCAATAAAATTACCTCCTATATGGAGACGTAACGTGAAAATCTGGCAAATGCAGGTTGACGCCCAGTTTGATATATCGCAGATCAGTTCTGAAAAGACAAAATTCAGTCATGTACTCGCTATACTCGATCCTGATGTCGCAGAGTCAATTTCAGATTTTTTAACCCAACCATTATCATCAACCCCCTATTCAGATCTAATGAAACGTCTTTTATTAGAATTTGAAGAGTCCGATAGTCGCAAACTAAATAAACTTTTAACAGAATTAGAATTAGGCGACAGAAAACCATCGCAACTTTTACGCGAAATGAAGTTTTTAGCTGGTAGTCAGATTGGAGAAAATTTCCTTAAAATTTTATTTCTACAACGTTTACCAGTCAACGTTCGTTCAATTTTGGCTTTGAGCAACGATTCTCTAGAAAATTTGTCGGTTACAGCAGACAAAATCGTGGAATTTTCCGGAGATAAATACAACGTGGCTGAAATTCAGTCACGCGAGCCCGACAAGCTAGCCAAATTAGAAGCGCAAGTAGAGAAGCTAACAGCATCAGTCAACGAATTGCGAACGCGTTCCCGTTCTACCTCCCGAGAAAGACCCAAGCTTTCTCGAAATTCCATAACCGCAAATTCCTCAACCTCCACGTGTTGGTATCATGAACGATTTGGCAACAAGGCCAAACGTTGCATCCAACCTTGCAATTTCAAAGCAAAACATGTGTCGGAAAACTAATAAGGCACTCCCTCCACGCGGCAGGAGACGAGAGCCACCTAACACGCCGCCTTTTTATTTTTGATAGACGCTCTAATATGAAATTTCTAATCGACTCTGGAGCAGATATTTCAGTTATTCCACCCACTCACGACCAACGGAAATTTCAATCGAAACGTACCTTGTATGCTGCAAACGGGACCCCTATTCATACCTATGGCGAACAACTATTAGATTTGGATCTAGGTTTACGCCGTAGGTTCTGCTGGCCCTTCACACTTGCCGATATCAAGCAACCAATTATAGGCGCTGATTTCCTAGCAGAGTTTGCTTTACTTGTGGATATGAAACATAGACGTTTAATCGATACAAAGACAAACCTCTCTAAGACCGGTGCTAACCCACCACCAGGAATTAATTCTAAAATTCATCTTGTAGACCCGACACACCAGTACTTCAAATTGCTACAACAATTTCCTGACCTTTTTAAGGAAACTTCTTCTAGCAACCTTCCAGAGGTTGAGTTCTTCCATACTATAAGTACGGAAGGACCACCTGTCACTGCAAAAGCTAGAAGATTGCCCCCAGAAAAGCTAGCTCAAGCAAAGTTAGAATTCCAGCACATGATGGACTTGGGAATTTGTAGACCCTCCAAAAGTCCATGGTCAAGCCCCCTCCACATGGTGCAAAAAAAGGATGGCTCATGGAGACCATGTGGGGATTACCGAGCACTAAACGCTAAAACAATCCCAGACAAATATCCCATTCCAAATTTGCAGGATTTTAATGCCCAGTTAGAAGGCAAACGTATTTTTTCAAAATTAGATATCATTCGCGCTTTCCATCACATCCCAGTAGCACCTCAAGATATTCCCAAAACAGCAGTCATAACTCCATTTGGGTTATTCGAATTTGTTAAAACCCCATTTGGCCTTCGTAATTCAGCACAAACATTTCAAAGATATTTACATTCAATTTTAAGACATCTTGACTTTGCCTACTCCTATCTTGACGATATTCTCGTTGCATCAGCCTCTGAAAAAGAACATCAAGAGCATCTAGCAAAACTTTTTCAGACACTTCAAGACAACGGCATCCGTATCAATTCATCTAAATGTGAATTCGGAGTGGCCGAAATTTCATTTTTAGGTTTTCGTGTAAATAAATCTGGATTATTTCCACTTCCTGAACGCATCAAAGCTATTACCGACCTACCTCTTCCCGATACCATTGAAAAACTCAGAAGATTTCTAGGTCTCATAAATTTCTACCGTCGTTCTCTTCCACGTGCTGCGGAAATTCAGCAACCACTATTCGACCTCTGCCAGAATCCCAAAAAACGCGACAAACGTAAAATCGAGTGGACTCCTCAGACTCGAGAAGCATTCGAACGTTTGAAAGAGGCACTAAAAAACGCTACACTAATAGCTCATCCGTCTTCTTCGCTACCACTGATTCTCATGTCGATGCTTCTGATTATGCCGTAGGCGCTTCCCTCCAACAACTACGTGATCAAACACTAGAACCCCTAGGTTTCTACTCCAAAAAGCTTACTTCAGCCCAAAAATCTTACAGCACCTACGATCGCGAACTTCTAGCTGCTTATCAGGCAGTTAAATACTTTAGATATACCCTAGAAGGTCGCCATTTCACCATTTATACGGACCACAAACCTTTGACATACGCTTTTGAACAACGCGTCGATAAAGCATCTCCAAGGCAACTACGACATTTAGACTTCCTAGGTCAATTTACCACAGACATTCGCTACATACCAGGTCCTACAAACATTCCCGCAGACTATTGTTCTCGCATTGAAACAATTTCACTTTCTTCCACTGTGTCACTCCAAGAAATTGCGCAAGCTCAGTCATCTTGTGAGGAACTCAAACACCTTCTGCAGTCTAAATCTTCCTCATACAAATTTCAAAACATGCCTCTTGACAACGGATTGAATCTTATTTGCGAATCTTCTTCAAAGAAACTTCGCCCATTCATTCCGCTCAAATTTCGCCGAAAGATTTTCGATTCTATCCACAATTTATCTCACCCAGGCATATCAGCTTCAGTCGATCTGGTCCAGGATAGATTTTGTTGGCCCAAATTGAAACGCGATGTATCTCTTTGGTCTAAAACTTGCATTCCCTGCCAGAAAGTCAAGATATGGAGACACACTTCCAGTCCCATTGCACAATACACCCCAGCCACGAGAAGATTCTCGCATATAAATGTTGACATTGTGGGACCATTACCACTATCACAAGGTCAACGCTATCTGTTAACAATAATAGACAGATTTTCTCGATGGCCCGAAGCAATTCCATTGTCAGATATTACAGCAGAAACAGTAGCGAACACTATTTTATCATGCTGGATCTCTCGTTTCGGTGTTCCGCAATACATCACCACAGACAGAGGTAAACAATTCGATTGCCACCTTTTCACACACCTCACTAAAACACTAGGTGCAGACCACATCAAGACCACAGCTTACCACCCAGCAGCAAATGGTGTAATCGAGACATGGCATAGAGTTCTGAAACAGGCCTTGAAAGCTCATATGGACGAAAACTGGGTCGCTAAATTGCCAATTGTGTTACTAGGACTCAGATCGTACATAATTCCAGAATATCGCTCAACACCCGCTGAAATAGTCTATGGAGAATCAATCAAACTTCCCACCGACTTTTTCAACAGCACACAAGCTCATGATGTTCCACCACTTATATCTCAGCTGAAAGAAGACATAAGGAAACTTCGACCAGTACCTTTTAAACATCATACTGCAAAAAAGGTATTTGTCCATCCTAAGCTTATGGAAGCTCCTTTTGTTTTTGTTCGCATTGATATTCCGCGAAAAACTCTCGAACCAGTTTATGACGGCCCCTTTGAAGTGTTATCCCGAACTGACAAAGTCTTCAAAATCAAGAAATCACACGGAGAAGAGACAATTTCTGTTGACCGTCTTAAACCCGCATTCATTCTTTGTGATAACGAACAGACAACTTTCCAGCCTCAGAGACATCCTAGTGAAACTAAAAGTGACAGTGAAAGTCCAACACCTAGTGAAACTGAAAGTGACAGTGAAAGTCCAACACCCAGTGAAACTGAAAGTGACAGTGAAGTTCCCGTTCCCGTTCAAACTACACGCCATGGACGTACAGTTCGATTTCCACGAAGATACTTAAACTAATAGCGTTGCCACTGAGAGGGGAGTATGTGGCGGTGGTTCCGACCGCAGTGTTTCCGTCAACACTACTCTATGTTTCTCTTGACAGCTAAACGTTACGTTACGTTATTCGACAGCAAGCTGTCAAGAACTACTATATAAGAGACACCAGGGATCTCTCTCTCTCTCCTCGCTACCAACCGACTCAGTGAAGATACGTCTCTCCACGCTCGGTCAGTTATCTGTTATGTACTCATGTACTGTTATTAAAGTGTATTATAGTTAAATGTATCGTATAGTTTATCCAGTTAGTGAAGTAATAAAGTTATATCAAATGTTTACGTATGGATTTAATATCAACAAGTGCAATTAACATCCATAATATATATATATATATATATATATATATATATATATATATATATATATATATATATATATATATATATATATATATATATATATATATATATCTGTATGTATGTATCACACCGATAACTCAAAAAATAATAAGCCGATTTTGATCAAATTTGGTGAGAACTTTCCTTTTGCGAGTCTTTTGAATAAGTTCGTTAGCCAGGAAAATTGGGGCAGGTTTTTCCGAAAAATGTATATCTCCGGAAATAACAAAGTAAGGGCAACCAAATTTGGTATGCGTATTTGTACTTTAAAGTGTGAACCATGAAACAAAATTTAAGTCTATAATTTTACAGACAAAAGAGTTACGACCGTGAAAAAAAAATTGGATCCTCAAAACGTCAAGTCGCAATTTGAAACGTCAAAATTCGCAACATTTAGGCAAATAACCTAAAACAAATACGGATTATGTAAAGAAAACGTCGCAAGAAGAGTGTTCAGCTTCAACCGTCATTGTCTTTCATTTTACTAAAATATTTACAGAAGATTCATTTTAAATAGACCCTTTCTCTGATGATTTGTCTGTAGTTTTTGTTAAGTTGATGCTTTGGCTGTAGGTTTAGTTAAGTCTATGGTTTAACGGTCTATAATTTTTAGCGAATTTTCAAATGAGCGCAAACTAGGATCCCTAGAATCCATATTCGAGTTTACTTTCAGTTTTTATCTGTACAGATATATATATATATATATATATATATATATATATATATATATATATATATATATATATATATATACAGGGTTATGTATTTTTACGGTAAAGTTCAATATAATTGTTATTATACAAGATACGACAAAAGATTGCATACGTTAATTATAGGGTATCTTAAGCTGCATCTTATAAAAATATTTTGACAACCAGGGGGTGGTCCATAAGTCGCTGGTGATCCCTACAATTGTTTTTTTCGAACACCCTTATATTATAGCATTTTTGCATTTTTTATCGAAATATGATGCATGTTTGTAAGAAAATAAAACGAGACACAGTAAGTGCGTTTTGGTAGCGAATTTTCATTAAGTCCTTCAAATTTCGATAACTCAATTTGCTATTAACCTAAGGTTTGTTTGCTACGAAACCAACATTTTAAGTTTATGTTTGAAAAATGTTTGTGCATTTTCAAACAATAAGTAATTTTGATAAAATATGGTACATCGTTTCTACTATATAGTCTATACCGGTAACCATATTGATCCATATAATATGATATAATAATTTGATTTTTTCAAATGTAACACCCTATATATTTCTATTCCAAAGCGTTCTACATAAATAGCTCTGCAACTTCTATTAAACTATGTCCTGTACCTAATAGCGTATTTTTATTGTTACTTTCCTGAAGTGTTATATTCAATATCGCAGCAGAGAATTTTAATTCCAATGTTTTCATGGTATTGGATGATCCAGTTTCTTTTTATATTCATGATGACACGCTGACAATCTGAGAACAATAATAAAAAGTATGGACGCAGCAAGTGCATTATGGTAGTGAATTTTCATCAAAATGTTGTTAATAGCAAATATTTTTTTTTTAAGAAAGCCGGCATCAAATTTGATTACCAGTATAACCTGTATATGTTAAACATAATATACCATATTTCATCAAAATAAGTTTATTTTTGAAAACGTACAAAAATTGTCCGAAAATAAACTTTAAATGTTCCCGAAAAAACTGGTCCTGGCCAACGAAATTTATGCTATGCATCTAATCAAAATTCGCTACCATAACGCATTTGCTGCGTCCATACTTTTAGTGAATTTTCTTTAAAAAAATCACAAATGAGGAGATCGCGACTTTTGAATTTTGAAAACATTTCTACAAATGGGCGCTATTTAGGACTGGAACCTAAATCCGCGATCGGTTTCATACGTTGCCTTGTTTTAATTAGACAGACGGATTCCCCCATCCATGCCAGTTCTAAGCTGACTTTTAATGCATCTAATTTCGACCACCTTAATTCTAATGCATGTTTGTCAGAAAAAAATCGGGACGCAGTAAGTGCGCTATGGTAGCGAATTTTTATTAAAATCTTCTCAGTTTAAATTGATTAAACGATGCTTTGTTTTAATTATATAGTCGGATTCCCCCGTCCGTGTCAGTTCTGAGCTGACCTTTAATGTATCGAATTTCGACCACGTAAGTATAATGCATGTTTGTAAAAAAATTAATTCGGCACGCAGCAAGTGTGTTATGGTGGCAATTTTTTTAAAATCTTCTCAGTCCAAATAGATTAAACGATGCTTTGTTTTAATTAGATAGTCGGATACGCCCGCTCCGTGCCAGTTCTGAGCTGACCTTTAATGTTGCGAATTTCGACCAGGTAAATATAATGCATGTTTGTAAGAAAAGAAATTCTGGACGCAGCAAGTGCGTTATGGTAGCGAATTTTTAATAAATGCTTCAAATTTGAATAGCTCAATTTGCTATTAACCTATAAGGTTAGTTGGCCAGGTAACTAGTTTTCCGGGAACATTTTAAGTTAATTTTCGAAACATTTTTGTACATTTTCAAGCAATAAAGTTATTTTTATGATATATGGTACACTGTTTCTATTATATAGGTTATACTGGTAACCAAATTTCATGCCTGCTTTCTTTAAAAAAAGACATATTTGTTATTAAAAACATTTTTATGAAAATTCACTACCATAACATACTTGCTGCGTCCAGACTTTTTTATGATTATTCTCAGATTGTCAACGTGTCGTCATCAATATAAAAACAAACTAGATCATCCAATGCCATGAAAACATTGGAATTAAAATTCTCTGCTGTGATATTAAATATATCACTTCAGGAAAGTAACACTATCTCAGAAATTAGGCTTTTTAGGTAGAGGCCATAGTTAATAGAAGTTGCAGAGCTATGTATGTAGAACGCTTTGGAATAGAAATATATAGGGTGTCATATTATACCCGCTTGAATTTCCCTATTTTGTCAGGCTATAAACGCACATCTTGTATAAAAAAATAGATCTTTATTTAAATTATTTACAAGACATGTTTACCAGAAATCTGTTGTCCGAACACATACTTTCTAGATTTACACTTTACCAAGATACATCAAATTATAAAAAGAGCTGCGATAACGAATATTTTTCTAAAATCGCTAATATTTCAAAAACTAATAACGCTAGGTGTAGACAGTACTACATAAATTATATTCCAAAGTAGATGGCCATTCTGAAAATGCAAAAATATACAGGGTATTGTATTTAAAATAACGAAGTTGGTGGCGACTTCCGGTATAACCGGAAGTGCTAGAGTAGTGCATCTATTTTAATCTGAATGAGAATTTTGTATTATGGCCGAATACGAACTTTCAGCTCTCATATCGGATGAAAAGGTCATAAACTTCCAATGAGCTCTTCTCAATCACCCTGTATATATATATATATATATATATATATATATATATATATATATATATATATATATATATATATATATATATATATACAGTGTGGAACAGCCAAATGGAATAAATTCGATAACGGATAAATGAGGGCGTGTTGGGAAAAACGCTTGGACACGTCGATTTGTATTTTTAACTGCGCATCTTTTTCAAGAAAAAAAAATTATATAGGGTGCGTCATGTGACAGTGGCCAATACCAACTTTCTTATTTTAAATACAAGCCCCTATATATTATAAATTTTTTGGATTCTTCAGAAAATTCTAGACATAATTCATGTACAATGTTCTATACCTATCTTCAACTGTTTCGGAAATATTAAGTATTTTCAGATTTATTACCAAAATTAACATTAAAAATAGAAAATTATTTTATTTCACAAATTCGCTACATTGCATTCAATACTTATTTCCCATTCAGCTCTTGATAATGAGAAAGTAAACAAAAACCATTCCTGCGTTTCTTTTTACTGATATGAAATGAAACAAAAACAAAAACAGTTTTCTTTCTGTTCGTATAAAACTCGTAGCCTTAGCAACTTGTTGTCTGCCTGCATGACAGTAGTGATTAGTGTCAGTGCTATTGTCGTTTGAATTTCGTTAACTGTACGTAATAATATCAGAAAAATGGTTCATTTAACAGAAATGCACAAAATAACCATTCTACAAATGATTGGTTATGGAGATAACACACGGACACAGATGGAAGTGTCTCGCTTATTTCACGAAAAATTTCCAAATTTGCCGCCTGTATCCCAAGGAACAATTAGCAAAATAGAAAAGCAGTTTCGCGAGCTTGGTCATGTGAGACAGATAAAAAAAGTAGCTGCCAATGCAGTAAGTGATGATACGAAATTGGATATTACGCTTGAGTTTCAAGAAAACCCACATACTTCTGGTCGACAAGCAGCCCAACTATTCAACGTTAGCCACACAGCAATTTTTCGAACATTAAAGGAAAGTAAAATGCATCCCTATAAAATGATACCAACTCAGGAGCTCATGGAGGACGATTTCGATAGGAGAACGTATTTTTGTGAACAAATGATGGCAATGTTAGATAACAATGTGATCCAATTAGAAGATGTTTTGTTTTCTGATGAGAGCACATTTACACTTCACGGTCATGTTAATCGTCAAAATTGCCGCTATTGGTCTAATGAGAATCCTCATTGGATGAGAGAGGAACATACGCAATATCCTGAAAAAGTTAATGTTTGGGCAGGAATTGTTGGAAATCATATCGTAGGTCCCTTTTTCATTGATGGCAACTTGAATGGGGATAAATATTTAGAACTGCTCCAAAATAATGTCGTGCCAACTTTGACAAACTTATATCCAGATCCAGCAAACCCACAAGTTCCTGCCAATAAAATATGGTTTCAGCAAGATGGAGCACCGCCCCATTACCAAATCAATGTCCGGCAGTACCTGAACCAAATTTTTCCAAATCGGTGGATAGGGAGGCGCGGATCGATAGAATGGCCAGCACGATCTCCTGATCTGTCGCTATTAGACTACTTTTTGTGGGGATATGTCAAAAGTATTGTATACAAAACTAAGCCCCTCAACTTAGATGACTTAAAAAGACGAATCACGCTTGCGATTAGATCAGTCACGCCTGAGATGTTGAGTAATGTTAGAAGACATTTCTATACCAGATTAGCATGTTGCCAAGATGTTCGTGGCGAGCATTTTGAACATTTACTACATTGACATTAATTTTTTTTTGTTTTTTTAAATTATTAAGAAATAATCAGTATTTCTTATTAGAATTTGTGAAATAAAATAATTTTCTATTTTTAATGTTAATTTTTGTAATAAATCTGAAAATACTTAATATTTCCGAAACAGTTGAAGATAGGTATAGGACATTGTACATGAATTATGTCTAGAATTTTCTGAAGAATCCAAAAAATTAATAATATACAGGGGCTTGTATTTAAAATAAGAAAGTTGGTATTGGCCACTGTCACATGACGCACCCTAAATAATTTTTTTTTCTTGAAAAAGATGCGCAGTTAAAAATACAAATCGACGTGTCCAAGCGTTTTTCCCAACACGTCCTCATTTATCCGTTATCGAATTTATTCCATTTGGCTGTTCCACACTGTATATATATATATATATATATATATATATATATATATATATATATATATATATATATATATATATATATATATATATATATATATATATATATATATATATATATATATATATATATATATATATATATATACACGACATGCTGGGAAACTAATTCCAGTGGTGCCGAATTGTTTTCCTCCGAAGTAAGCAAGAACATACTATTCATAGGCCAATTACAAAGATATTTTTTCAAAGACAAATCAATTCAAATACAAAATAATGTCTTTTAGTTTTAAATGTTGCAAACTAAAATACTTTTGAATAGGTTTAAATCTTTTTGGGGTAATCTGAATCATTTTTTTTTTCGCCACTCACTGTCTCATCCTTGACATTTGTAAATGATTCCAGGGGAGAAATTTCAGTATACAATATATTTTTTGATGGACATTCCTTATTTTTCTTGGTATTTTCGATTGGCACACCATCATTATTTTGAAAGTGTTTCATTTGTTCTATCCTTGATTTAACATTATGTCGAAAGTAACCAGTGCGTTTTACTTTTTCCACTTCGAAATATCCATATCATTTTTTTTAAATTAAACGAAAGAATAATAAACTGATAATTCGTACCTACTGGTGAATAAAACATATTTGTCGTCTAAAATTTGTTAGGTTAAGGATGGTTATTCTAAAATAGTTATTTAGTTGCAACAAGTTGCACTTAAAGTTTTATTAATTATCTCTAAAAGTATTTGTGTAAGAACTATACAGTAAAATCACTTAGAAGAAGCGCTCTGGTTTTATAAAGGTTAAATTTCAAGCTTTTAGGAAAGCCTTATAAATTATGTATAAAATAAGTTTATATTATAACTGCGTAAGGCAGTTGTGACCCTAGGCGTCACTAGGCGGCTATATAGCAAAACGTCGGGACTAAGACCTAGTATGCACACAACGGTGGTCAGACCATCGTGAACATACGCGGCACTGGTCTGGTGGCCTAAGGTGACATAATCCAGTGCCAAACAAAAACTAGGCAAGATCCAAAGAATGGCTTGCCTCTGCATCACAGGGGCCATGACTTCAACCCTCAAAGCTGCCATGGAGCTGTTGCTGAATCTGCTCCCTCTACACTTAGATATATAGGGGGATGCCAGGCTAGGACTATACAGACTAGCCTGCAATGGTAGACTGAAGATCAAGCCAGTCTGTAGGGGCCACTGCAAAATTTAGGAGATCGTGAAGGCGCCCATGCTTGAAATGAGGTCAGATTTCGCGAGCCCGCGAATCTGCAGGGAAAACGGGACGCGCTTGTCTGCTTCACGGACGGGGATCGTGGGACGGTGGCACGTGTTTATTCGGAAGGACCGAGAGTAAGTCACAGTATTTCCCTCGGAGCTCATGCAAGGGTCTTTCAGGCCATAATGTACGCCATTTTGCACTGTGTGCGAGATAACAAGAGGAGGGGCTACACTTACAAGCGGATCCTTATAGCCACAGACAGCTAGGCAGCCCTTAAATCCCTAAGTAGCCCACAGGTAAATACCAGGCTGGTAAGTGAGTGACGAGACGAGACGAGCGACCTGGCTGGGCAGAATGAGGTCACCCTCATCTGGGTGCCGGGTCACTCGGGGGTCAAAGGCAATGAAGAATCTGACAGTCTCGCGAAGAGAGGATTATCAGAACCATTTATGGGACCAGAACCGGTCCTGGATGTGACGAAGAGCACTGCCAGGGTATCTATCAAGTCCTGGCTCAGAAACGAAGATAAGGTGTACTGGGCAGACTGCCCAGGGCTCAGATATGAGAAGTCAGTAATTGATGAACCCAGTTCAAAGAGTGCTGTGGAGCTGCTAAATCTTAGCAGAGGACAGCTCATGAACATAACAGGATTCTTGACGGGACACATGGCTGCCAAGAAACACCTGCATAAAATAGGGCGGTTCGAGAGGAACCTGGCATGCAGACTCTGCGGCGAGGGGGAGGAATCAGCCCGGCACATCTTGTGCGAGTGTAAAGCTCTGGACCGTAAAAGACAACTGATCTACGGACAGCCTAGACCGGGGACAAAACTTCACTCTACCAATTGCTGTGCAGACTAGTTCAAGGCATAGTGATTTTGGAATGAGTGGGGTTGAAAAGACAAAGGGCATGCACAATAAGCCAAAGGCTGCGGTGCTATCAGGGAGGCCAAGACGCGGACGAGCCTTAAGGGAGAAAAAAAACTTTTAAGTTTAGTATTTTTTTAACCTGTTAATGCTTCATAATTAACTCAAAGTCGCTGGTGATTTAGGAACTGATGAAATCTGTCATACGTATGATTTGAAGTGCATTTCTCTGTCGGAACCTATTTACTGTATTTTAACTTCAAACTGGAGTAGTAAATTTGTTATAGTTGTTATCTTTGTATTATTTTGTCCATTATCTCTAATCCTATTTTACAGTCGTTTAGTTTTCAAATTTCTTCTACATTGGCACTAGTAATTGTTTTTGAGAGTTATCATCAACACCTTGATAAGCTTTAAAACCTACCCTCCATTTACCTAGATATATGGAGCCAATTACGTTTAAATGTACAAGTATTTGATAAGAGTTCAATAAATCTGAGGGCTTCCGGACGCAACATAATCCGACCCATACATAATATAAATCACAGCTATATATAAATAGTTCTTAAAGTCGTTTAAAAAGTCACTAAAACTCAAAGAGCCTAAATAAATCATTTAATTGTTAAGCTTAATAAAGTCAAGTTAACTATACCAATTATGATTTTTCTTTACAAAACTTTAGCTGCAGCATTATAAACTCGAGGTATGTAATTAAATCTCCAATTATTAATTGCCTCCGTGTCTTTATAAACTAGAGTTTCGATAAAATCAAGCAGTTATTAAACGTTAAGCATTACAATGTGTGTTTCTGAATATGAAGAGCTAGACCTTAAAAGGTTTGCTCCAGTAAAAGTGCTCCAGTTTTTTGGTTGTTGGCTACCCGAAATAGATTCACATCAGAGGAGATTTTTCTATAATCTACGCAGAGTTGTTATAGTTTCCTCGTACCTGGCATTCTTTCCTTTCGAATTAATTAACATGATAAAAGTTTTTGGTGATATCGATCAAATGTCGAACGCGTCTTTTTTATTCTTGACTCACATCGTTGAATCATATAAATTGTATGTACTTTTCACTAAACAGGATAAAATAAAAGAGCTTATTGAAATGCTTGACCTACCGATATTTAGAGCAAGGAAAGAAAATGATTTCAATATTCTGACATTTTATTTAAAACTCTACGAAATTGGTGTAATAGTATTTTTGGTTATGGGTGTTATAACATGTTTGCTTTGGGGTATTACGCCTCTTTTAAATCAAGAGCCCCAGCTACCTTTGAGTGCATGGTTCCCATTCAACACACAAAAATCACCCGTTTTTGAGCTAGTATATGCATATGAAATCTATTCTGTTACAGTTAATGCTTTGGTGATTATAAGTATAGATTTGCTCCTTGCTGGAAGCATTTTTGCAATGACCGCCCAGCTTGAGTCACTTAATTATGAACTAAGCCATATAACTATCTTTAATAATGTTGCAGGTACTTGTGACAATAGAAAAGCGCAAAAAATGAGTTGCAAGCAAGTGTTGATAGATTGTATTGAATGGCACAACACCATCATCAGGTAAATATCTTTATTTATTTTCAGCAAATTTTCGTAAAAATGTTTCATCGAAGAACCGCAAACTAGGACACCTAAAACCAGGTGTAAACAGATTTAATATGTGTATATACAGGGTAACTGGTAAGTGGTTGCATTTCTTTTAGACAGTGATAGTACATCTCTTTTGCAACATAATAAACCAAAATTGTATTGTTCCTAAACGTCAAATTGTTTGGGGTTGACATCTTTGGGTGATGAAAAAAAGGCCTTTTCTTTCCAAACAAATATTTTATTCCTTGTCCCGACGCGTTTCGACCCTCTTTAATAGGTCATCCGCAGGGGAATCTAGAATTTAGAAAAGGCTTGTCAGAAAAACTGAGTTTTCCGGTAGGCTACTTCTGCGAGGGTACGACAAAGGAATATAAGATAAAATGAGGCAACAACAGCTAACCCCAACACTAAGTCAAAATGTCAATGGTTAAAATGTCAAGCTACAAAGCTATAAAAGATCACAGGTATACAGTCATAAACTACTACATGCAATAAAAATGAAAAACAACTACAAGTCAAATTGAAACACAAGAAAAGCTCATTTGTCTTGAGATTTTTTAAAAAACTACAATACGTCTAATTCTAAAACTCATAAAAGCTTAAAAATTCTCCAAAATTTAAGTTCAAGCCGAAGACAACAACAGGAGTGAAAGCAAACAGCACAAACACCAGCAAGCCATGCAGCTGAAAAGAAACTGTCAGAGGACATCAAACTCGTCAAATGAATGGGAATTGAAACAGAAGCGAATTTTTTTTACTGTTTTATGAAACATGAAAGCGCCAAAATAGCGAACTTACTTGCCTTGTTAAACAGGACTAAAAAACTATACCGTTGAATGCCCAAGGAACATGCTTCATCTGTTGTTATATGATTGACCCATAGGCATCAGAAGTGCTAATAACTTGAAAAGTAACAACTCTGTTGAATTTAAGAAATAATATTCTTTGCTGAAAGGGTGACCTGACTCCCTTAAATGACAACCAAAGATCGAAGTGTTGTTATTGGGTTGATTTCTGCTTCTTAGGTGTTCAGTGATTCTCAAACTCAATGCTCTCCCTGTCCTGCCAACATAGACCGTATTGCAATCGGGCTCACCACACTTTAATCAATATACACCTGACCTCTTGAGAACTGGAATACTGTCTTTATTAAGAATAAACAAACTTTTGACAGTGACCTGACCTGAAGTTCAGGTCTGCCCCCAGAACAGTCAGAGAAACTTTCATATTTTTCGTTTACTTTTTGTGGTTCTATTACCAACACAGTTACAAGAGCACTCAAGACAGAAAATGTCAGGTTCTTGTTCAAGTCCACAAACACTGTCAAAAGTTTGTTTATCCAAAATAAAGACAGTATTCCAGTTCTCAGGAGGTCAGGTGTATATTGTTTAAAGTGTGGTGAGCCCGATTGCAATACGGTCTATGTTGGCAGGACAGGGAGAGCATTGAGTTTGAGAATCACTGAACACCTAAGAAGCAGAAATCAACCCAATAACAACACTTCGATCTTTGGTTATCATTTAAGGAAGTCAGGTCACCCTTTCAGCAAAGAAAATGACGCAAAAATTCTGCATCCTTCCAATTTTAATATTGAACAGTTTGTCATTGAAGAGATGAAACTTTATAAACATATCAATTGTTCTAACAAAAACGTACTTAATGTTTCCAATAAAGACGTCACAAGTTTCTCAACCCTATATAGTCAACTAGCAGATCACCAACCCACACACCCTCCAAGTAGACCGTGAGACACTTCTGTGAGATGGTCTGCTCCGTCGTTTCCAGACCTGCCATTTTGATTTTCATGCCCGTATATTTTCAAGTCGATTTGTCGCGTCTGTCAGTTGTTAGTTGCCATTTTTCATTCTCGATTCAGAGGCCGATCTTACGTCTGGTCATTTTGGTCCACTTCGGACCTGTCCTTCGTTTTTAGCGTCTTGACTTTCCGTGGTCGGTACGTCACTTCTGTCAGCTATCACTTGTCATTTCCGTTTTTGCGCCGATATGTTCTGTCAACTCGTGTTCGTCGTCACGTGTTACGCACGTTAGATCTCAACTATTACATTTAAAACAACAAATTCTTTCTTAATTTCAACAGAGTTCTTACTTTCCAAGTTATTAGCACTTCTGATACCAATGGATCAATCCTACAATAACAGATGAAACAGGTTCTTGGGACATCAACTGTATAGTTTTTTAGTCCTGTTTAACAAGACAAGTAAGTAAGTTCGCCATTTTGTCGTTGTTTCATAAAACAGTAAAAAATTCGCTTCTGTTTCAATTCCCATTCATTTGATGAGTTTGATGTTCTCTGAAAGTTTTTTCTCAGCTGCATGGCTTGCTGGTGTTTGTGCTGTTTGCTTTCACTCCTGTTGTTGTCTTCGGCTTGAACTTAAATTTTGGAGAATTTTTAAGCTTTTATGAGTTTTAGAATTAGACGTATTGTAGTTTAAAAAAAAATCTCAAGAGAAATTAGGTTTTCTTGTGTTTCAATTTGACTTGTAGTTGTTTTTCATTTTTATTGCATGTAGTAGTTTATGACTGTATACCTGTGATCTTTTATAGCTTTGTGGCTTGACATTTTAACCATTGACATTTTGACTTAGTGTTGGGGTTAGCTGTTGTTGCCTCATTTTATCTTATATTCCTGTGTTGTACCCTCGCAGAAGTAGCCTACCGGAAAACTCAGTTTTTCTGACAAGCCTTTTGTAAATTCTAGATTCCCCTGCGGATGACCTATTAAAGAGGGTCGAAACGCATCGGGACAAGGAATAAAATATTTGTTTGGAAAGAAAAGGCCTTTTTATTCATCACCCAAAGATAATAAACCAAATATCACATTATAAAAAGTCATCTGGTTTTCGAGTTGTTTCACTTTTAATGATTTTTAGAAAATTCATCATATGTTGCTACTAATATTCAAATTTTAGAAGAAGTGGTAAGCACTTCCTCAATTTTTTTTTCTTTCAAATATTGTAGACATTAACTCACGTTGTGCAACCATTACTATGCTGAACAGGATAATAGTAAAGAAATGTGAGGGCAAAAATTATCGGTATCGTGAAAAAATTCAAATCAATTTAACATTTCAAAGATGTTTATTTTGAATATTTGATAACGTTTTGTTTTACAAATACTGTAGAAAACTTCGCCGGTCCTCTAGCTTTCTAATGCTGTACGAATTGTTACTCTAGTCACACAGATATCTCACATGCAATGATGCGACATAGGTGGGGCAGAAAAAGCTTGTTTTCTTCCCCAATGTTTTGCAGGTGGATTTATCCCACCCTCGCTAACTAGTCGGCTTTGCTAATTAGCGTTGGAAGAAGAATATGTTGAAGATGTGGACTGTATTTATAACTCTAGGTGCACTGGATTCCAGGAGATTTCAATAATACACTTGTTTATATTTCTATATGTTGTATTGTTACTATATACACTTTGAACTTACATTTGTTTACAATTTGCGGTTTTACACTTGATGTATAGGGTTATTCAGGAGATTTCACAATCTTATTAGCTACTTGCTATTGCATTTAACTGCGCGTATACTTTTTAATTTCGAAGAAAACACTGACTTTTCACTGTAATACTGTACGAATGGAATTTCTGTAGGAAGATTGGAGCTTGAGATGAAGTGGCGTAATCACACTAGCGATGTTTAGGTAGAAGATCGGGATCTTAGAAGTCCCGAAAAGCGATGAAGATAAGATTCGTTGTAGAACGGCACTGTAGAATTGAACTGACTTAAACACACGAGCGATGTTTAAGTGGAAGATTTGGAACTCAGGGTTCCAAGGAGCGAAGATGAGATCTGGCGTAGAACTGACTTGCGCCTTGTGAAAGGCTTGCTTTTATCGAGCTTTCGCGTAACGCTAGGTGACCTAGTTGACATAACATAATGTCAGTAATACAGAATGGCCAACTAGATAGAAGCATTATTCCTAGTGAAGAAAATCTACTGTGTGCATCTAAAGAATATGCCAACGACAGCTAAAGTTATTTACAATAAAGGACCTAACGGTATATAAGTATTCTTTGCATGGCATTGTTCATGCGTAAACCTAATGTGATACAGACAGCTAAAGGATAAAGATTACCATCAAATTGGAAAGATTGTTAAATCCAGAGATAAATAATTCCAGGTAGAAACTTAAAGGATAGTGCACCCGAATGAAAGTAAAGAGGCAGAGGCGTACCAATTATGTTTCTCCAACATTCTCCCCCCTGTTGAAGCGACTCGCTTCAAAATTATCCTTGTTCGAAAGCTGTAAGAGGACAGACCTTCGTGATGGGTCGGATGTAGGTACCGATGGGGGTACGGATTTGGACAACTCGGACTCTGCCGTCTCTCCCTGGTATCACGTCTACTATCCTGGCTGTAGACCACTTGAAAGGAGGAAGCAACTCATCTTTGAGGAGTACTAGGTCATTGACTTCTAGATTTGTCGAAGGATATAGCCACTTTGGGCGATGTTGAAGACGGTTTAGGTAGTCGACTGACCAGGGTTTCCAGAATTGCTGTTGCATTTGGGAACATCGTTGCCAGAAAGAAAGTCTCGTTTCAGGGATGTCTGTAAATCCATCTCAGGGAAGGTGGTCAAACTGAAAACTATTTGGAAGTCACCTGGTGTCAGGCATTCCAAATCAGAGGGGTCATTAGAAATGGCTGTAATGGGCCTTGAATTTAGATTTAAGTAATATGTGTCTGAACCCAACAAAATATCAACTTCTGCAGGATTATGGAACCCAGGGTCTGCAAGCTTGAGGTCTAACGGAATCTTGAGGTTTTCCACCTTAACCCCCACTTGCGGAAGTTTGCAGGTTATACGTGGCAACACCGCGCAAGACACCTGAAGATTGAAATTTTGTTCTTGCGAATGAATGAATATCGATGTTTACCATTTTGTTGGAACAAGAACTAGACTGCGAAATGCCTAATATTTTTAAAATACTTTTCTGAGTGTGTAATTGTAATCGTTCAACGAACCTTTGTGAAATGAAGGAAGCTTGGCTGCCGCTGTCTAGCAGTGCCCTTGCAGTGAAAGCAAAACCATGTGTAGAAATTACGAAGACTTGGGCTGTGGCTAAAAGAATATGCGAATTTCGTTCGAACAATGCGGAGTAGACATGGGAGACATCTTGATGAGGTTCTATAAGTTCTCGACGTTGTTCGACATTTTGAGAAATAATCGTCGAAGCAGCATGATTCGTAGAAGAAGATTGATTGAACTGGTCGTCTGACTTTTCACCTTTTCAAGGATGAACTTGATTTGAATTATAATTAGAATTTCTGGCAGTGGTTTTAAAATCCATATGAAGAATAGTGTGGTATTTCTTTTGACAAATCTTGCACGTTCTGAGGGATCCACATTTTGCTGCTGGATGTGAGCCACCCAGGCAATTTGTGCAAAGTTGTTTGGATTTTACGTATTTATTTTTCTCCTCAACAGAAAGATTTTTGAAAAAATCGCATAAGTATATGCGGTGTGAAGGGTTTTTACAATAGTAACATGAAGGTGTATTTTTTGAAAGGCCCTCGTCTGTTATTAAATGAGAATAGGTTTCTTGGGGTTTTCGAGTGTTTTTGTTGGAAATTTATTGATTGAGAAATCGCTCTCCTCCAGGATTGTACACCTCCCTTGTAAGAAATCGAAGAACTCCTCCAGTGTTGGGAGTGTGTCAGATTTTTTACTTTACGCAAATAATTTTCGTGTAGTTGTGTCTAGTTTTTTACTGATTATATAAATGAAAATGTACTCGATCAATTTTTCCGTTTCAATTTTCAAGATTTGAATCGATTTTGTTGTGCGGAAAGTATTGGCTGCAATTTCACGTAATGTGCGCGAACAAGGTTTGTTTATCTCCTGAATATTACAAATTTCTGAAAGGAATACATTTAAAATATGGTTTTTATTTTCATATCGTTTCTTAAGTGTTTCTAAAGCTATCTCTAAATTATCATCATCTACAGTTAGGTCATCAATTAGTTTTAGTGGCTCACCTGACAGAGCTGATCTTAAATAAAAGAGCTTCTTATAATTTGGTAGCTCTTTTTCTGACAGAATTAATTGGTCAAATATTAAAAAAAAAAAGGAGGGCCAATCAGCATATTGGCCAGAAAAAGTGGGAATTTTGATATCTGGCAATTGAATTTTAGAATTATTATTTGATATTACAGGTTTTTCCTGTTGTGAACATGAATTTTCAGCCAATGTAGTAACAAGTTCAGTGAGCTTTTAAAGTTTTTCATCTGTAGCACTAGATTTGGAATCATTCAGATTATATTTCTCAGAACTTGAGTATAAATTTTTAGAATGTGGCATATTTGACATTGCCTCAGAAAGTTTGGAAAAACTACCGCGTACTGGTCTTCCACTACATCTCTTACTTCTGATTATAATTCTAATTGTTTATCATCATCTTCTAGTAAGATGATAATGTTATCTTGAATTTCATTAAATTTAGTGAAGGCCTCTTTTAGCAATATTAATTTAGTTTGACATTGAAAATCTATTAATTATATTTGATTATCAACCCAATTACAATTTCAAGTTATATTAGATTTGGGAGCTTTTCTTTGTGATTTTAACTGTTCTAGACTCGTAATTCTAAATTAAATTTTAAATATATACAATTTTAATTTAAATACAGAAAAAACAAATTTTCTTAAAATGGAATCACAGATTGTATACACAGGAACATGCAATTTTGCCTTACAATGGCTGCATAAACACAAAGAAATTGCGGACAAATGAGTTAAATTTTACCTTGTATGTTAATGATGTCCTGGGGATGCTGCACTGGAACTCGACTGTTGTTGAACTCTCTGGAATTTTTCTTATTATCCTGCTCGTCTAGGACCATCAAATTGGAAAAGATTGTGAAATCCAGAGATAAATAATTCCAGGTAGAAACTTAAAGGATAGTGCACCCGAATGAAAGTAAAGAGACAGGGGCGTACCAATTGTTTCTCCAACAATAGGAACATGTTATTCATTTGCCATATAGTTTACAAGTTAAGGATATAATTTGCAAGTTATTTAAGGTTGCTATGGAAATAATAGCAAAATGTCAGTTATGATTTACTGAGACATTTGTCACATTTGATTGTTAACGCGTGTGATACCTAAGTTGTGGCTTACGTGAAAAAGTTGTTTGATTTGTTGATGGCAACAACTACGAATGCTGAATATGCAGATATTTTATTCATTTACGGTTTCTGTACTGGAAATGCGGCTGAAGCTCAACGTGAATATGTACGGCGCTTTCCAGATAGGCGCGTACCTCATTTCACAGTGTTTGGAAGAACATACAGATGGATTCATGAAACTGGCCCCGTTAATGAAATTCATCGTGAAGTTTCAAGCTCGAGGCTGAATTCTAGGGTAGATGGGGAAATTTTGGACTCTTTCTAAGAAGATCCCACGACAAGCACTAGGAAAGTGTCCTCTTCTCTGGGCGTCTTGCAGTGGAAAGTATGGTCAGTTATGTATCGGGAAGGACAGCGCCCTTACCATTACACGCTAGTTCAAGGATTGCAGCTAGGTGGTCCAACAAGAAGGCTCCAATTTTGCCATTTACTGTTGAACGCTGATAATGAAGATAGAAATCTCCTGTCTAGAATTCTGTGGACCGACATGTCAAAATTCACTAAAGAAGGAATACTCAATTCATAATTATCATTATTGGTCTATGGAGAACGCCAGAAAAACTAAGGTAACAAGTTATCAAAGACGATTTAGTGTAAATGTTTGGATTGGTGTGATTGGTGACAATTTGGTAGGTCCGCATTCCCTTCTAGACAACCTAAATGGTGAATATTATGAAAATTTCTTATAACATGATCTTATGGAGTTACTGGATGACGTACCACTAGCAAACAGATGTGATATGATTTTCCAGCAAGACGGGTGTCCGGCACACTATTGTCGCAACGTGAGGGCGCTATTAGATCGCCGGTTTCCAAACAAGTGGATTGGGAGGGGAGGACCAATACCGTGGCCGCCACGAAGTCCAGATTTAACTCCAATAGATTTCTATGTACGGGGTAATATGAAACCAATCGTTTACGAAGTGGAGATTCACACACGAGAGCAACTAAATTTACAGAATTTAGCAAGCAGCAGGACAAATCAAAAACAATTTTTCTAGTAGGATTACTAAAACAGAAATATGCAAACGAGCTCGTGCTTGTATAAGAAATGGACATAAACATCTTGAGAATACTTTGTGAAAATTTTTTAGTTGAGTTAAGTTTTTTACAGTATTTGTAGAAATTTTTTGTTATCAGATTTCCAAAATAAACGTCTTTGAAATATTAAATTGATTTGAATTTTTTCACGATACTGATAATTTTTGCCCTCACATATCTTTACTATTATCCTGTTTAACATAGTAGTGGTTGCACAGATTGAGTTACTGTCTACACTATCTGAAAGAAAAAAAATGAGGAAGTGCATACCACTTCTAAAATTTTAATATTAGTAGCAACACATGATGAATTTTCCAAAAATCATTAAAAGTGAAATAACTAGAAAAGCATAGGACTTTTAATAATGTGATATATGGTTTATTATGTTGCAAAAGAGATGTACTATCACTGTCTCAAAGGAATGCAACCACTTACCAGTCACCTGTATATATACACGATGTCCGGAAATTATGCGTCAATAGCGATGGGCGATTGTTAATGATACAACGAAATATATCGATTATGCCGGTAAAATCGATTATTTGATTACGAGGAGAAGATCATTCGTTATTCCTTAAAATCATTCGCTAGAATCATTTGATTCGTTTGGACTCGCAACTCATACTCATAACCGATTTGAAATATGTAACGAATTAATTCTAATCGGTAGGCAACACACATTGGTAGATCAAATATAGCATCTAACAGCTCAGTGGTAGGCTGATGGGAATAAATTTGGCGTAAAAAACAAAAACAAAAAACGGAAAGTTATGTTACTTAGGTTTTAACGTTCGTTTAATTAATCTTTAGTTTTACGAAATAAAAAAATATATAATAAAATAAAATGAGACTGGAATCAATACAGAAACAATTAAATAGTTTTAAATCTACACTACAAGTTTGCGTTTAAAAATACAGTCTGGTCCGAATGTTTGTCCGAAAGTCGATTCCTTCTTGCATTGAAGACCAGTATTTTAAGGCTGGCTATACTATAGCCCTGTTACTTTTGCTGCATTTTTGCTGCAATTAGTATGCCGTACTGAAGAGCTCTAATGAGAGCGAAACCGGTCTACGGTTCTAATTGTTGCGAAAATGCATCGAGTCTTAATCCTTCTAAACTTTTTTTCACTCATGGGTGGCAGATTAGGATTTAACTCATTAAACCTTCTACATGTTCTACTAATAATTCGGTTACATTCTCCATGGATGTAAAATAAATTTAAATAATCTGCATTGGAATAATGATTTTCCATGTTAACTGTGAACATTAGTACATTGACATTTATCGAATAATTTAGAATCACAAGTATGTAATATAAATTGCTTATCATGGCACACTTACCTTAACGTCGACGTTTAACCACAGTATAAGGAAAAATTATGCAATGTGTTTTGTTTTTTAATGTCTCTAAATACCTCAAAAACTGTTATGCTTAGCTATAGAAAATACCCAATATAGGTCGGAAAGTTATCAAAAAAGGAATCGGTTGGAACTGCAAGTTACTATGTGTCCCTTTTAGAATAAGGCAGAAGTAGTCAAAGGTTGGCGCCACCCCGCTGACCATTAATATGTTCAAATCAATTGTCAAAGAAAACTGTATGAGATAGGTGTAGGGTAATATATACTTGAAAGATAGGGAATTTAACGCCGAATCAGATGCTGGAGACATATGGGTACCGTTCCATTTAAAAAAAATCAAATTAGCTATGATTGAAAATGTTCAAATTCAAATGTATTTTATAAATAACAGTTATCTTAAAGTCAGATTGTGTTTATAAGAGTATATAGGCATTTTTATGCTCTATCGAATAGTGAAAACCGCATGTTTCTATCTTGCATGCCTTGAAAGATATCGGAACTTTTCTAACGCGCTCCAATCGTAAATTTTTCTACAAAATGGCGAAGAAATCCGAAATGGTACGAACTAGCCTGAATATATTGTCATCAGGTGGCCCTTAAATTGAACGTGTAATTGAAAAAGCTAATAATATACAAGTGTACTATTTAAAAAAACAAAGTTTGTGTCGACTTCCGGTATAACCGGAAGTGCAGGTTAATTGAAAATATTTTCGTTAGAAAGACCGGTATCAAAAACGTGGCGATACCAATTTTCAGAATTTAAATACATGTAGTTCTCCAGAAACATCTAATAGGCCACCCTGTATATATGTATAGCGGCAAAATTATGGAATACACTTAAACTGTTACAGGTTTCTTCAACTGTTTGAATTCATCTTTACGTATGTAATATTTCTTCAGTTTTGTGCAAGTTGTATTATAATATGTATAACACTGCTTCAAATGAAATTGGTAAGTTTTAGATTTTGGTTTGGCTTCAGTTAAATAACATTTTGCTATATACATCGTTCGTGTTTTTTTATCATTACAGGTGCTAGAAGCTGGCGGACTTCAGTTTATCTCGATGGTGTTATACCAAAGTTGTATGGTACTAGAAATTTTTTTATTATGCCATTCTGGAAATGAGATTATTGTAAAAGTAAGTAGGTACTTTAGAATAACAACTATTTATAGAAGAACAAAACAAATATAATTCCACCGTACATAAAATATCATAGACGGAATACCAAGTTCAAGCGCTTAACGTTACTTTTTCAGACAATGAAATGTTTTCTGTTAACATATATTCTTTAGTGAATTTTCATTGAAAAAATTCACTAATATAGAGGTATCGATGGTAAGATTTTTTGATATAGGTTGGCTATCATCATGGCTATTCTCACTTTTGATGCTGCAGCTCTAAACAACTCAACGGAACTACAGTTGCACCATTTTCTCAGGTTATTTAACCAGGAAATGCGTCTTCTTCCTCTGCTTCTTTTTCCCTGTATCTTTCCCTGTATAATATTCTCCAAGAATACATATTTCTCTCCTCTCATCACGTGGCCCAGATATTGCAGCTTCCTTATTTTAATTGTGTTCAATATTTCTTTTTCTTTTCTCATTCTTCCCAGTACCTGCTCATTTGTTACCATGTCTACCCAACTTATTCTCCAGATCCTTCTATATGACCACATCTCAAATGCTTCCAGTCGATTACTTATATCTTTCTTTAACGTCCAGGATTCCATCCCATACAGCAGCACCGAGAAAACGTAGCACCCCAATATTCTGACTCTAAGTTGTAAGTTAAGATCTCTGCTGCATAACACGCTTCTCATTCTGTTAAATATGGTTTTGGCTTGTCCAATCCTTGATTTAATTTCTTCAGTGTACTCATTATTTTCATAGACAGTTGTTCCCAGGTATTTGTACTTACTGACTTTCTCTACTGGTTCTCCGTTGATCCATAGGTTTTCCTGTTGCTGAACTGATTTTGTAATGGTCATAAATTTGGTCTTTTTGATATTTAAGTCCGCTTTTCTCGTTACTCGTCACTACTTGCTCTACTAAGCTCTGTAAATCTTCTATTGTTTCGGCAATGAGTATGGTATCGTCTGCATACCGGATATTGTTAATGGGTATTCCATTAACCTTTACTCCTATTGTTGTTTCCTCCAGCGCTCTCTGAATGATTTCTTCACTCCTATTGTTGTTTCCTCCAGCGCTCTCTGAATGATTTCTTCCGAGTAAAGATTAAATAATAGCGGCGAGAGTACACATCCTTGCCTTACACCACGTTTTATTTTTACTTCTTCTGAGAGTTCATTATCCACTTTGATATTGGCCGTCTGGCTGTAGTATAAATTATTTATCATTCTAATATCTTTCATGTCTATATTTTTCCTTTTAAGCACTTGAATAAGGTGGTTGTGACAGACTCTATCTATGCTTTGTTGTAGTCAAGAAAACAGACATACAACGGTTGATTGATGTCCATGCATCTTTGAGTCAACACATTAAAGGCAAACAAGGCTTCTCTTGTTTTTCATTGCATTTCTGAAGCCAAATTGGGTTTCGCCAATATCTTGTTCTAATTTATTAAAATTCTCTGATGTATTATCTTTAGGAATATTTTGAGAGCGTGACTCATTAGACTGATGGTTCGGTGGTCGCTACATTCTTTTGCGTTAATCTTTTTTGGTAATGAAATGAAGGTCGATCTAAGCCATTCACGGGGAATGATTTATGTGTTGTATATTGTGTTAAATAGTTCCATCAATATGCCCATTTGATCCTCTGTGATTAGTTTAATTATTTCCACTGGAATTTTGTCGGGTCCTGGAGATTTATTAGATTTTGCCATTTTTACTGCGTGCATTTATTCTTCCTTTTTATTGTTAAGCCCAACTCTCTTTCTTTTTCTGTATCTTCTTCTACTGTTTCTCGTTGTCTGTCATCGTCGAATAGTACCTGGATATACTCCTTCTATCTTGCTAGTTGTTAGTTACTGCCATCTGAGTGAAGGTTATACTATCCACCAAATATGATGTCTTTTATTCAAAGGAGACATATTTTTTAACTTCAAAATATTTTAGCTAAAATTCTCTACCATAACGCACTTGCTGCGTCCAGACCTTTTCATTTTTATGCGTCAGAACATAGTTTAGTTTCAGTGAGTTTTAGCGAATTTAAAAAAAAATCGCTAATGAGGAGATCTGTGTTACTATATATATATATATATATATATATATATATATATATATATATATATATATATATATATATATATATATATATATATATATATATATATATATATATATATATATCCGACCGATAACTCAAAAAATAATGAACAAATCTTGATCAAATTTGGTGAGTACCTTCCTTTTGCACGTGGCTTGGATTAGTTCGTTAGCCAGGAAAATTAGACCAGGTTTTCCCGGAAAATTTTGTGTTTTCCTTCTAAAAAATTTCATATCTCCGGAAATAAATAAGTAAGGGAAACCAAATTTCATACGCTTGTTTGTATTGTAAAGAGCCAACTCTGTACAAAAATTTAGGTCTCTAGCTTTAAAGACAAAGAAGTTATGGGCAGTTAAAGAGACACATTTTGGAGTTTTCCTCAAAACGTCAAACTCGCAATTTTAAACGTCAAAATTGGCAATGTTTAGGCAAAGAACGTGAAACAAATACGGATTTTGAAAAGAAAATGTTGCAAGAAGAGTGTTCTGCAAACCCTTAAGTTTCAGATTCAACCGTCATTGCCCTTCATTTTACTAAAATATTTACAAAATATTCATTTTAAATAGACCCTTTCTTTGATGCTGTCAGTTTAGTTAAGTTGGTGCCTTTTTGGATATTTATTTCTGGTTTAACGGTCTATATTTGTTTTTAAGCTAATTTTCGTAGAACAAATTCGTTAATGCATTTTTGCATTTTTTATCGAAATATGATGCGTTTGTAAGAAAAAAATATGAACGCAGTAAGTGCGTTTTGGTAGTGAATTTTCGGTAAATTTGCAGTTTAGCTCCCGAACGCTTTGCAAAAAACTGTTTTCAGAAACCTTCCTAGACAACCCCCCCCCCCCCCCCTGGATACACAAAGCCCAATAAAAATTTCTTGTTCACACCCCCAAGGAAGTTACGGGACCAGGGGTGAGTAGGGGTGTATATTTTTTTTAGCTAATTTTCGGTAATGTATTTTTGCATTTTTCATCAAAATATGATGAAATTTGTGAGAAAAAAATCTGGACGCAGTAAGGGCGTTTTGGTAGCAAATTTTCGGTAAATTTGCAGTTTAGCTCCCGAACGCTTTTCAAAAAACTGTTTTCAGAAACCTGCCTAGCCCCCCCCCCCCCCTGGATCCACAAACCCCAAGAAGAAGTATTCCCCCCCCCAGAGAGTTACGGGACCATTTGCAGTTTAGCTCCCGAACGCTTTTCAAAAAACTGTTTTCAGAAAGTTGCCTAGGCTCCCCCTTGGATGCACAAACCCCAAGAAAAATTTCTTGTTCACACTCCCCAAGGAAGTTACGGGACCATTTGCAATTTAGCTCCCGAACGCTTTTAAAAAAACTGTTTTCAGAAAGCTGCCTAGGTTCCCCCTTGGATCCACAAACCCTAAGAAAAATTTCTTGTTCACACTCCCCAAGGAAGTTACGGGACCAGGAGTGAGTAGGGGTGTATACTTTTTTTAGCTAATTTTCATAGAACAAATTCGTTAATGCATTTTTGCATTTTTTATCGAAATATGATGCGTTTGTAAGAAAAAAATCTGGACGCAGTAAGTTCGTTTTGGTAGCGAATTTTCGGTTAATTTGCAGTTTAGCTCCCGAACGCTTTTCAAAAAACTGTGTTCAGAAACCTGCCTACACCCCCCCCCTGGATCCACAAACCCCAAGAAAAAGTCTTGTTCACACCCCCCAGGGGAGTTACGGGACCATTTGCAGTTTAGCTCCCGAACGCTTTTCAAAAAACTGTTTTCAGAAAGTTACCTAGGCTCCCCCTTGGATACACAAACCCCAAGAAAAATTTCTTGTTGACACTCCTCAAGGAAGTTACGGGACCAGGAGTGAGTAGGGGTGTATAATTTTTTTTTTAGCTACTTTTCGTAGAACAAATTCGTTCATGCATTTTTGCATTTTTTATCGAAATATGATGCGTTTTTAAGAAAAAAATCTGGACGCAGTAAGTGCGTTTTGGTAGCGAATTTTCGGTAAATTTACAGTTTAGCTCCCGAACGCTTTTCAAAAAACTGTTTTCAGGAACCTGCCTATTTTAATCAAAATTAGCTACCATAACGCACTTGCTGCGTCTAGAGATTTTTAACGCACTTGCTGCGTCTAGAGATTTTTTTAAATAAAATATTAGTCGCTGACCCAAAGGCGCTTAATTATTTAGTTAAATTTGTTTCTAGAGTCAACAATTAACAACCTCAGCATACTGCAGTGACTGGATCAATGCACCCAGTGACCACAAGATAATTCTGCTGCTTTTCATGATCCGTACCCAACGTCATGCTAAACTGGAAGCAGGAGGGTTTTTTACATTATCAAATGCAACCTTTGTTACAGTATGTAATTAAGAACTTCCTTAAACCTGAATGGAAACCAAATTCATGATTATATTTACAGATTGTGAAGTCTGCAGTTTCCTATTTTACGGTGTTAAACAGAATTGGAGAGGACGAATAGCAACAATCATATCTCAAATTAAAAAAGTTTGACAACATCTATATATATTCTGAGGCCTGAGTAGTCTCTTTAACTTTGAAGAAATAAGTTTATTAAAATAAGATTAGTAGCGTTAATTATAAAACCTACATTGACAAACGCTTTGCTTGCCAACAACGCTGTAGCAAAAATAATAAGTTATAAGCACAAAATATTATTGTACTACTTTTAAAAGACAATTAAAAACTATCTCATCACTAAATATATTTACTAGTGAATTTTCATTAAGAAAAAGTCGTAATGGAGAGGTCATGATGAAATGCTTTTGAAAAAAAATTCTTCAGATTCATTTTTTTCAAAAGCTTTTCATATATATATATATATATATATATATATATATATATATATATATATATATATATATATATATATATATATATATATATATATATATATATATATGTGTGTGTGTGTGTGTATATGTGTGTGTGTGTGTATGTATCCGAGCGAGAACTCAAAAAATACTAAACTCATTTATATCAAACATGACAAAAATCTTCCTTGGGCGACAACCAAGGTCGAGTTCGTTAATCAGCCTTTATGCTCAAGTTTTTCCGGTGGAAAATCGGGGAAAACTTTTTGAGAACGCTATATTTTTGTAAGTATCAGCGTAACTGAAATAAGACTTTACATGTGACTAGAAACAGTACAAATAAACCTACGTTTTAAGTAATTTGGTACACAATATTTAGAGTTTTTTCCAAATTAGAAATAAAATCCCAGAGACATGCGTTGAGGCGACTTAGTGGTTAAAGTCCAATGCCTGACAGACAGAGTAGTTAACTGCCACGCGTAGATTGATTCATACAACAGATATAGACCATACATCAGCGATAACCAAACTAAATATATACCAGGCATAAAACATACTACCCGAACCAACAATCGTGAAATCTCGGCTGCAATTATGGAAAATGACAGACGACATGAAATTAAAAATTTGCCAAGTGATTGTTATTTAACTGGGTGATTCAATCAATTATTAAATAACATTATATTTGTAGCTTTATGGACGGCGTCAAATAGAGTTTTAGCACAGCATAGATATATTACGCTGTCGCATAATATAGTAGAAATGTAAGCAAAATCAAGCCAAGTCTCTATAAAAATGATTCTAAAATAGTTTCTTTGATCTTTAAACTTAAACATAAGACGTTATATAAGACCGAAACAGTCGTGGGATGTGTTTTAATGATAATTCTGTTAATTCTGTAATTAATTGTTACGTATACTTTGAATATAATATCCCGGGCGTGAAGTCGACCTAATCTATCAGGTAAACAAGACGCTAGTTGACGTATGCCTACATGGCTGAGACGCGTCGCGGTTGTCTCATAAGCAGAAGGTTACGCGATCGAAGCCAGCTCGATGAATGTATGTTTTTTATGTTTTATTTTGACATTTGGAGAAACAATAGTGCACGGATTTCATACACTTTGAACAAGATCTCATTTTTCTTTAAAACGCATAAATAAATTTGTCACGTTTGAGTCGAAAATTATAATTTTGTTATTGTTGATATTGAAAAAACCGGTTTGATTATGTTGACAAAAGCGAAATCATGCTGACGATTAATAAAGAAAAACGACTGCTACGTTTATGATCTGGCAGATACTTTACTTTTCTAATTATGGGTTAAGTTCCTTCTGGAAATCTTTTGTATAACTTTAATGAAAGTTGCATTTTTATACTAAACATAGGTAGGTCTGCATGGTATATATGTAGGTTTACTAGACGATAATACCAGCTTCCTTCAGTTCTTCTATAATCAACTGAATTTCGTTGTTATGAGCATTATTACCAGCAACTGGAACTGGACTACAATGATTCAACTAACCAAGCCACAGATTTGCTAATAGTTGCTACGCTCTAAAATGTCAGTGCAGCAGTATACATAGTTATATAAAGAGCACATTTTTGTACCGATGAATTCAGTCTTAAATTTGTCCTAGGATAGGCGATGAGAAATAAGACCTGAGATCTAGAGTCTAATCTGGGCGTATGGAAATATAAGGAGCGTAAAATATATAAACATTTATCATATTATGTAACAAATTTAGTAAAAATAATAAACAACCTAGTAGTTTCGCCGGCTTCGCAGCGAGGCCAAAGAGAAGCGCAACAACAGACAGCTCTGCGGTGTTCCAACAGCTGGATATATATTATCAGCAGGTTGAGAAACCTATGCTGATTATCCTCAAGTGTATACCTATGAACGCTATAACAGGGAGCCCAAGCTAAGGCTTACCCCTTGTACATTCTAACGTAGGCATAGTATAGATTTTTCAAGGGCCTCTACCTGAATTTTTGTTGAATGTCTGATGATATAAACCAAGGTGTTAGAAGCTTAAGAGCTGGTATTCTGAATATGATTCACAAACAAAAGTCTGCCATCAAAAATAAGTTGGTAATATTGTTAGGTACTATTGTTAAGTGTCGTATCACATATTTCATTCGCAAAACTGACTATTTGCTTATTTGGTGTATAATATATGTATATAATCTCGCATTTATTTACATTCAGAAGCAACTCATTTCTATCATAGGTCCAGGAATATATTTTACACAAAGTTTCCTGTAGTTTAGCAAAAACGGTTGCCAATGATATGAAAAATCTACAAGTCAACGGCGTAAAGCAGGTGAGGAAGCTAAAGGACGTTAGTGATGTCATTGATAAATAAATTAAAAAAACAGAGGCCCCAAAACAGATCTCTGTGGTACACTGTGGTAGGTTTATTTACACTATTTCTAACCACATGTAAAGTCTTATACTAGTTACTTTGATACTTCAAAATATAGCCTTTTCAAACAGTTTTCCCCGACTTTCCACCAGAAAAACTTGAACATAAAGGCTGATTAACGAACTCGCCTAAACAAGATTTTTGCTAAGTTTGATTGAAAGCAGTTTAGTATTTTTTGAGTTATCGCTCGGATACATAAATACATATATATATATATATATATATATATATATATATATATATATATATATATATATATGTTATAATTTATAATAGCTGAACCCAAATTAACCCTTAGCTGGTATGGTTAAAACCTGGGACATAATTGGTAAGTTGCGGGTCAAAATACCGGGTCTTCTTTTTCTAACTGATTCTTAATAATTTTTTTTGTGTATCTGAAGTAAGTTGTTCATTGATGTTTTTCAACTATGTAATACATGACTTATCAAAAATGAAGCATTCAGATATACCAGATAGTTTTTATTCAAATTCGTCACAAAGAACCATCACTATTGAAATGACACGAAAAATAATAGCTTCTCAACTTTGAAATGAAAAAGTTATTGAAATGCTTTGTAGGAACATAAAATTATGAAAAATGAGCATAAAAATAGAAAAAAAAGCAGTGAAAAACACAGCACTTGATTTCATTCTTTGTCTTTTCCACAATTGTTGCAAACTCTAATCGTACATCCGGCACATATTGGCTCTCTACATTGAGAACAGAACTGATTAGTTTTTCTGTTCAATTTGGATGGACAAATATAACCTCTTATTCTTGTTCCCAACACCAAAACATCTCTATCTTCTTCAGCTCGTCCCTTAGCTGGTACTTCTTTATTTAGAATACGTCCTATTGTGTAACGTAGTTCAGTGGGTAGTTTACTGCTCTAAAGTCTGCTCATTAGCTGCGCTTGCACAAGTTGTAAAGAAAGCTTTTTCAAGTAGGTTAGCATGTCAGCGTTTTTGGGTTTTCTTCAATAGCACAGCACATGCGCATTGACTTCGCTAATATTCAGAATGGCTCCAAACAAAGCCATTTATCACCTGCGTGTGCGTCTTCCAACTGAGTAATTTGCACATTTTTGATCTAGCCAGTCTACTCCTCCTTTTGTCTGGTTGTACCGGTATATTATTTCAGTTTTTTTTTGTTTCTGGATCTAAACAATCATAATAGTGCATGTTTGTACCAAGATTACAGCTTTATTTTTTTTTGGACGCATGAAACGAGTGTCATATCTTTTACAAATCCAGACTGAGCCGTGCCAATAGTTTTTCGGCGGTGTTCTAAAAACTCTAATGGAAGTTTTTTTTTGGAGACTTTCTAATAGTCCCAATATAAATCAGCCATCTACTTTTTACTTGCTGCACCAGCGGCACTTTTTTAAAATTTCAACAACATAACTATCGTACATATACTATCGTACCGTCGGTGTCGACAAGGAGGAAAGAGGCAACTTGTCAATTCTGGACTTAAAGGCTTGGAGGTTCGGAAGAGAAGGAAAAACATGTGCCGGCAAGGAATTCCACAACAAGAGCGGGCATAATAAGATGTTCTATGTCTGGTGACCTGGACAGTAAAAGGGTGCATTCGCTCTGTTCCCCTGGTAGATCTGTTGGAGGCAGCATGTGGAGGAACTATGGAAGAAAGGTCCTCTAAGCAGTGCCCGTGCAGATATCTATAAAAGAGAGAGAGAGAGAGAGGTCACCAACGGCACGTCGGTAGACAAAGGATGGCAGCCTTTGGGTGAGCGTAGAGTTACCGATGAGACGTATAGCTCTCTTCTGAATTGAGTTCAGGATAGCGAGTGTAGAAACGGCAGCGGAACCCCAGATGTGGGAGCAATATTCGAGGTTTGGCCTTATTTGTGAAGTATATAAGGTATAGAGATTAGCTGGTGAAAAGTATTTGCGAGCCTGAAAGAGGAAACCTAATTTCTTAGCAGCCGCTTCTGCAATTGATGTGTCATGTTGGTGCCAATCGAGATTTCGATCCACAGAAATGCCAACAAGTGAAAATGACTCATTACTTTGAATAACTTGGTTGTTCATTTTGATAGGTCCAGGGCTGGTGTATCTCTTATGAGATAGAAACCAAGACTGAGATTTGGTGGAGTTGAATTGTACAAGATTTCTACTTTCCCAGAAGATCCACAAAGACACAATTCTCCGTGGTCCGCGTAATTCTCAACTGGGTTGGATGTGCTAGGGAGGAGGACATTGATGTGGAGAAGAAACGAAACAAAGTAGGAGCTAAATCTGAAGCTGGAGGGACTCCTGCATTAATTGGATACAGTTTAGAGGAATGGCTATCCACGACAACAGAAATGCTCCCGTTGTAGAGGAAATTTGCTGTCCAGGTACAGAGTTTTGGTGGTAGGCCATAGGCCGGGGGTTTATTAAGAAGCGCTGCGTGCTAGACCTGGTTGAATGCTTTGGACATGTCTACAGCGACAATCTGGGATTCACCGTGTAGTTTCATAGACTTGTTCCAAGAGAGAGTTCCAATAATGGGTGACAAAGGAAGGGAGGTCGGCAGTTGATCTGCGCTGACGGAATCCATACGATCTGTCGCGGATTATACTGCGTTTTTCAAGAAATTTTAGTAATTCGGTGTTTATATACTTTTCCATCACTTCAGAGACGAGAGAAATAGACCTGTAGTTGCTAGGAAGCGCTTTGGATCCTTTTTGGGGGACGGGTTGTACTCGAGCAGTTTTCCAGTTACTAGGGAATATGCCTCTATTGTAAGATGTCTGAAACAGACGAGACAGGACAGGAGCAAGTTCTGGTGCGCATTTTTTGAGAAGAATTGTTGGGATCTCGTCAAGGCCAAAGGCTTTCCTGGTATTAAGAGAAGAGAGCATCTTTCGTACCCTTTTAGTGTTGAAAATGATATCCGCCATTTTATGCACGACATTGGGGGCCGTTGGTGGTTGAACATATGGAGGTGGGTTCAGAGTAGAATTGCCGGCGAACAACGAGGCAAAAAATTCAGCCTTGCCCAGGGCGGTAGAAACAATTTCATCCCCTGAGACGAGAGGTGGGAACGTGCTCTTGCAGAAGTTATTCCCAATAGATTTAGCAAGAGTCCAGAAGGGTGTACTGACGTTGAAGATTGAGAGGACTTTGTTTTTGATGTGGTTATTAAACGAGTTTTTTGCCTCAGAAAGAATGGGGACATAGCTGTTTCTTGCGTCGTTAAATACTTGACGGGTTTTTTGACTGGGATTGTGTAGAAGCGTTTCGTGAGCTTTGACCTTTTCAAGTCTGGCCTTGTCACAGGATTTGGAGAGCCAGGGCTTTTGATTGGCTGAAGAGATTTTCTGTGTACGTGGAATAAATAATTCCATGCCAGCTTGGTGATTTGGGTGACGTTTTGTGAATTATAAACGTTTTGAAGAGAAACTTATAAAACAATTCTGCTGTCTACAACAGAATAGTGTTTATTGCGGCTTTATATAATCGGAATTTTGGATAAAACAAAATAGCCACAGAACAATCGACTTGACAACTTTGCTGCTTGGGTATCCACTTACGGATAAGGAATGTTTGCGCGAATGGTCACAATTTGACGTGTAGTAACAGCAGCGCTCGGATTTCCCATTGTTTTTTTAGCGTATGGGGTTACAGTACGATACACGTGATAGAAGTATACAAAATATACAAAACAGAGAAATTTCAAATATATATGGAAAAACATAACTATTATGACAAACTATATATCTACATCCAAATTGCGGAGCCATTCGATTGCCTTTGGTGTGGCTTTCATAAAATCTTCGAGGTCAGAAGCGTAGGAACGGTTAGGACATTCTGATACGATGTGGTGGATAGTTTGCCGCGGAGATCCGCAATCACATTGCGGGGATTCTGCCCTGCCCCATTTGTGTAAGGAGTCAGCACATTTCCCGCAACCTGTTCTAACTCCGTTGAGCTTTGACCATAGTCCGCGTGGCAGGTCGGATCCGTTGAAACAGTGTGTTGGATCATCTAGTTGAATGTAGTGGTTTCCTGCAGTTTCTGTCCATATGGTAGTCCATTTATTAGTCGCATGAAAGTTTTCGTTCGATTATAATGCTGATGGGATGGCTGGATGTCTTGATTTGAGCCGAAGATATTGTCCCGCCAGGTATGGGATATCGGTATGGATTGGTAGGGCTGCGTTAGCCATGATTTTTCTATATTCCCTGATGAGAGCTGCAGTTCGTCGGATATCTGGTGGTGTGATATTGCTGAGCACCGGAAGCCAGCGCGTTGGTGTTGGCCGTATGGTCCCAGAAATTAGTCTCATTGTTTGGTTCAGTTGCACATCTACTTTTCTGGTGTGTACACTGTTGATCCAGACAGGACAGCAATATTCTGCGACAGAGTATAGCAAGGCCAGAGCCGCTGTCCGAAGTACTGTCGCTGTAGTTCCCCATGTTGTTCCAGCAAGTTTGGCTATGACGTTATTGCGCGTTTTCAGCTTACCAGCCACGTTTTCAAGATGTGAACTGAATGTCAGTGATCGATCCAGTGTCACGCCTAAAAACTTTGGGTTTTTATTGTGGTTAAGGATCCTGCCGTTAAATTCCACCCGCAGGGTATCATTCGCTTGCCGGCTCGATAGATGGAAGCAGCAGACTTCTGTTTTAGACGGACTTGGCCACAGTCTCCACTTTCTGAAGTAATCATTAAGCTTGGTGAGGTCTTCATTCAGAGCATGTTCAGTCGGTAACTTGAGTTTGTGCTGGTAGGAAATCGCTAAGTCGTCTGCATATGCAAATTTTCTACACCTCGTTTCAGGTAGGTCAGCTGTATAAGTATTGAATAGGGGTGGGGCGAGTACTGAGCCCTGCGGTAGGCCATTGTTCAGTTTCCTATTACTGCTCTTGGCATCGTTAACAAAGACCTGGGATAGTCTGTTTGATAATAGGCTGTTAATTAAATGGCACGTTTTAAGGCATGGCATGACTCTGAGCAATTTGTATATTAGGCCCTCCCTCCATACGGTGTCATACGCCGCAGTAAAATCAATGAACGCTACGGATGTTCTCAGTCCTTTCTCAAACCCCGCTTCGATGTGAGTCGTCAGGGACAGGACCTGGTCAGTACAGCTACGACCACCCCTAAACCCAGCCTGTTCCACGGGGATCACTGCATCAACTGCAGGACATATACGGTTATAGAGTAGTCTTTTCAGCAGCTTATAACAGCAGCTGAGGAGGGCTATAGGTCGGTAGCTCTCGGGTAGCTCTTGTGGTTTTCCAGGTTTTAGGATAGCAATAATCTTTGTTCTCTTAAATTCTGGTGGTAGGCGGCCTGTGTTAAGGATGTCATTGAAAAATTTCACGAGCGGAAGTCAAGTCGTCCCACCACAATTAACCAGGAATTCGGGGTTGATGCTATCGAAGCCTGCTGCCTTCCCAATTTTTGTATCCCTGAGCCACTGTTCTAATTCCTTGGCAGAGAAGTCACGTGAGAGCTCGGACGATGAGGTGGTGGAACGTTTAAGATCTCTTAGGGATTTCTTAACGTCTCTTCTGTGGTTTTTATCGGAAGATGCACGAGAAACGTCAACTATGCGGTTGGCTATTTGGTTTGGGTTTATTGATTTATTTCCCACGGCATTTCGGTTACATTCCCCAAGCCTCCGCAACAGGCACCATGCCTTCCTGCTGGACCGTGTAAAGTTCATGGGTTCCATAGCGGAAGTCCACTTGTTCATTCTGCTGGCATCAGGGGATCTCAGTAGCTGGTCAGCAATTTCCGGGTCCCCCGAGTCCTCGAACTCCCTGTATAGTGACTGGCTTTCCTCGTTCCATCCAGGGATATACTCCCGGCGGTAGCCTCGAGGGACATGTTTTTTAGCTACAGCTATCATTAGGCCTACAAATCTGTGGTAGTTTCCCATTGTTAATCACCCTGTATACATGACTATCCCAGAAAACAATGAATCGTTATACGGTGCTAATATATCACGTGGTCATAACATAATGTAAATAAATGTTTGTTAGACCACACAAGTAAGTACAACAATGCTCAATTTTTATTATGTATATGACAAATTTTAAGAAGCGAGTAACATATCAAATGTCGGAAGATATAAGATATTTAATGCATATTTTCAATTGTACCGTGCATGATCTAGAACCTGCGTCATGTCATATCAGCTCTTACACCAACGGCCTTGCAAGGTTAACTTTACATTCTAAATTCTCTCGCTTTATTAATTCTTTTTTGTTTGCTATTGAAATGTCTATTTTAGTAATACCGATTAGTGATTGCTTTGTCTGCACCGCAGTATGTTACGTCGAAAGTGAAATAAGAATTGTTGAGCAATGTTACAAATCATATTTCAATATCAGATCCATTCCTTAGATAATGTAACCCAATTCATCAAGTGCATTAACTCTCTTTTTGTAAGAGGTTTTTAATGCGGGTGTAGTTCATTATTTGTGCTGACACACCATCCAATTGTATTAAATCATTAACTTCAATAGGTGAAAATTGAGTTCACTCATCCTCAAAGTCTAATGGCGATGTCGCTTTGTTGTCCCATCCATGACATGATTGTCTCATTCTCTCAAGCAGCTCCTTATCCATCTTTTCAGGCAGTATACAACATAAAAATATATGCATAGGTCAGAAAAATGATACACTATAGATACAATCTACTAATTAACAAATTACACCAACTATATATGAAAACACATAACATAAAGCTCCCAAGCAAGACTGAAAATCTACAAATAAAACTTAACTTGTACACTATACGAAGACAAGAGATCAGACAACACACGGCAGCCGCTCATATCAAAAAACAAAAGCAAAATACTCATCAAATGAATAGAATGCATTGCAATATAAGCTTAATTGTTTAATTGTTTTCCTTTTAGTGAATTTTCGTAGAAAACATTCATTAATGGGGAGATCCCGACTTTTGAATTTTGAAAAAAAAATTCAGATGAGCGCGAGCTAGGACCCCTAGAACCCATATCCGGGGTCAGTTTCAATATTTATTGGTTATATATATATATATATATATATATATATATATATATATATATATATATATATATATATATATATATATATATATATATATATAAAAAGCTACTGACATCTAGGAGGAAACAAGGAACTGTAGCTTGTACATCTCACGCTTCGTTAAGAATTTGGCTACGTTGCAACGTGGTATTTTTATAAATCCCCGTTTCAATTGATCATCTCCATAGTTGGTTTTATATTCCGGGTGAAGATCGTCATTTTAATTAAAATACTCAATTCCCCCAATCGACGCCGCTGTCAATGGTATTGATCTATCTCTCTTTCCCTGATATCTACTTCAGGCCGATATTTCGATATTTATCGGAACGAGGTAGAAAATTGATAACGCTGAGACGAGGGGTATCGGGGAGAACCTGCGGCGCTGGTAAAGGAGAAAGATTGATATCGTTCTCTGAATAGTGAACTTGTGCATTAATGGAAAAGTGTTGTTCTCTTCTGGGCGAAAAATTTTTTGATAATCAAAAATACCAAAGTGAAATTAGCAGTCAGAATCTAGAAGGAAAAGACTCACGTCTTGTTAGTTTTAAAAAACTGTTGTTTTGTATAAATCGCAGCCGTTACGTTGGATAATATCACTTGTCATACTCAATTGGCAATTACCCAGAAGATATTTAGACACGGAAGTATATACATAGAAAGGACAGAGAAAATGCGTAATAATTTGGAAAGTTAGTCTAGAAAAGTTAAATACAGCCTTTTCCGGCATACGTCAATTTTCTGAATTTATTTGGTAAACTAAGCTTTGTCGGAGTGAAGACTTATTTGGTTTGGTGTTACGAAACAATATAGCAGTCAAAGTTTGACCCAGAGGTTTAAACCAATAACCTAAGGTAATACTTTTCTGATATTATTATTATACATACCAGAAGATAGAGAGAGAGAGAGAGAGAGAGAGAGAGAGAGAGAGACACCAATCTTCGAAGAGTTACCTACAAATTTGTGGTTAAAGGACTTGCCAAAATAAGTGAACTTATTTACGATTCTATTTTTTTGTTCTTGTGAAAATTAAATAAAATACTTTTGGATGTTATTTCTTAATATAATAATAACGCATCTTTGTATTTATAATGTAACGACATACGTTTGCAAACAGCCTGTCGCATAATTATTATTGTTAATATTACACTTTTATAAAGCTTGTTTTTGTTAAAAGATTTTTAATTAGACAACATATAAATTGGAGCAAGGGTTCACACCTTAGTATTAGTAGTGGTTTAAAATAAATAAATTATCAAATTAAATTTTTAGTAGGTTTTTCTATAGTTTTTCCAAATTAAATTAAATTATAGTGGCATCTCTGACAGTTTTACTTTCCTTTCTTGTAGATATCTATTTTAAACGGATACCGATAATAAAAATCAGTTCCCTTATTTAAAAAAAAAAAAAAAAAAAAAATTAAAATTTTTTTGAAATTAGCGTAGCAACGTTAAGCCAATTAATTTAGATATGTTTTGATTATTACTGGTATAACACACTGATGAGCTCAAATAAGAGCGAGACTAGTATGTGTTTCCAGTAATAATCCCGAAATGTATATATATATATATATATATATATATATATATATATATATTTGAGGAAACTGGATGACATGGATTTCTCACCGAACTTGCTAAAATTTATGGAATCATATCTTCGTGATCGAGTTCGTGTTATTGTTCCTAAACGTCAAAATGTTTGGGGTTGACATCTTTTGGGTGATGAATAAAAGGCCTTTTCTTTCCAAACAAATACTTTATTCTTGTCATCATATGTCACACAAGATGGCGTCGATCAGATTCTTGATTGATAGATTGTTTAGAATCCCATTGTCTAGGGAAAATTTCGAAAAGGAGCTAAATCTGATCAAACAGTTAGCTACCAATAACGAATATCCACTGAAACTAGTAAATAAACTAGTCGAAAAGAAAAACCGCCAATTGTTGAGGTCAATGAGTTCGAGTCTGCCCCCAGAACAGTCAGAGAGACTTTCATATTGTCATTTACTTTTTGTGGTTCCATTACCAACACATTTACAAGAGCACTCCGATAAACATATCAATTGCTCTAACAAAAACGTACTTAATGTTTCCAATACAGACGTCACAAGTTTTTCAGCCCTATATAGTCAACTAGCAGATCACCAGCCCAAACACCATCCAAGTGGACCGTGAGACAACTCTGTCAGAGGATCTGCTCCTTGGTTTCCGGACCTGCCATTTTTGATTTTAATGTCCGTATATTTTCGAGTCGATTTGTCATGTCTGTCAGTTGTTAGTTGCCATTTTCATTCTCGATTCAGAAGCCGACCTTACGTCTCGTCATTTTGGCCCACTCAGGACCTGTCCTTCGTTTTTGGCGTCTTTGCTTTCCGTGGTCGGTACGTCACTTCTGTCAACTGTCACTTGTCATTTCCCCCTTTTCAGTTTAAGAACCGACCTTGCGCTGAGATGTTCTGCCAGCTTGTGTTCTCCATCACCTGTTGTGCACGTTAAATCTCACCCTTTAAATTTAAAACAAAAATTATTTCTTGATTTCAACAAGAGTTGTTATTTTCCAAGTTGTTAGCACTTCTGATACCAATGGATCAATCCTATAACAACAGATGAAGCATGTTCCTTGGCCATTCAACTGTATAGTTTTTTAGTCCTGTTTGACGAGACAAGTAAGGAAGTTTGCCATCTTGGCGCTTTTTCATGTTTCATAAAACGGTAAAAAAACTCGCTTCTGTTTCAATTCCCATTCATTTGATGAGTTCGATGTTCTCTGGAAGTTTCTTCTCGGCTGCATGGCTTGCTGATGTTTGTGCTGTTTGCTCTCACTCCTGTTGTTGTTTTCAGCTTAAACTTAAATTTTGGAGAATTTTTAAAGCTTTTATGATTTTTAGTATTAGACGCATTGTAATTTTTTGAAGGTCTAAAGATAGATTAGCTTTTCTTGTGTTTCAATTTGACTTGTAGTTCTTTTTCATTTTTATTGCATGTAGTACTTAGTGACTGTATACTTGTGATCTTATAGCTCTGTAGCTTGACATTTTAACCATTAACCTTTTTGACTTAGTGTTGGGGTTAGCTGTTGTTACCTCATTTTATCTTATATTCCTGCGTTGTACCCTCGCAGAAGTAGCCTACCGGAAAACTAAGTTTTTCTGACAAGCCTTTTATAAATTATAGATTCCCCTGAGGATGGCCTGTTAGGTAAGGTCGAAATCGAGTTAGTGTTGTTCACTATCATGGGTGTCAGTCCGTGGGGGTCTTGGCTAAATCAGGTGTTCCTCAGGGATTTGTTTTGGGAGCCTTGCTGTTCAATCTGTTCATCAATGATATTTCGGATGTCATCGACTTACCCCGTCTTCTGTATGCGGATGATGTAAAAATCTTCTCATCCGTTGCTGGTCTCTGCGATTGTTCGGTGCTTGAGTGATGTTTGCGTAGAGCTCAACACTGGTGCTCCATTAACAACCTCCCACCGAATAAAAAATGTGTTGTAAAGTCTTATACGCTCAACCGCCGTGTAATCGCGTTCCCATACTCCATAGATGGACAGCCTCTTCGAAAACCTGCAACTTTCAAAGACTTGGGTGTTGTCTTCGACTCGAAACTCTCGTTTGTGGAGAACTATGAACATGCTATTTCTAGGGCACCGAAGGCGCTTGGATTTCTTATTCGCAATTCCGGTTGCTTTCATAATGCGGACACTTTGAGCCTCCTGTTCGGTGCCTATGTGCCGCCGCATCTGGAATATGCTTGTGTAGTGTGGTCTCCTCTGTATGACGTCCATATTGGGGCTCTTGAGGGTGTCCAACGAAGATTAGTAAAGTTCCTTGCATACAGAGCGGATCAGGTGTATCCAGCTACTGGTACACCGCAGGCCCATCTACTGTCGAGGTTCTCATTGGAATCTCTGCAGGCTAGGCGTATTTATTTTGCTCTCTCCCTGATATATAATTTACTGCACAGTAGGATCGTCTGTCCTGAACTGTTGCGCACTCTGCTTTTTCACACCCCTAGAGTCAACTCTAGAAGACACGACTTCTTTTATCTATCGCCACCTAGGACCAATGTTAGGCTTAACTCACCAATTTATAGATCGTGCTCCATTTATACCAGCATAAATCAATCAATAGACATATTGTGTTGTGGTGAGTCTGAGCTGAGACACGTTGCATCGCTGCTTGTGTTTAGGGAGCGGATGATAATTAGGGATGAGTTTTATAAATTAGATAATACAGACATGGTAACGATATAATTTAATAATAAATTTTTTACAAACTAATTTAACCGAACGAATTTAAAACCGAAATCTTTACATAATGAAATCTTAATTAAAAGTCTCTACTTATCCCTACATGATTAAAATCAAAAGTCTCTACATAATTAAAATCAAAAAGTCTCTACTTATCTCTACATAAATGAAATCAAAAAGTATCGCTAATGTTTACCAACACCACTATTTATAACCTTGCATGTTCTATATAATTAACAAATTGCAGACCTCATCAGTCAGCATTCCTTGTACTGTATGCTGCAATTCCAACTTGTTTATTATTTAGATAAATATATAATATTATTTCAATGCCAATGTTTATGATAGATCTGTGACCTACTTCTACATGAAATATTACATTAACTGTTGTAGCGACTTTTCCTATAACTAATTTTTAATTATAAATTGAATGATATTAAAAATATATTTTCACGCCTAAGAATGCCCTCCTGCATAGCTTCCCGTTCCCTGAACAGCTTGGTAATTAGTAGTATTTTTACGATGTTAATTTTTTTTAGTGTATGCTATGTCTTCTATATTGTATTCATATTTCTAATTTGGAATAATTCCTGTTGAGTATCACACCGATAACTCAAAAAATAATGGACCCAGTTTGATCAAATTTGGTACGTACTTTCCTTTTGCAAACGGCTTGGACAAGTTCTTTAGCCAGGAAAATCGGACGTGAATTCCCGGGAAAATTGTGAGTTTTCTTTCTAAAAAAATGTTTATCTCAAAAAATAAAAAAGCGATAATAACCAAATTCGGTAGGTCGGTTTACGATATAAAAAGTAAACTATACACAAAAATTAAAATTTCTGTTACAAGAAAAAAACTTTTAATAAAAGATTTGGGGCCAGATCCTTTCAATGAAAATTCACTATCATAACGCACTTGCTGCGTCCAGATTTTTTAAGATTTGTATTCGAGTTCTCTTATCTTATCTGAAAGTTTATTGTGGAATTTTATGCTTAAGTAGCTAATACCGTTACTTGTCTTAGACAGGCGAGTATGTTAGGCAACTGGTTCTTCCTTGTTGGATAATTATGGATTTCAGTCGGTTTCGTGTAGTGTAATTCCCTTTTTAGTGAATTTTCAGGAAATTTACTCTTAGAGAGGTATTAGGGCCCCTACAACCCAAATCCAAGGTCAGTTATAAAGTTTATATATCCGTAAAATTCAGATAAACCCTGATCAATATATTTTATATACTTTTTAGACACTATTAAAGGAACCATATTAATTAATAAAGTTGAAATTACCGGCATATTTCATATTAAAGAAAAAACATTCTTATTTTTTTAAATTTAAGTGATTTTAATATATATATATATATATATATATATATATATATATATATATATATATATATATATATATATATATATATATATATATATACATCTACATTGTTGATCTTTAACAAATCGTCTAAACACGTTAACGTTTCTTTCATGGGAACATTGTGAAACAACGAGGTCACCACAAATGATATTAGAACCTCGCTTTCCACTAATTTAATATTTGAACATTGTTTAAATTCGAGTGAGTTTAAAACTGAAAAACTTTTATCTTTGACAGGCTGGCCTTTAAATTCGTTTGTAAACCAATTTGCTATATTATATTATAACTGAGACTCTCAGCTTTATTATGATGGTCATAATATTAACAGTACTAACTGATTCAATGAATTCCGTCCTTCTTTTTCTTAGTCTAAGGTTATACTGTATTTATAGTCGAAGACAGTAGTTAATAATCCATTATCACCGTATTCAATAAATTCCGTCCTTCTTTTCTTTAGTCTAAGGCTACACTGTATTCAAATACTATATAATGACAATACGGGACACTCCTATACTTTAGCATTGGTGATTTTTGTGACAAGTACACTAGCGCCTCCACGCGTGAAGTACTGAGAACTGACCGGGTAATTTGAATTGTATTTTACCTGCGTGTTCTTAATTTAGACAGTTGGTTTATTATAGATGTTTATGAAAACTTGTATATGACAAAACAGTGAAAATTTTCTGATTATATAGTTACAAATCGAATTTGTATCAACAATCAGCTTGAAACCTAAATGAATTCAACATGAATAATTCTGCAAATTTCTTTTACCAATAATCTTATTTCATTATAATTTAATGTACCAGCTTCAAACCGTCGTTAAACTATTATTTCAAGGGTATGTATAGGAATATACTGAAAGCTGTTTCTGAGGATATTAAGTTACAATCTGTACTTACCTATAAATAATTGTTCTAGGTATAAATGGTAGCACAGTACTCAATTTGGTATATTTCTACATGAAAACTGTGTTATTAATCTAATATTTTAAAATATGTAACTGATATACTTAGTACATAATTAAGAAATTGTGCAGATGAAATGTGAGACTAACTCTTACTTCCGTGAATAAATCTAGTATAAGGCTGCTATTTCTGCTTGTCTCTTTAAAAACTTGTCTTGGGAAGATAATTAAAAGCCTTTGCCAAGTAAAATAATTTTAAATGTGAAAAAATGGGACAATTTATGCCATACTGAAATAAAAAAGGACACAGAAGAATATAGAAAAACAGTTTTCTTATACCATTTGTTATTAATGCAAAACTTTTTTTGCCTTAATATTTCTTTTTTTTTTTTTTGATGCACTGGAAGACAAGTTATGATTGAAGCATTTCAACCATCCGTTTACGAAATTTATCTATAAATAGGTACATGATGGTAAATATTACACAATAAATTATCTTCCGCGAACTGTACATATTGACATAAAAGTGATTCTGAATTTGTCTTCTGCTTCAAATCATATTCACGTTTCGCCATCCTTTGGAAACCTATGAAATGTCTTTGATAGATTTAGCACGTTATAATTCGAACAATTATAGATTGCACACACCCAACCACTAACATTTATTGTAAAAACACAGCTCAAACTTAATTATACACAGTTAAACACCAGCAATTGCTAGTGTTACACGTTCTTGAACGACGTAACATCAGTACTATCCGCTGGGGGCGCTGATATTCTTGAAACACGAAATCGGCCGGAGTGTTCTGTATTGTCATTATATAGTATTTGCTGTATTGTTAGTCGAATGCCGTAGACGATAACATTCCTCTAAATGTCATTAACGATATAATGGCACTATATAACCACGCCGCCCCCTTCCGCAGCCTCTTTCTCTGCTTAATCATTTAAAAATGTTAAATTCCATCATGAGCTAGGTCAAGAGAATCAGCATGCCAAAAATGGGGTGAGTTGATGACGTAAACTTGAATAAAATACTAGCTTGATTGCACTATAACTGTTTTGTGAATTCTGAATTGCTTTGATTGATGCTTCTCTGTTTTATGGTAACTTGCAACGATGTTCACGTACCTTATCATTAACAAATAAAAGTTGTTTTTTTTAGTGAATTTCCTTTTAATAAAATTCACTAATGAGGAGATCGCGACTTTCGAATTTTGAAAAAATTCCTCCAAATGAGCGCCATTTGGGAGCCCAGGAACCCAAATCCAAGGTTGGATTCAGAAATTATATGTTTATATATATATATATATATATATATATATATATATATATATATATATATATATATATATATATATATATATATATATATATATATATATATATATATATATATATATTTATTTATTTATTTATTTATTTATTTGTGTCACACCGATAAGTGGCTTGGATAAATTCGTTAGCCAGGAATATTGGACTAGTTTTCTCCGGAAAATATTGCGTTTTCTTTCGGAAAATTTGTATATCTCCGGAAATAACAAAGTTAAAGCAACCATATAGGTGCGAGGGTTTATATCATAAAAAGAAAAACAGCACCAAAATTTGAATCTCTACGTTCAAATAAAACAAAGTTATAAGGTTTTAAGTTTTTATTCTTAAAAGGTCAAAAAAGTCGCGATTCGAAACGTCAAAATTGACATGTTCTAGATAGAGAACCTAAATAAATACAGCTATGCAGCATAAATGTCGTAAGGAGTTAAAAAGCCTTAAGTTTTAGCTACAATCTTCATTGTTCTTTATATTATTAAATTATTTGCTGAAAATTAATTTAAAATAGACGCTTTATGTGATGCTTTGGCAGTAGTTTAAGTTATTTATCTAATTCTAATAACGAATCAGATTACGCTTATTAGTTAGCGGTTTTCTTTCAATTTGGCAAAGTTGAAGTTTTTTATGGAGAAAGGGTGTTGGTTAGTAGATTCTCCTTTCTATGGACTTCTGTAAGGTGAGTCTTTTACAGTTTGCATTTCTAGCTCCATTGTAGCATGTTTACCTTGCACAGAACCTCAAACTTACTTTAGGTCTCTTAACTGTATTGTGGAGTTGGGATCACAGCATTTGTCCGATGGTTAATGCACAAAGGGGTTTCTCTAAGCATGTTTCTGATTTTAGTGAATTTTTATTAAAAAAAATTCACTAATAGAGAGGTTACGATGGTGAGACTTTGCAAAAATTCTTTCAAATGAGCGCGAATTAGCACCCCTAGAACCCATATCCGGGGTCAGTTTGAATTTTTATATGCTTATATATATATATATATATATATATATATATATATATATATATATATATATATATATATATATATATATATATATATATATATATATATATATATATATATATATATATATATATATATATGTATCCGTCTGATAACTCAAAAAATAATTAACCGATTTAGATGAAACTCGGCAAGTGCCTTTCTTTTATTAATGGCTTGGATGAGTTCGTTGGCCAGGAAAATCGGACGGGGTTTTCCGGGAAAATTTTGAGTTTTCTTTCAAAAAAAAATTTTTTTTCCGAAAATTTCGATAAAATTTGGTCTACATATTGCTTTGGGAAATACCTAACTATGTGCCAAAATTCAGCTTTCTAGGGTTACAGAAAATTGAGCTATTCAAATTTGAAACATGTTTAAATCATAAGTATGTGGTTGCTGTTGGTTAGTCAATGCTTTTCTTATTGACTCATGAGATTCATTCATCAACCTTCCATTGACTACTGCTTCTGCCGCTGTTACAGTCCTTTTATTTAGATCTAGAGTTGTAACCATCATACAAACAGTGTTTTTTAACTACGTGGCTGGGCGACTGACCGAATTCATTCCCAGTTGCTGTTGATTTACTCATATTCTCTTAATATGTTTGAAGATGTGGTGTCTACTTCATTCCAAGTCACTATTAACTGACTATTTATGAAATCAAATAAGTAAATTAAATCGATTGTCATAAAATATGTAGTGTATTAAGACAAGGGAAAAAGAAATAAAACATATATAACTGTGCACATTTTGATTATATTTTAGGGGGCTTGAGAGAGGTATTGTCACAGCATAATATCTTATTAAAGTTCATTTGTAAATAGGTTTAATTTTTATATGTTTATATATATATATATATATATATATATATATATATATATATATATATATATATATATATATATATATATATATGATAACTCAAAAAATAATTAACCGATTTCGATGAAACTTGGCAAGTGCCTGTCTTTTATTAATGGCTTGGATGAGTTCGTTATCCAGAAAAATCAGACGGGGTTTTCCGGAAAAATTTTGAGTTTTCTTTCCAAAAATTTTTTTTTCTCCGAAAGTAACAAAGCTGTTTCAATGAAATTTACTATATATGTTGCCCCAACCTTACTACGTACCAAAATTCAACTTTCTAAGTTTAGAGAAAATTGAGTTACTCAAATTTTAAATTTTCTTTCGAAAAAAATTTTTTTCTCCGAAAATTACAAAGTTATTTTAATGAAATTTTGTGGATATCTTGCTTTAGGAAAAACCTTACTACGTATTGAAATTAAACTCTCTAAGTTTATAGAAAATTGAGTTATTTAAATTTGAAGCATTTAATAAAAATTCACTACCATAACGCACTTGCTGCGTCCCGAGTTTTTTTTTTCAAAAAACGAACAATACACTAATCTGCTATCTTACCTATGGAAACAACACTCGTGCCTAGAATAAAGTTTTCTTCGTCATTTTAACTTCAAAAGATATTTCCTTCTCCTGTTTCGCATCCGTTTAACACATTGGGCACAGAAAATATACGAAGTTACTTAAAATTGTCATTTATAATTGAAGAAAAATAAAATTTGTTCTAGGTGTGCAAGGAAAAATTCACACCAATAGAATAATTTCTAGATTCTAAAACCCACTGCGACGCTATAATGAAACAACGTTAAATGAGACGAAAACCATTTCAGGTTAAGTGATAGAAAAATGTTAAAACAGTAAAATAAACTTTCGTACTAAAAAAAAACAGATTATTTTAAGGCGTAATACAATAGTGCATAATAGTCCACGGCAACAGTACCTGTCATATTCAACTGAAAAATTATTTTGATAAATGTCAGATCTACTCTCAAAGTGACATGTAAATAAGTATTTTGTTTTCTGACATTTGTAATAAAAATGTAGGTATGCTCTTCTTCTTACAATCATATTTTTTTTGGCCATCATTTTACTCATAGAGTTGGATACAATTTTAGTGACTTTTGAATTTTGAAAAGATTTCTCCAAATGAGCGCGAACTACGTCCCATATAACCCATATCCGGGTTAGTTTCAGTTTTGATCTGTTTTCATATATACAGGGTGACGCATTTCTAGAGTAAAGCTCAATATATCCATTATTATACAAGATATGAGATTTTTTAAATATGTTAGTTATACGATCTCTGGAGCTGCATCTTATAAAATAATTTTTACAATCACAGGTGGCCCATAAGTCGCTGGTGTTGCAATTTTTTTCCCAATTGAACACGCCTTATATTATTGCAATTTTCCATTTTCCATCGAAAGATAATGCTAGCTTTGTAAGAAAATAAATTCAAGACTATGCAAGTGCGTTATGGTAGCGATTTTTCATAAAATGTTTCTTTTAATAGCTTATTTTACTATTAACCTAAGGTTCGTTGGCTAGGAAACCAGTTTTTTGGGCATATTTTAAGTTTATTTTCGGAAAATTCTTGTACATTTTCAAACAATAAAGTTATTTTGATGAAATATGGTACATTGTTTTTCCCATATAGGTTATACTGGTCACCAAATTTGATGCAAGCTTTCTTAAAAAAATATTTCCTATTAAAAACATTTTAATGAAAATTCACTACCATAACGCCCTTGCTGCGTCCAGACTTTTATTAAACTAAACTGCAGTTGAACCTTGTATTTACTGTGAACACGTCGCAAGCTGCCGTATATATATAATCCTGAATTTGACAATGAACTGAGGTGACATCGATTTTTTTTTAGCTGCATCGTAAGGGGGCTCGTTCTCTACCCTATTGGGGGTTTCATCCCACGCCAATTCAAGGCACCCCCTCTGCGCCATCCAGATGACAAGAACGGCAGAATAGGTCAATAAATGGCTTGGAGAGCCCGCTAAGGTCAACTCAACAGACCCTGCTCAACAGTAGTAATGGTCTGGACAGCCTTATATGTATGTATATATGTATTCTGACAGGTCCTGCTGGCCATAAGAACCTGAAGGACTCTGCGTCTCTGCTGGGCCCCATGAAACAACACCACAGTAGTTAAAGTTAAGTACCTGGTTCATCTGCTTTCATTCTGTTCACTTAAGATGTCATTAATAACTGTTGCAAGTAATCGTTTTTTCATATACAATTTTTTTTTGGATTATGTAAATTCATATTTTATAAATATATACAATTTTTTCATATACAACATTTGCATGATGTGAATTCACATCATACATCATGAATTCATATTTTATCAATAAATAACTATAACTGAGTCTTGATTTTTACTTATATCTTCGACATCACATGAATTATAGGGCTGGTGACCCCCCCCCCTCATTCTTATTTAAATTATGCATTTTGTGTCAGCTCTCCAGTGGCTAGTTGTGCACTTTCTTTTACGATTTAAGCTTCAATCATTGGAAACCAGTTAAGTTATAGTATGTCGCAGAATCTATAGCTGAAACAATAGGTCCCCCCGATTTTCGGGGTGTATGGATTTTTAAAAGACAGTACATTTTAGAAGCTTTCAGATTTGAAACTTGTAAATCTTTTGTAATAAACTTATGACATCTTTTTTAATTGGTTTTAATTTCAGAAATGATTTTTGGAATAGGGTTTCTATTTTTTATACGGTCCTGTCTCTATTGCATTATATACTCTATAAGTTAAATAACTAAATCAAGATGTATCAGTCGATTCTCACTAATTTTATTTAACCTAATATACAACTTAAAAATACGTTACATAAATAGATAATTTAAATAAAATTATGAGCAACTCCATTCGATTAATAAAAAAATTGGCTACCTAAAACAATTACAGCAATTTCACTATAATTACAACGACTTTGCTACCATTACGACTTTTCTATTATTACAACAGCTTATCTAAGGTGACACAAATAAAATATGGTCTGACTTTACAACATTCCAAACAACGAAGATTTACTAAATTATAAGCAGAGTTTTGAGAAACAGGAACTAGAGTTAATCAGTACGAAGGCTAATTGAGCACCAATTTGATCACAATGACAAAAACTTCATAAGAGCGTCGTAAATTAACCTAGGATTTATAGTTCCATCAGCTGTATACCTCACTCCTCTCAAAGAACCATCATCATGGCTAACAACACCGTATTCACCAACTATGAACCCATCAGAAGTGCGTTCTTCTACACGATACTTTCTGTAATTCCGCCCTTCAACTACGTATCCAACTTTCTGGTTATCGTCAGGCTTTTTAGATGGTTGCGTTATCCTGGATTCAGGACTGGGAGTATTTTGGGGCTGACCGGTTTGAACCCCATGGATCCTACCATTTGAGTTAACACTTACTGCTTCATCTACCTCGTAGTTTTGTTCTGGTTGCCCATAAACTGTAGGTAAATTTTGTGGCTGTGGTGGTGTATAAGACTTTTCACTTTGCTCCCAATTTTTTTCAGTAGTAGTGGTTGATGTTTTCGAAGACGCCTCTGATAAAGGGATTTCTGGAGTATAAACCTCAGGTGCTACCCAGCTGTTTTCTATGCTTTGTTCATTTTCTGGATTGGTCGTTACATAAAAATGATTCGTTTCAGCAGCAGAAGGTGAAGGTTTTGTACTGTTAATTCTAGGTTTGTCCATTTCGCGACTAAAATCGTTATTTGGTGAAGGGTTAGCACCATCAAAATGTCTCTCACGTCTATCATGAACCTGATCTCGTTCATCGCTCCAAGCGCCTCGTTGATTCCCAGTGTGACCTATAGACTGGATGACAGCACTATACGACACTGAGCGTGCTCTACTAGGCTCTGGGCTGTCATGGAAGACAACAGTCTCGTGAAAGGGACGAATGTCAGTATCGAAAGTAGACGCATCGGATGCTCGCGATAGAGGCCTTACATTGGCTGGAAAGCTATTACTACTGCTATACTCTACAGGCACTAAGTCTGCGTTTGTTGTGATTGGTTCACTTTCTTCAACCGAAAGTTCACTTTTGCTTGCTCTTGCTATAATGCTAGGATGTTCTTGAGAGGCTACAGCATTGTGGTCAGTATATTCAACTATAGCACCATTGAAATTGTTTATATACCTCGTCGTAGGTTTTCTTTCGTAGATTTCAGTGTGTTGTTCGCTTTTTGCTTGTGGTTTTTTTGTAACAGACGACGAAACACTTACTGCTATTATAAGCTCCTCATCACTTTGAGATTCATTCGAAACTGTGCTGCTTTCTTCACTGCGTCCTAAGTGATTGTCTGTAAGATTTTCACTACTATAGTCTAGCTGGCGACTACCGTAATCAGATTGTTGACTACCATAATCAGACTGTTCACTACTATAATCAAGCTGTTGACCACTGTAGTCATTCTGTTGGCTACTAGAACCAAGCTGTTGATTACTAGGTCCAAGCTTTTGCCGATTTGTTTTAATCTGTTGTTTACCTAAGTTAGGCTGTTGGTCGTTTAACTCAGATTGTTGATGACTTGACTCAAACTGTAAAATATTTGGTTCAAACTGTTGACTACCAGAGCCGAATTCTTGACTATCTGACACAATCTGTTGACTGCTGGAGCCAAACTCTTGACTGTTTGGGTCAACCTGTTGACTGCTAGAGCTTAAAGGTTCACTGCTGTATTCGTAACTATCTTGTCTATGGTGTGATGTTTGAGGCACAGTTGGAAGATAGGCAGTGCTTCTGGAGTGTCTGATATGTTGCATGTCTCTAACGTCTGATGTGGTCGTTGGCTTTTGGGTTGTGACTGGCAGGCTCGACGTTAGATGAGTTGTTGATTCTGTAGTATAACTTTGGTAGTAAGAGGATCGCACCAGATGTGATAGAAAATCTGCTCCAGACAGAACTTCTTCATCTGAGGTGCGCTGACGTCTGTAAATCGGCAGGCCACTGGCTTCCATCTTGACTCCATGCATTATCTGAAACCAAAAATTCACACATTAATGATAATTTTTTCAACAAATTTACTAATTAGTTCGGGCTATTTTCTTATTACCCCTTGTATTAACAAAGTTAGACACAGTAAAATTTTCATTTTCAAAGGTAATATGCAATTTATTTGACTGTGCTGAAATAAAAAGTCTAGACGAAGCTAGTGCATTATGGTAGCGAATTTTGTATCACGCAACACAAAATAATTAGTTTTAAAAGTCTGGACGCAGCAAGTGCCAAATGGTAGTGAATTTTCATAGAAATGATCGGGCAGCAAATATTTTCTATAACTTTTTTCTTTTAACATAGAAATATAAATTTTGGCATATAGTTTCCCTTTAATTTACTTACGTGTCAAATTTGGTTACCACAGCTTTTCTATTTTTTGTGATAAAAAAAAAAACAAAATTTTCCCGGAAAACCTGGTTTGATTTTCCTGGCTAACGAACATCTGCAAGCCATTTACAAGAGGAAGGTGCACGCCAAATTTTAGCAACTTCTGACAATTCTTTTTTGAGTTAGCGGTGTGATACATACATACATATAAATATATATATACAACAGGGTGTTTCAAAAATCATGATCTATGTTACAGGTGCACATTCAGCACAAAAAAATAAGACTATTTTTTCATATAAACATATGTCCGAAATTGCTTAGTTTTTTAAATACAGCGTGTTAAAGTCATTTGTTTTTGTCAGTTTTTCACGAATAAGTCCGAGTCAAATTAAAATTTGGACGTGAAAATTGGCATTGCAGCCCTTATCAATTGTAAGCAAAAAATGTATATTTGATTTAAATCTCTCAGACACACCATTTTCCAGATATTTCAATTTTTGTATGTCGATGTGGCTCAAAAATTAATTCTGTGACAAACCATAGGAATACATTTTTCACCTTTTAATTGCTATCAGTATGTATAAACTTAATTTTCTTATTCTCTAGTTAAACATTTAAATCTTACCAGAAAAAAGAACTGACAAGACACAATCATGAAGATAAAATAAAACTCCATGATAACAAACTTTGAACAAACCATTTAACAAACTGGTTTCCATCGTTGCGGGACTTGACTTTTGCGTTTTCGTCATGACATATACTACATTTGACTTTTATTTTGAGACTACTCACCATTTTAAAGTAATTAATTGTATTGTCCGTCATTTTTCTAATTAAATATGGAAGTCTTTACCAACAATGAACTAACAGACATGCATGTTATGTATTCACGGGCTTTTGGTAACTGTTATAAGGCGAAACGACTGTATGAAGAAGCCATCCCAAATCGGAGAATTCCAGACAGAAGGATGTTTCAATGGATTGACATCCGTCTGCGAGAAACAGATTCATACTTAAATTATCTAATACATCGATCTGTCTCTTTCGAATATATATATATATATATATATATATATATATATATATATATATATATATATATATATATATATATATATATATATATATATATATATATATATTCCCATGTAAATAAACTTACTGCTGATCGAGGCATACTACGAAGTGCACGAAATTCTGATTTTGAATAGGCTGTTTTAGATGAAATTGAACAAAATCCAAAAATAAGTACTAGGGAAATGGCCAATCATCTGGGAGCATCCTATGCAACGATATGGCGAGTTCTTCACGAGCAACAATTGCGTCCATATTACAACGAACGTGTGGAGGCACTATCGCCTGAAAGAGATTTTATACCTCGCCTATAATTTTGCCAATGGTTTCTTCAACATAATAATGTAGAGAACTTGTTGAATTGTGTATTGTTCACTGACGGTTCTGGATTCAAGCGCGATGGAATCGTTAATTTTCGTAACAGCCATATTTGGGCTGACGAAAATCCCTACGCAGTTTTTGAAAGGCGTCATCAACAGCAATTTTCCTTAAATGTATGGGCTGGAATTGTAGGGTGTAATTTGATAGGACCAATTTTTTTACCTCACAGACTTAATGCTACAACTTATCTTGAATTACTGCAAAACCAACTAAATGAGTTATTAGAAAATGTACCTGTGGTTTATGCATGACGGACAGAAATCACCTACGCAATACTTTTGGACGCAGATGGATCGGACGCGGTGGACCTCAGCCATGGCCGCCTCGATCCCCTGATTTAAATCCTATGGACTTTTATTTATGGGGGCATCTCAAAAGTATTGTTTATGAAGCAAAGGTTAAAAATGTTGATGATCTGCAGCAAAGAATTGTACTTGGATGCGAACAAATTAGAAATACACCAGAAATATTTCACAGAGTACGACGTTGTATGCTCCGCAGAATACGAAAGTGTATTGAAGTGGAGGGTGGCCATTTTGAACATTCAGTGTAGTCAGGTATCATAAAATGTTATAAACTTTTTTATTTGTTGTTAAAATTTGCAGACAATACAATTAATTACTTGAGAAAAATTAATTTTTGAGCGATATTGACATACAAAAATTGAAATCAAATTATACATTTTTTGCTTACAATTGATAAGGGCTGCAATGTAGCTATACGGTAGGTCGATATTACTGGGTGTCAAAAAATTCTAGCTAATTGAATGCAAGCATAGTCTTACAGGTGGCGCCCTCTACCAGCAGTGTTATTAACAATAATATATTTGAATTTCTTGCCCTCAAAAACCTCCACATACCAACTTTCACGCTAAAATTTTAATTTTACTCAGACTTATTCGTGAAAAACTGACAAAAACAAATAACTTTAACACGCTGTAGTTAAAGAAACTAAGCATTTGCGGACCCATGTTTATATGAAAAAATAGTATTTTTTGTGCTGAATGTGCACCTGTAACATAGACCATCATTTTTGAAACACCCTGTATATATATATATATATATATATATATATATATATATATATATATATATATATATATATATATATATATATATATATATATATATATATTTATTTGTTTTCTGTACTTTCTGTGATTTTCGATTTGTTTACGTAGGCTGAAGTTTCGACCCATCCTGGTTCATCATCAGCACGCTACTGACTGGGATCGTTCCTGTGTGTTCTATTTCTAAGGTAGTACGTGACGCCTGCGTGCGCAACTTCTATTCGTCGCTTTACTGTTTATTATACTAAAATATTTCCAGAAAATTCTCTGATGCTGTGGCAGTAGTTTCAGTTATTGAGTTTATCGTTTAATGGTCTATAGTTTTTAGAAAATTTCCGTAATTATAATAATTCGCTTTTGAAGATACCGCCACTTTTAAATTTTAGAAAAATTTCTTTAAATGAGCGCGATCTAGCCCCATAAAAACCTATATCTGTGGTTAGTGTCATATATATATATATATATATATATATATATATATATATATATATATATATATATATATATATATATATATATATATACAGGGTGATGTGTTTTTACCGTAAAGTTCTATATATCCGTTATTATACAAGACGAGAAAAAAATTGTGTATTTTAATTATAGGGTGTCTTGAACTGCATCTTAGAAAATTATTTTTACAACCACAGGTGGCCCATAAGTTGTTGCTGGTACAAATTTTGTTTTAATCGAACACGCCTTATGTTATTACATTTGTGAATTGTCCATCGAAATATAATGCATGTTTGTAAGAAAGGAAATTCGGGACGTAGCAAGTGCGTTATTGTCGCGAACTTTAATTAACTGCTTCAAATTTCTATAGCTCAATTTGCTATTAACTTATGGTTCGTTGGCCAATAAACTAGTTTGTTTCGGGAACATTCTAAGTTTATTTTCGGAAAACGTTTTTACATTTTCCAACAATAAAGTTATTTGGATGAGATATGGTATATTGTTTCTACTATATAGGTTATACTCACAACCAAATTTGATGCCTGCTTTCATTAGAAAAAAAATTCAGATTTGCTAAAAAAATGTTTTTGGATTTTCGTGAAAAATTTGTTTGCAAATTTATGTGTAAGCCTTGTCGAATTTTTTTGGTAAATAATTACATCCCGGTAGGTGCGCAAATAGCTTGAAGAAGTTCGTTGGCCAGGAAAATCGGACCAACTTTTTCGGGAACATTTTAAGTTTATTTTCGCAATTTTTTTTCCAACAATAAAGTTATTTTAATGAAATATGGTACATTGTTTTTACTATATAGGGCGACGCATTGAAAACGCAGCAGACCGATTTGCAACCAGAGAAATTTTTTTTAGAAACGCTGAATCAGGTCAATTTTAATATTGAGAGGGACATGTTTTGACATAAAACTCAACTTTGTCACATCAACCCCTTAAGGGTGGTGATAACAACCCTCATATTTTAAATAGGGAACATGGGTCGAGTGTTACATCATTTGAAAGCTCTTTCTATTTTGAATTCAGCAGACAATTTTTTTTGAAGTTTTATCCACTCCTTTAAAAATCATTCACAGTTGAGAACGAAAAATTGCATTTTACTCATTCCGATAAGAAATGAGCTGATAGTCAATGTTTTGTTGGTTTGTAAACAAAAAATTGATTATCAGAACATTTCTTATCGGAATGAGAGAAATGCGGTTAATTATTTCAGTTTATCGGTTGGTTTGATACTTGATAGTACTACCGAAAACTAATTTCACAATGGTGTATTCTGTAGAAGAAACAGTTGAAATAATTACTCTTTTTTTCAAAAACGATGACTGTGCCAACCGTACCGCAAATTTGTTTAATGAACGACATCCGAACAGACATGTTAACAGAAAATACATTTTGGAGTTAGTTGCAAAGTTTCGACAAAGTGGTTCAGTAGCCAACAAAAAACGGGATCCTGAACGTCAATTTCCGGTTAGAAATGAGACTACTGAGATTGAAGTTTTAGGACAAATTGCTACAGACCAAACTTTGAGCACGATAAGATTGGCCACTGTTTCAAACATCAAAAGAAGAACTATTCAGCGAATATTGAAGCATCATAACATTCACCTGTATAAAATTCATCTTGTACAACAACTGAATGAAGATGATTTTGATTGGCGGCTGGAGTTTTGTGAAGTTATGACTGCACGAATAGCTGATAACGGGAACTTTCTGTTCAATATTTGTTTTTCAGACGAGTGTACGTTTTTATTAAACTCTAGTCAATCGTCATAATTGTCGTTATTGGGCAGATAATAATCCAAGAAATTTTCACGAAGTCCACACTCAAACTCCACAGAAATTGAATGTCTGGACTGGCATTTTTGGAGACCATTTAATCGGACCAATTGTTCTTGATGGCAATTTGAGTGGCGAAATGTATTTGGAGTTACTAGAAGATATCGTTTACCCTCTACTAATTGACATTGTTGAAAATGATGATCGCTATCAAGAAAATCAATTAGTGTTGCAACAAGATGGAGCTCCTCCGCATTTTTCACAATGTGTTAGGGAGTTTTTGAACAGAGAGTTTCCAGAGCAATGGATTGGGCGTAGAGGTGCTATTGAGTGGCCCCCTAGTTCACCGGATTTAACTCTCTTAGACTTCTTTCTATGAGGCCATTTAAAGAGTAGAATTTTTGCAACAGGACCGGAGTCTCTGGAAGAATTACGACGACGCATTGTTGAAGAATGCCGTCTAATAACTCCACAAATGCTCCAGAATGTCAGAGCTCGTTTTGAACAAAATTTGTACTAATGTGTGGAAGCTGGTGGTCAACAATTTGAACACTTACTTAACTGAATAAACACTTTTTAACGTTTAGTTTTGTTTTTTAGTTTTTTTTTAACGAAAAATTGACTAATTAGTGCATTTCTTATCACAATGAATGAAATACGTTCTTGCAGCTCCAACTCTAAATAATTTTTAAACGAGTTGATAAAACTTCCAAAAAAATTTGTGTGCTGAATTCAGAAAAGAAACAGCTTTCAAATAATGTAACACTCGACCCATGTTCCCTATTTAAAATATAAGGGTTGTTATCACCACCCTTAAGGGGTTGATGTGACAAAGTTGAGTTTTATGTCAAAACATGTCCCCCTCAATATTAAAATTGAATTAAAATTGACGTGTTTCAGCGTTTCTTAAAAAAAATTCTCTGGGCGGAAATCGGTCTGTTTCGTTTTCAATGCGCCACCTGTATAGGTTATACTGGTAAACAAATTCGATGCCCGCTTTCATAAAAAAAATATTTGCTATTAAAAACATTTTAATGAAAATTCACTATCGTAACGCACATGCTGCGTCCAGACTTTTTTATTTTAGAAACCTTAAGCACGCCTGTACAACACTAATAATAGTTACTGCACGTGTATATAAGTAACTCAAACATATGTGGATTTACTCTTTGTAATTTAAACATATAGCAGATATGTTTGATTTCCCAATAATGTAGAGAATTATTAAGTTCAAACTAATTAATTATCGTTACGCAAGAAAATGGTTACTATAAAAATTAAACAGGGACCTTGACAATTTAGTTCAATTATTATTATTATTACAATCAAGCGTGGATTGCTTCCTGTCCATTGATATTTACTTTTTAGTTATCTAAGTAAACTATATCCTTCCCTATAACCTATTCTATTTTAATCAATAGTACTGATTATTATATTACGTTAAAATTAGCTACTGCTTGCAGATTTGTTGCGCTGGAATTTAATACTTTGATTATTACACTGTGTGAATAGGTCCATTGATAAATTCATTTCCGAACATTCTGGGATCAAAAATGTCCGGATGCAGCTTTGTTTTCAAAAAAGGTGTTTCCATTGAAAACTTGTCAATGAAAAAGTCAATCATTTTAGTTAGAAGTTATTAACACATTTTTCATGGCCAAAAAGTAAATAAATTTAGTAAAGTTTGGATGCAGCAAGCGCACAGATTTTTATAAAAATATTTTAAACAACAAAAAATTACAAAATAATTAGTTTGAAAATACAAAACTTGTTTTAAGAAAAATTTTTGCGTTTTGTAAAACCGGTTCGATTGATCAACGAAGAGAAGCTTATAAATTTTCCAGGTCCCTCTTTTTTGTAAATGGCTTACATAAATATTTTGGTCAGCCCGATCGAACTAGTTTTTCTTGAAAAACATTTTATATAATAAAAACAATTTATTTAACTCTAAGTTAGCGTCATCAGAGGATGAAAAAATTCTGAGAAATGAAATGAGACATTTCTAAGAATTTTTCATCCTCTGATGACGCTAACTTTGTTAGTGAAACGAGCGTCAGGTCTTTAAAAAGATGTGTTGTGGTGATTTAGGTTCTCCAAGTGTACTTACCAGTGCTCATCACAGGTTGCAAGCTTCACTTAGTGTAATATATATATATATATATATATATATATATATATATATATATATATATATATATATATATATATATATATATATATATATATATATATATATATATATATATATATATATAATTGAAACATACCCCGGATATGGCTTCTAGGGGTCCGAGTTTGCGCCAATTTAAAGTTTGTTTTTTTTTCAAAATTCAAAAGTCGCTATCTCCTCATTAGTACATTTTTTAAACGAAATTCACTAAAAAATAAAACCCTCTGCGCTGTACGTTCGGCACTTCGGAAGGGGTGTAAAACCGTCGGTCCCTGTCCATGTAGTTTTGAGCACGTTAAAAATCCCTACCCTCCTCACAGAAAGGCAGAGGTTCGGCATAGTCGGGGAAATAGACCGGAATTTTTTTTTATAGCTTTACTTTTTAAAGTCGCGATTTGAAACGACAAATTAGCAAGGAATCTGAAATGAATACGAGTTATGTGGAGAAACATTTCGCAACAGGTGTGTTTCACAAAGCCTTAACTATCAGGTCAACCGTCATTGTACTTTATTTTAATAAGATATTGCACAAAATTCATTTCAAATAGCCCCTTTCGCTGACGCTTTGGCAGTAGTTTTAGTTATAGAGTTTATGGTTTAATAAATTTTTGTAGAAAAAATTCGCTACTGAGGAGACCGCAGCTTTTGAATTTTGATTTCATCAAATGAGCGCGGACTAGGTCATCTAGAACCCATATCCGGGGTTAGTTTCAGTTATATATATATATATATATATATATATATATATATATATATATATATATATATATATATATATATAACAATGTTTAATGTTAGGTACTGTCTGTTAAAATTAGTTATATTTAGAATAGTACTGTGTGTAGTACAAATTAACGTGTTTATATTCTGCTTTGAATATCAAGATTCATTAACGACTACTGTGACGTCATTTTTCTCGTATGATTTAACAAATATAAATAACCAAGACATCATGTCAAGAAAATATACAAACACCACCAAGCAGAGTTTTTGCTGGACGACAGGGCATTGGGGGTAAATTTCAGAACATCAGGAATTTCAGGAGTTGTCACTGAGAGAGAGAGAGAGAGAGAGAGAGAGAGAGAGAGAGAGAGAGAGAGAGAGAGAGAGAGCTGGAAGACGTGAATAAATCAACAAGATGTGATTCAGATTCTTATGTAAACGTCAGATAAAGAAGAAAACGTTGGACAGTTAGATATTCTGGTGCAAAAGGTAAAGGTAAGATGCTTACTGGCAATTAGGCCATTGCTGACATTGCTCATCTAAACTAATCTACCCTCCACCTTGAGCTCGATCTCAACGACGACAGTGATTTGAAAAATCATCCGCCGCCGGTGAGTCTCGAACCGTCGTCCCCCGAGTCGGTATTGGAAAGTCTGAATCGACTTTCCCGCACGGCCACGGAGGCGCTTGATATTCTGGTGCAAATTCACTATATAAAATGATATATAAGAAAATTCGACACCGACATCTCAATCCATACCGACGCGACCAGCTAATCTTTTTGAGCCCTACAACACATTCCCGACTACAAGAAAAGGTGGATTTGCAAAATATTAGTGACCGGGTGGCTGGTTACATACTAGGGATGGGCACCTAACATCGATGTTTTTGGAATATCGATGTTTTCCATTGAATATCGATGTTTAGAACATCGATGTTGTAATTTCGATGTTATATTTTTAACATCGATGTTATTTGTAATCATCGGAACATCGTTACGTATCCCACAAATGTCCTGTAATTTCTCAGTTCGAAAGTCTTTAAGTAGCTAAAAAATACATCAATTTACTGAACAAATTACTAATTGATTCTTTACTCTTTGCACATTGTGACTTAAGCGACATCTGTACGTGAACGCAGTAAGTATTAAATTCCGGCTACCTGGCATAAATGGGCACTCCGATTAATTGACGTAGTAACATCATAAACAGGAACGTTTAAGCAAATACTATATAATGACAATACAGGACACTCCTATGCTTTTGCATTGGTGATACTTGTGACAAGTGCACTAGCGTCACCTCGCGTGAAGTACTGACAACTGAGCGGGTAATTTGAATTGAATATTTACCTGCATATTCTTAATTTAGACAATTGGTTTATTATAGATGAATATAAAAACTTGTACATGACAAATTAGTGAAATTGTTCTGATTATATAGTTATAAATAGAATTTGTATCAACAATCAGCTTGAAACCTAAATGAATTCAGCATGAATAATTCTGCAAATTTCTCTTACCCATAATCTTATTTCGTCATAATTTAATGTAATACTAATAAGTACACTTGGTGTTACGTTTGACTTCGAAGGACCGTAAATAAATTATGTTTGTTAATTTAAAGTTGTTATGAATGACTTTATTGACTGTTGCGTTGATTGGGTTAATTAATTTGTAACACCGTTGTTAAGGGTAGGTGACTTATTAATTGATACGCCGAAGTACACTATATACACTTATATTAACTGTACACAATATACATCTATCTCAACTGAGATATTTAATGCAACATCTTTAAGTTACGAGCTTAAGAACTAGAAGTAAATTGTTAAATGTAAATACAGAAAGAATGAATGTTATTGAATGAATACTGTTGAGTGAATACTGTTAAGTGAATACCATTCTGATGCAACAGAATGAGCTTATATGCTTAGGGGTGGCAGCTTACAGCGTTGTCACGTTGAGCAATACAGAACAGCAATACAGAACACTTGGAGAACACCCAAATCACCACAATATATATTTCAGAGACCGTACGATCGTTTCGTTGACAATGTCAACATCTTCAGAGGAAGAAAAATTCATAATTTTTCTTCCTCTGAAGATGTTGACATTGTCAAGGAAACGATCGTAAGGTCTCTGAAATATGTGTTGTGGTGATTTGGGTGTTCTCCAAGTGTACTTATTAGTGCTCATCACAGGTTCCAGTTTTCACATAGTTAATGTAACACCTTGAAACCGTCGTTAAACTACCATTTTAAGGGTATGTATAGGAATAGACTGAAAACTGTTTCTGAGGATATTAAGTTACAATCTGTACTTGCCTATAAATAATTGTTCTAGGTATAAATTGTAGCACAGTATTCAACTGTCTTATTAATCTAATATTTTAAAATATGTAACTGATATACTTAGTACATAATTAAGAAATTGTGCAGATGAAAGGTGAGACTAACTATTACTTTCGTAAATAAATCTATTATAGGGCCGAATCTGCTATTTCTACTTGTCTCTTTAAAAACTTGTCCTGGGAAGATAATTAAAAGCCTTTACCAAGCAAAATAATTTTAAATGTGAAAAAATGTGACAATTTATGCCATACTGAAATAAAACAGGACACAGAAGAAGATAGAAAAACAGTTTTCTTATATCATTTATTATTAATGCAAAACTTTTTTTGCCTTAATATTTCTTTTTTTTTTTTGATGCACTGGAAGTTTCTCTTGACAACAGTACCCTTTTCTTGCATCTATAATACGAAAATATCGTCAATCCATGTTATAGTTATTCTTTAATATTCATTATTAGGCGAATTTAAAAAAAAATCGCCCGTAACAAAAGAAAACACAAAAAATCATATTCACGTTTCGCCATCCTTTGGCAACCTATGAAATGTCTTTGATAGATTTAGCACGTTATAATTCGAACAACTATAGATTGCACACACCCAACTACTAATATTTATTGTAAAAAACACAGCTCAAACTTAATTATACACAGTTAAACACCAGCAATTGCTAGTGTTACACGTTCTCGAACGACGTAACATCAGTACTATCCGCTAGGGTCGCTGATATTCTTGAAACACGAAATCAGCCGGAGTGTTCTGTATTGTCATTATAAAGTATTTGGTTTAAGGCTCGGAGACTGATGGCGCTGGGCTCTGACAGTAACACAGAACCAGTAATAGCCGTTTTTAACCTGCACCTGCCATAATCTGCATTGGAATATGTTTCCATTTTCTAATGCCTACAAAACTACACACTATTTTTTTCGAAAGAACATAGAATTATTAAATTTACTATTATTTTGAAAACATCGATGTTTCCCAACATCGATGTTTTCCAGCCGATGTTTTTCCTACCATCGATAGTAGGTTTCGATGTTAAACATCGATGTTAACCTCGATGTTTTAAGAAATGCCCATCCCTATTACATACACAAAGTCAGATCTTTAGAACAAGGGAGTCAACTCAGGGCCACAATATACGGAAACAAGGTAGGCTAACAATTATTATAACCAGTGAAAACGTAGTGTTATCGATGTAAAGAAGCCACATAAATTGTGCAATTTGATTTAAAAAAAGTAACTGGAACGTTTGATTATTTTATTACATTTCCTTATTAGATATGTATTATAAGATTTTATTGTAATAAATTAAGTTTCTGTTTAAAGTCATAATTTAGAGCCTCAGTGGTTCAGGGGTAAGAACGTGTGCCTCTGGACAGAAGGGTACTGGGTTCGATCCCAGGCTTCTCCTTTCACTTTTTCAGTACAAACTGTAACATTAACATCAACCGAAGTTCTGGCATTGTATTTGAGCAAGTTGGATGTCTGCACGTTCCGCCCTTCGGAGGGGCGTAAAGCCGTCGGTCCCGGGACCATGCGATGTTGGGCACGTTAAAGATCCCTACCCTCCTTACAGAAAGGCAGGGGTTCGGCAAAATTTCCAGGATAGTGAGGTGAAACTGTTCTCTGACGTCGGTGATTTGCCATAGTCGCGGAAATAGGCCGACGTTAAAGAAACAAAACACACACAAAGTCATAATTTGCTCATTTCTACAAACCTAATCTACCCTTAAAAAAAGCTCATGTTTAAAACCATTCTAAGGTAGGCTGTGGAAAATATTAAAAACAAATAAACTAAATATATCAATTTTTAACAACATATATATATATATATATATATATATATATATATATATATATATATATATATATATATAGAGAGATACTTGGTTCTCGGGTTGAACCGCGAATTCATTAAAACTCGACGTTTCGGCTTCTGTTTTGGAGTCATTTTCAAGAGGTAAAGGAAATATGTAAGGACACTCTAAGGCCTCAATCTGCCCACTCCTTAGGGCGGTGGGCAAAGGTGGGTTAAGTTGTTGTACCTTGATTACGGGTCCTCAATCTGCCTACTCCCAAATCTCGCTGGAAATCGTCTCTAAGGTCTCAGTGTGTTCAACCCCAGGCATCAGAGAGATCTGGCAGTTCGTTGCAAGTCTTGTATTGTATGTATCGTTCCGTCCACCTGCTTCGTTATCAGTGAAAATTGTCGGGTCACGGTCAGTTAAGTCAGGGGCTTTGGTCACGGTAGTTAAAGGATTAAGAGGATTACCGGCATTTGTTGAGACAGATAAGGGGGCAATAAAATTGTTTATTGAATTTACTTTCTTTTTGTTTATTTGTAATGAAGATATAATAGGTTTGCAACAAATCGGAAGGCGAAAACCATCATCTTTCTTATTTAAAGAATCGGAACGTTTTTCGATTTCGATTGCTTCGCGGATAATTCACGTTTTGAAGTTGTAAACCGGTGCTATTGTTTTGGCATTTTCGAAGTATATTTTGTGTCCTGTATGAATATAATGCATGGCCAGCGCCGATGAGGGGTCGAATTTTCTAAGTGCCAGGGTGTGTTCATATATTCTATTGTGGCTGTGTCTATTTGTTTGTCCTACATAAGTTCGGAAACAATCAGAACAAGGAATTTCGTAACCTACATGGGATTCGTTTGGAATCGTATCCTTGGGAATTTTTATCAGATTTGACAGTTTTTGCAACAGAGCGAGAAACAAATAGACGCATCCACAATAGAATATATGAACACACCCTGGCAGTTAGAAAATCTGACCCCTCGTCGGCGCTGGTCATGCATCATATTTATACAGGACACAAAATAGACTTCGATAATTCCAAAATAAAGCACCGGTTTACAACTTCAAAACGAGAACTATCCGCGAAGCAATCGAGATAGAAAAACGTCCCGCTTGTTTAAATAAAAGTGACGATGGTCTTCGCCTTCCGATAACTTGGAAACCTGTTATATCTTTATTAGAAACACACAAAAAGAAAATTAGTTCAATAGACAATTTTATTGCCCACTTATCTGTCTCAACAAATGCCGGTTATCCTCTTAATCCTTTAAGTATCGTGACCAAAGCCCCTGACTTGATTGACCGTGACCCGAATAATTTCATTGATAACGAAGCAGGTAGATGGAACTATATATACAATACAAGACTTGCAACGAACTGCCAGATCCCTCTGAGGCCTGGGGTTGAGAACACTGCGACCTTAGAGACGATCTCCAGCGAGATTTGAGGAGTAGGCAAATTGAGGCCCCGTAATCGATCTACAACAACCCAACCCACCATTGTCCACCCCTCTAAGGAGTAGGTAGATTGAGGCCTTAGAGTATCCTTACATATTTCCTTAACCTCTTGAAAATGGCTCCAAAACAGAAGCCGAAACGTCGAATTTTAATAAATTCTGGACGCGATTCAACCCGCGAACCAAGTATGTCTCACATTAAAGATCGCGGAAATATCTCCGAACATATATATGTTCTATACGTTCTGGCTCTAGATGTAGGGTCTAGGAGGACTAGTTTGCTCATATTGTATTCAAAATTCCTTATCTCTTCGTTTATCATTTTTTTAAATTAAAACAATCACTAAAAATGTATATAAATAAGTCTCACGAAATCTTGTTACATGGTGTTATAAATGTAGTAAACTATTATTAAATAAATCTTCTACTCTTGCCTAAAGGACCTGTGGTTCAACAAAGCCCTTGAAATTCTGCTGTTACGCTACTGACCGTAACGCATACCAAAAAATTTATACATTATACATTATGATTTATAATATAGTTTAGTAGTTGCTACCTGCTATTTTGCGTAGACTTAAGAAAAAGTACATGCGAGCAAATATTACATGGCAGTCTGAAAATACGTAAGACGTCGGCCTTGTGTACAATAAAAAGTTGCATATATTTTGTAACTGTAAGCATACAACAATCGCTCCAAGTGGGAGTTGGCCGTTCTTTATGTTTCCATGAGATATCATGTAAACTTTGTCGCCAGGGACTAGATGAATGAAAGTAAATAAATAAGCTTACAAAATTATAACACGAGTTTATTTGATCAGCATTTCTTTAAAATATTTTTTTTACTTGAACCTAAGAAGAGGATCATCAAGTCATAGGTGTAACATGCTGGAATGTACGGGGCGGAAAGCTGAATGTTAAATAAGCATGATACAAAAAAAAATGTTTCAGTGAATTTGTTAAATAAAAATTATTTAAATGAACGCGAACTAGGCTCCCAGAACACATATCTGGGTCGGGGGTCAGTTTCAATTTATATATATATATATATATATATATATATATATATATATATATATATATATATATATATATATATATATATATATATATATATATATATATATATATATATATATATATATATATATATATATATATATATATATATATATATATATATATAGGTGTCCGGAAATTATGAGCGAAGAATTCAGGGAGATACACGTTCCTATAGCATTCTTTTTTTTGAAAACGCAAATATAACAGAGTTAGAGGGTATAAAAAAATATTATTTTTATTCATCTTCTTAGTTAAGTTTTATTTTTAAAAAATCACTAATAGAGAGGTATCGATGGTGTGAATTTGCAAAAAATTTTTCAAATGAGAGAGAACTAGGACCCCTAGAATCCATATTCGAGGTCTGTTGCAATGTATATATATATATATATATATATATATATATATATATATATATATATATATATATATAAATATATATATATGTATATATATATATATATATATATATATATATATATATATATATATATATATATATATATATATATATATATATATATATATATATATGTATGTATGTATGTATCCAACCGATAACTCAAAAATAATTTACCGATTTGGATGAAACTCGGCAAGTGCCTTCTTTTTATTAATGGCTTGGATGAGTTCGTTAGCCAGGAAAATGGGACAAGGTTTTCCGGGAAAATATTGAGTTTTCGCTCCAGAAAGAAAAATTTCTTCGAAAAGTACAAAGCTATTTTAATGAAATTTGGTGGATATGTTGCCTTGTGAAAGCCTTACTACATATCAAAATCTAACTTCCTAAGTTTATATAAAATTGAGTTATTTAAATTTGAAGCACTTAATGAAAATTCACTACCATAGCGCACTTGCTGCGTCCAGAGCTTTTTTTATAATTAACCTGGACCATTTAGTAAGTAAAACCACAACAAAGCCCACGCACAAACATCTTGTTTACCAAGAATGTTTTCAAAACACAACACGCAATAAACTCAATAAATAGCGCAAACTTAGAACCTCTGAAAAACCAACTGGCAACAGAAGTAAACAGAATTATTGACAAAGCTAAATCAAAAACCATACACATGAAAAAATTATCAAACAAATAAGAAACAAAGTCACAGATAACAACATAACTATAGCAAAAACAGATAAAAGCGACGCACTAATAGCAATAAAAACACAAGACTATATAGAAAAAACAAACACATTGATCTCAACAAACAAATGCCGACAACTGAACGAAAATCCAACGAAAAAATTCCAAAATCAAATATTAAACATCGTAAAAAACAAGACAATATTGGTCCAAAAAACAACACATTATTATAACAACAACCCTAAAGCACCACCAATGACAGGAATAATTAAAATACACAAAACGGGATACCCAATAGGACCACTTATCGACTTCAAAGATGCACCGTCATACAAAATAGCAAAAGAGATAGACCAAGTACTAAAACAAGAAATAAATTTAGAAAACAAATTTAACATAAAAAACTCCATGGAACTAGTGCATAAATTAGACAACATAAACATAAACAAAAACACAAGACTCGCCTCATTCGACATAACAAATATGTACACCAATATACGAGTTAACGAAACCACAAATATAATTGAAAATAAAATGCAAAATAACAACAAAAAAGAACAAATGAACGAAATATTAAACATGATATTGAAACAAAAATACTTTGAATTCAACGGAGAATACTACATCCAAGAAGACGGACTACCAATGAGATCTCCACTATCAAGCATCACGCCAGAAATATACATACAACAGTTAGAAGATAAAATCAACACCATCATAAAAGAAACAGACCCAAACATCAAATGGATAAGATTCGTTGATGATATATTAATAATATATGACAATCAAAAAACCAACATAGACAATATCCTCGAAAAAAGAAACCAAATCAACAACAACATAAAATTTACAATAGAAAAAGAATCAAACAACACCATAAACTTCCTAGACTTAACACTATTCAGAAAAGAAAACCAGATTGAATACAAAATATACAGAAAACCTACTTAAACAGACATCACGATACCTAAACACTCGATACACCCATCCACGCACAAAATGGCCGCATACAGATACTTAATAAACAGAATGCTAAATGTGCCACTCCATAAGAACGAACGAGAAAAGGAATACAATATCATAATACAAATAGCACAAAGAAATGGATACAACAAGAAAACAATAGAAAAGCTAGTAAAAGAAATCAAAAGCAAACAAATCAACAAAACCGAGAACAAAACATCAGAAACAAACACAAATACACAACATTCACTTATAACCACCGCATCAAAAAAAATAACACAAACACTCAAACAATATGACTTAAAAATGAGCTACAAAACCAGTAACAAAATTATAAACAAAATAAATTAAAAATAAAAACACAACCCACATAAATTAAACGGAATATATCAAAAATGTAACACATGCAATAAAAAATATATAGGAATGACAAAAAAATCAATAGAAACAATATTCAAGAAACGTATAATAGCATTAGATAAAATCCACATACCTAGCTACAAATCAAACTTAGCTATACACATTCACAACAGAAAACACAAAAAACCAGATATCAACCAATTACAACTAATGAAACATATTAAAGACCACAAAAAAGGAAATCTGGGAACAATACTACATTCAACTAACAAACAGTAAGAAACAACTAATACCAGAACAAATCCAAGTACAAACATTTAAACAAAACTTAATAAAAGCCATACAAATAGACAAATTATCAAACCAGAGTGATCAAGACAGGAGACCGATACACACGACACAGTCCGAGAACACAACCAGTCAGAGAACAGTCAACCGACCACGTACAGACATAGACCACCCAGAAGCGATCATAGCTAGTAGCGTGCTGAGAATGAACCGGGACGGTTCGAAACTGCAGTCCACGTAACCAAATAACAAATCACTGAAAGTACAGCAAACAAATAAAGTATATATATATATATATATATATATATATATATATATATATATATATATATATATATATATATATATATATATATACTCGTGGTCAGTTTTCTCGTGAAGAGTTATGCTTTAATATAATTTACTGGGTTTAGATTCGTGGAAACTTCTTCATTTTTAGACAAAAATTAAAACAACATTTGTGTTTTTAATTCAACGATGTTTCGCCGCCTCCTGCGCGGCATCCTCCGGATTTTGTATTTATTTATTTTATTTTATATTAATCTACGAACAGTGTAAAAAAACAGTGTATTTTACATTTACGGTTGAGAGCTGTAAACATTGAAAAATAAATTTTTAGAGAGTGAGTTTCCTTTAAATCATTGCAATATATGTTATTACAAATTGTTTGGATTTACATCTTACCTGTGTATTACACCATCACTCAACTGTCATTGCTAGAAAATATATCTTAATTGTCTATAATTTATTGGAAATATTAATTTTTCAGTATGTTATTCTCTCTCATCTGACCTGACTGTCTTTGTCGTTTTATTCTTTGGTTTGTGAGCATTTACAAAATTACAGGAAACTATGTATGTGTGTTAACAAATACTATATAATGACAATACGGGACACTCCTATGCTTTAGCATTGGTGATATTTGTGACAAGTACACTAGCGCCACCTCGCGTGAAGTACTGACAACTGTGCGGGTAATTTGCGGTTTACGGTTGGAGAGGATATTTGCTGCCCAGGTACAGAGTTTTGTTGGTGGCCATAGGCCGGAAGTTAATTAAGCAGCGTTGCGTGCCAGGCCTGGTCGAATGCTTTGGATATGTTTAGAGGGACAATCTGGGATTCACCATGTAGTTCCGTAGACTTGTTCCAAGAATGGGTGACAGTTGATCTGCGCTGACGGAATCCATACTGCCTGTCGTGGAGTAGACTGTGTTTTTCAAGAAATTTTAGTAATTCCATGTTTATATACTGTTTCATCACTTTAGAGACGACTGAAAGGAGAGAAATAGGCCTGTAGTCGCTAGGAAGCGCTTTGGGTCCTTTATTGGGGGCGGGTTATACTCGATCAGTTTTCCAGTTACTAGGGAATATGCCTCTATTGCAAGATGTCTGAAACAGACGAGTCAGGACAGGAGCAAGTTCTGGTGTGCATTTTTTGAGAACAATTGATAGGATCTCGCAAAGTCTAGAGGCTTTCCTGGTATCAAGAGAAGAGAGCATCTTTCGTACCTCTTTAGTTTTGAAAGTGATATCCGTCATTTTATGCGCGACATTGGGGATTGTTGGTGGTTGAAAATTTGGAGGTGGGTTGAGAGTAGAATTGCCGGTGAAAAATGAGGCAAAATATTTAGCCTTGCCCAGGTCGGTAGAAACAATTTCTTTCCCTGAAACAAGGGGTGGCAACGTGCTCTTGCAGAAATTATTCCCAATAAATAGCAAGAGTCCAGAAGGGTTGGCTGCCGCTGGAGCTTAAGAGGACTTTGTTTTTGATGTGGTTATTAAACGAGTTTTTTGCCTCAGAAAGAATGCGGACATAGCGGTTTCTTGCGTCGTTAAATGCTTGACGGTTTTCTTGATTGGGATTGTGTAGAAGTGTTTTGTGAGCTTTGACCTTTTCAAGTCTGGCCTTGTCACAGGATTTAGAGAACCAGGGCTTTTGAGTGGCTGAAGAGGTTTTCTGTGTACGTGGAATAAATAATTCCATGCCAGCTTGAATAATTTCGGTGACGTTTTGTGAGATATCAGAGGGGTCAGGATAAGAGAAGCAGACAGACGCCCATGGAAATGAGGAAATGTAATCCCGCATTTCTTCCCAGTTCGCGGAGTTGTAGTGCCAAACCATACGTGGGTGTGATGAGTGTGTGATCTCGGATGGCATTGCGCAGGAAGCAGTGACCACGCCGTGGTCTGAGCGACCAAAAGGGGCAGTGACTGATGTCTTATAGCATTTAGATTTTGTAGTAAGAAGGAGATCCAAGGGATTTGAGCTGTGTGTTGGGATGCGAGGAAAGTAAGTAGGTTGCTGAACCATATTGGCTAAAGAATTGCCCACTGCAAAGGCCTCCGCTGCTCTCCATTGTGGATAGGTTTTTGAAGATACTAGCCATTCCTTATTATGGACATTGAAGTCACCAAGAATAGTGACCTCGGAAGAAGGATATTCAGAAATCAGATGGTCGGTTTTTTCAGAAAGGTAGTCGATGTATATATGTATATGTGTACCTTCCTTTTGCAAGTCAGGAAAATCGGCCCGGTTTTTCCCGGAAAATTTTGTAATTGTGTAATATTTTGGTAATTTTGATGAAATATGGTACATTGTTTCTACTATATAAGTAGGTTATACTGGTAACCAAATTTGATGCCTGCTTTCCTTAAAAAAACATATTTGCTATTAAAAACATTTTTATGAAAATTAACTACCATAACGCACTTGCTGCATTCAGACTTTTATTATCATTAATCCACAAAATTTTTCCAAAGTTCAGTTATGGGTGCTCAGCATAGTTTATGAACACCACATTGTAAACGTTGCCAAATTTATAGTCGGTTTACTTTGAGCTGTTATTAGCACATAAATCTTTTAATTTACTTACCTTGACATTATTTTTTGTCTTTAATGATAAAAAACAAGATTAGGCATAGCCCGTGTAAGTTTTAAGTGCCTTAAATAATATAATATCTTATTAGTATCTAACTTAATTATTATCTCATTAATATAATTTGTAATGTTATACGTTTTATTGTGGCCGATCGTTTTCCTCCCGCTGTGATTAATGGCTGGAAGGACATAGACAGATGTAATACTATTAGTTTAATGTATGTTTGGTTATTTGAGAAACGGAAAGCGTGAAATAAACACGTTGACTGTGGCGCCGTTAGAGTTCAAGGTCATGCTAGTAAAAAAACTAACCTCACCTATCTGAACTGTTAGTTTCATCGAGCCGTAATAGAATGTCTGCCTACACGATCTTTGTGGACACATAATTCTGTGTAGCAGCGATACTCAATCTGTGGGGTGTGCCCTTCTGACAGTGTTGATATACAGTGTATACAGTCAAATGGAATAAATTCAATATCTCGATTATTATGCATATTTTTAGTGAATTTTTATTTAAAAAAATTCACTAATAGAGAGGTATCGATGGTGAGACTTTGCAAAAAAAATTTCAAATGAGCGCGAACTAGGACCCCTATGACCCATATCCGGGGTCAGTTTGAATTTTTATATGTTTATCTATCTATCTATCTATATATATATATATATATATATATATATATATATATATATATATATATATATATATATATATATATATATATATGTATCCGTCTGATAACTCAAAAAATAATTAACCGATTTCGATAAAAATCGGCAAGTGCCTTTCTTTTGTTAATGGCTTGAATGAGTTCGTTAGCCAGGAAAATCGGACGGGGTTTTCCGGGAAAATTTTGAGTTTGCTTTCAAAAGAAAAATTTTTTTCTCCGAAAATTACACAGCTGTTCTAATGAAATTTAACGGATATATTGCCTTAGGAGAGACCTTACTACGTACCAAAATTCAACTTTCTAAGTTTATATAAAATTGAGTTATTTAAATTTTGAATTTGCTTTCGAAAAAAAAAATTTTTTCCGAAAATTACATACTTATTTTAATAAAATTTGGTGGATATCTTGCCTTAGGAAAGACTTCGATACATACCAAAATTAAAGTTTCTAAGTTTAGAGAAAATTGAGTTATTGAAATTTGAAGCATTTAATAAAAATTCACTACCATAACGCACTTGCTGCGTCCCGTTAGTTTTTTTAAATTCGGGATGCAGGAAGTGCGTTATAGTAGTGAATTTTCATAAGAACTGTACACTATTATTATACGGTATATTACTGTGTTTATGTGTGTGTGTTTTGTTTCTTTAACGTCGGCCTATTTCCGCGACTATGACCAATCACCGACGACAGGAAGCAGTTTCACCTCACTATCCTGGAAATTTTGCCGAACCCCTGCCTTTCTGTAACGAGGGTAGGGATCTTTAACGTGCCCAACATCGCATGGATACGGCTTTACGCCCCCTCCGAAGGGCGGAATGTGCAGACATCCAACTTGCTCAAATACAATGCCAGAACCTGGGTTGGTGTTAATTTTACCGGTATATTACTAAAATTAATACTTTAAGCTTACACAGACCTTTAAGAACGATTTTAGAGATCCTAGTATGCGCACATTTGAAGAATTCTTTCGAAAGTGTTACCATCGATATATCTCTATTATCAAAAAAATCTTGTGTACTAACTCCTTTGTAGAAAAATGCCCAAAACTCAATTTTCTATTAAGCTAAAAAATTTAATTTTGACATATCTATTATAGATAGTGTAAGTTTCTTTAAAAGGTACTTACAAATTACAAATTTTATTAAAGTTACAAAAGATTTCCAGAAGGAAACTAAATTCATATTTAGAAACATAAAGTATCTGCCAAATTATAAACGTAGCAGTTTTGCCTTTTTTTATCTCTTTTCATTCATTAATTTTAGAATTTTTGTAATTTTAGATTGACATGTTGTTAATATACAGATCCTTATTCGGACATGCCTATTTGACAAATAATGCAAAAGTGTACTACAGTTTGACTTCCCTGGATATTTGAAAACATCTGCACCTTAAGTAAGTATTTTATAAGTAGCTTATAAATTTAGTTTGATATTGCTAAATATCAATACAATATATATATATATATATATATATATATATATATATATATATATATATATATATATATATATATATATATATATATATATATATATATATATATATATATAAAACAATTTTAATGGACCTTAGTTTTGGGTTCTAGAGACCCAAATTCGCGCTCATCGGAAAAAATTTTTTCAAAAGCTTTTCACCGGTACCTCTTTAATAGCGAATTTTTCTTAATGTTTTGTCTTAATGAAAATTCGCTAAAACACTTCAATTTTAGACTAAAAAATGACATCTGCAACGCAAAAACTTCACTCTCAAATTCAACCACCTTCGAGGGACAGTTGAAAACCCCAAATTATGTGCATAAAAAGTAGGGGCTTGTGATACCTCATTTGAAAAATCCCTTCATTCTCTGTTCAAAAATGCTATGGTTTTAAAGTTTATTGCAAAATTCATCTAATTGACTAACTTCGCTACAAAACACTAAAAAGTTAATAACTAATCGCGTTTCATTCCTGATAATAAGGGAGCAGGCAAAAACAATTTCAGTGCCTTTTTGTGCGGTATCAATTTAAAACAAGACATAAGAACATATATTCATATACAGTATACACGTGTTTTTAATAAGTTTTAAATATGTAAGAGGCTGATTTTTCAAATAATTCAAAGAGTTTCCAATATGCGGTCATCGTTTCAAAGATACAATATAGGGTGGCGCATTGAAAAAGAAACAGACCAATTTGCGTCCAGAGAAATATTTTTTTAAAGAAACGTTGAAACACGTCAATTTTAATATTGAGGGTGGCATGTTTTGACATAAAACTCAACTTTGTCACATCAACCCCTTAAGGGTGGTGATAACAATCCTTATATTTTAAAAAGGGAACATGAGTCGAGTGTTACATCATTAGAAAGCCCTTTCTTTTCTGAATTCAGCGCACTAATTTTTTTGGAAGTTTTATTAACTCGTTCAAAAATTATTCACAGTTGGAGTTGCAAGAACGTATTTCATTCATTGTGATAAGAAATGCACTACTTAGTCAATTTTTCGTAAAAAAACCCTAAAAAAAGAAAATCAAACGTTCAAAAATGTTTATTCCGTTTCCGTTCAAATTGTTGAACACCAGCTTCCATACAAAAGTACAATTTTTTTTTAAAACGAGCTCTGACATTCTGGAGCATTTGTTGGAGTTATTAGACGGCATTCTTCAACAATGCGTCGTCGTAATTCTTCCAGAGACTCTTGTTCTGTTACGTAAATTCTACTATTTAAATGGCCCCATAGAAGAAGGAATTAAATCCGGTGATCTAGGGGGCCACTCAATAGCACCTCTATGCCCAATCCATTGCTCTGGAAACTCTCTACTCAAAAACTCTCTAAAACGTTGTGAAAAATGCGGAGGAGCTCCATCTTGTTGAAACATTAAATGATTTTCTTGATAGCGATTATCATTTTCAACAATGTCAATTAGTAGAGGGTAAACGATATCTTCTAGTAACTTCAAATACGTTTCGCCACTCAAATTGCCATCAAGAAAAATTGGTCCGATTGGTCTCCAAAAATGCCAGTCCAGACATTCAATTTCTGTGGAGTTTGAGTGTGGACTTCGTGAACATTTCTTGGATTATTATCTGCCCAATAACGACAATTATGACAATTGACTGTAGAGTTTAGTAAAAACGTACACTCGTCTGAAAAACAGATATTGAACAGAAAGTTCTTAAGGGGTTGATGTAACAAAGTTGAGTTTTCTGACAAAACATGTCCCCCTCAATATTAGAATTGACGTGTTTCAGCGTTTCTTTAAAAAAAATTCTCTGAAAGCAAATCGGTCTGTTTCGTTTTCAATGCGCCACCCTGTATATATATATATATATATATATATATATATATATATATATATATATATATATATATATATATATATATATATATATATATATATACAGATCTCCTGATTAATGCATTTTTCGCTTAACGAAAAATTCAGCAAAAAACGTTTATTTTTTTATTTTCATTAACACCAACCCGATTTAATAGGAAACTTCCGAAACAGATGACTTAGACATTCTGAAGTAATTGGGTTGTTTAAAAAATTGAGTTCGAGTAATACTTCTATAGAAATAGAGTATTAGATTGATAAATATTGAGAACCTCTGCTTTTTAATAACCTATAATAGTGTCGATAAGTATGCAGATAATCTAAATAATGGTACTGCAATATACATAACAAAGGAGTTATACCTACATTTATTGCAAAGATAATAGGTTTTACAACTATTGTAAGTATCTTGATCCTGAGTTTAATGTCTTCAATATTATTAAAATCTTATTTGTATTGATCAGTTATGTGGATGTGATATCTCAATTATCACGAGTCGGTTTCCCACCTTAAAACTACAAAATTACGAGACAATACAAAAGCTGTTTTCAAAATTGCGATTTATGTAAAAAGTAGAGTTTGATTAAATTTAGGTGTCTCTAAAAGGTCTGTACAAAATGCTATGACAGATTCCTTAGGCTAAAATATGAGGATCTAGCCCAATTTACTTCTGTCCAAAAGTTAATAGTTATCGAGATACAGGGTGTCGAAGTTATTATTTGTTGAAACTACTTTTCAAAGATCTATCTTAGTAATAACATAATTTGCACGAAATTTGGTACTTGGAGGTTTTTCAGGATGAGCAGTCTGTCACGGGTTTCTTAATAATAATAAAATAATGAAAAGCTTGCCTGGCTTCTGTCCCGTTACAATTTAGTAAAAGGGAGGTTTCAGAAAAATAAAGAAAGAAGGAAAAGCAAATTAAATAAACCACAGGGAAGAGTAAAAGAGAAAGAATAGAGAATGGTTACGCTACATCCGGGAATTGGGAATTTCAGCGTCGGCAGTTGGTACCAGGCTCAGCAGGTATATCACTACTATTTGCCTACTTCTAGTCACAGGTGCAACAGATGTTAAAAGAACGGTTTTGGGGGTTAGAAGTTTATAAATTAATAAATTATTCGACACATAGTATTTTAGTTAATTATCTGATAGTTAAATAAATACAACGACATCAACGGTAAGTTAAATTTAATAGCTGGAATCACAACACCATAAGTGAGGAATGGTTATATTAATTAACTGTTGTATTTTAGGCTGACACTCAGCGATGGTAAAAATGTGTTACTGTGTCAGAGATGTAATTATTAATTTTATTTTATTTAACAAAGATGCAGAGATCCCCCTTACAGTCGACTGCTCGAGTTTACACACAAAGACAAGGTTATAACATCAACTTAAACGTATGTATAGCTTAATAATGATCTGATTATAGGTGTACTACTCAAGTTACACAAAATAAACAAAGAAAAAGAAAACTTCGTGGACTTATCTGGAACTTAGTCCTTGTCCTTTAACTTCTTTGGGCCCTGAGGTGTGAGTGCTGACCCAGTTAAAGAAGAAAACACCACCAGATTTTAGCTCCCGAAAAGAAACCCTACAATGAACAAATAGCTCTCTCGGCAGGTACTACTTCTATCTATCTATCTATATATATATATATATATATATATATATATATATATATATATATATATATATATATATATATATATATATATGTATCCGTCTGATAACTCAAAAAATAATTAACCGATTTCGATAAAAATCGGCAAGTGCCTTTCTTTTGTTAATGGCTTGAATGAGTTCGTTAGCCAGGAAAATCGGACGGGGTTTTCCGGGAAAATTTTGAGTTTGCTTTCAAAAGAAAAATTTTTTTCTCCGAAAATTACACAGCTGTTCTAACGAAATTTAACGGATATATTGCCTTAGGAGAGACCTTACTACGTACCAAAATTCAACTTTCTAAGTTTATATAAAATTGAGTTATTTAAATTTTGAATTTGCTTTCGAAAAAAAATTTTTTTTCCGAAAATTACATACTTATTTTAATAAAATTTGGTGGATATCTGTCCCGTTACAATTTAGTAAAAGGGAGGTTTCGGAAAAATAAAGAAAGAAGGAAAAGGGAATTAAATAAACCACAGGGAAGAGTAAAATAGAAAGAATTAGAGAATGGTTACGCTACATCCGGGAATTGGGAACTTCAGCGTCGGCAGTTGGTACCAGGCTCAGCAGGTATGTCACGACTATTTGCCTACTTCTAGTGACAGGTGCAACAGATGTTAAAAGAACGGTTTTGGGGGTTAGAAGTTTATAAATTAATAAATTATTCGACACAAAGTATTTTAGTTAATTATCTGATAGTTAAATAAATACAACGACATCAACGGTAAGTTAAATTTAATAGCTGGAATCACAACACCATAAGTGAGGAATGGTTATATTAATTAACTGTTGTATTTTAGGCTGACACTCAGCGATGGTAAAAATGTGTTACTGTGTCAGAGATGTAATTATTAATTTTATTTTATTTAACAAAGATGCAGAGATCCCCCTTACAGTCGACTGCTCGAGTTTACACACAAAGACAAGGTTATAACATCAACTTAAACGTATGTATAGCTTAATAATGATCTGATTATAGGTGTACTACTCAAGTTACACAAAATAAACAAAGAAAAAGAAAACTTCGTGGACTTATCTGGAACTTAGTCCTTGTCCTTTAACTTCTTTGGGCCCTGAGGTGTGAGTGCTGACCCAGTTAAAGAAGAAAACACCACCAGATTTTAGCTCCCGAAAAGAAACCCTACAATGAACAAATAGCTCTCTCGGCAGGTACTACTTATTTCAATTTTTTTTATTAGGCAGAATAAATGTGGGTAAAATTTAATAATTAAATAATAGAAGCTTACCCAAATGTGTGAGGTTTCTTTCCTGACAAAAATATAAATAATTTACACTGAAGTTTAATAATTAAATTAATTAATTAATTTCATATCCCAAACAATTGTAAAGTTGCAACAAAATCCAGCTTCTAGCTGCAGTCAACTTTTTTAAGATCTTTCTGATCGCAACCTTATTGTTCAGTCACAGGAATATTAGTAAAAATATAATTTCATATGGATATTAATCGTTAACCAAAGAACAAAAACTTGTCGGAATTTGACAAGTGGTAATATAAGAGAGATGTTAATATTTCCTTTAAAGAGGAATTTTATAAATTTCTGAAATTATATCTGGTAGAAAAAGTGAATGAAAAAGATGACACTATACACTGAATAGTGAGATAGAAAACATGGATAGTCATAAGAGAGAAAGAGACAGTACATACCTAAGGGCAATTGCTACCATTAAAAATGTAAACAGAACCTCAAATAGAAACTTGTTTACTGTTTTGGACTTAGGTTAATTTTTTCAAGTAAAATTAGATGAAGAGGGTTGTTTATTTGTATTAAACCTTAACTACAAGAAAAGTGAAAGTATAACTGGTGCCTTTCCAAGGTTTTACAAGTGTGCATTACAAACAAACTGTTTATATACCAAAAAAAACATGCAAACTATAAGCTACAGAGTGTTCACGAGTATTATGTCCATATATTAACTATGTTTTTCACCCCCGAAGTTAACAAGCTGTCAGAAATATGAAGAGAGGTTTAAAACCGTCTCAAGTCCATGTTTGGTCATAGTTTGGATCTACCTTGAAGAGGGCTCCACCAGCAGCCCTTTGTCTACATTTACAGCTCAATAACTTTTTTCTATGAGTGAATATTGGAACCTGTGATGAGCACTGATAAGTACAATTTTTTATCGAAACGATCGTTGGGGCAAAAATTTGTATTGTGATAAATTGGGTTCTCCAAATTGTATTTATACCTTTTTTCTGCTTAGGTATATCAAATTTCTTATCAGAAATTTTTATTACCTGATATGTTGTCTTCCAAAAAGGTATGGATACCTTGTAGATTTTGATTTCAGGAACCGTTTCTGTGATAATCTAATTTAAGTGTCTCATTGCGTTCTAATCATCATATGAACGACTACACATTATTAAGTATTGTCATTAGTTACGAAATAGTACTGTCAAACAATTAAGTCTAACAAGTTATAACTGTAGTTTTAAAAGTTATCATTTCTTTCATCAATTTCTCGCTATGGCCTTACCCTACACTAACGCAGAAATGACCGATATGATATTAGTTTATGGTTATTGCCAAGAAAATGGCCGGGAATCTGTGAGAGAATATCAAGAAAGATTTTCAAATAGGCACGTTGCAAACCATCAAACATTTGACGCTGTTGAATGGCGTCTACGAGAAACCGGTATGTTTGTTCCTGATAAGTTTGATTATGCGCGGGATCGAGCTATTAGAACAGCAAATGTCGAGGAAGAAATTTTAGAACGAATTAAAAAAGATCCGAGTTGAAGCACCAGACAAATTGGTTTGGAACTTGGAGTTTCTAAGGATACGGTGAACAGGACTTTATGAGAACAGCAGCTACATCCATTTCACCTCCAAACAGTGCAAGAGCTTTTACCTACCGACCTCGAATTAAGACTACGCTTTTGTAGTTTTATTAATGAAAATATTGGAAATGGTCTAAATTTTCATAGAAATATTTTATTCACCGATGAGTGCTGTTGTACAAGAAGGAGAATGACAAATTTACATAATGAACACATTTATGCTGACGAAAACCCGCACGCAATAAAGGGTTTGCATTATCAACGTGAATTCAAAATTAACGTGTGGGCAGGAATTATGGACAGATTTATCATAGGTCCTGGCATTTTAACACCTCGCTTAAACTATCGAGAGCATTTAGTTAGTTAATTTGCCAAATTTATTTCATGAACTTCCAATAGCTGTTAGGCAAAATATGTGGTTCATGCACGACGGTGAACCACCACATTTCACGCTAAACGTGAGAAATCATTTAAATGACACGTTTTGGAATCGATGAATCCGCAGATGAGACAATGCTCCTGCAAATTGGCCACCTCGCTCACCGGTTTTAACGCCTATGTATTACTTTTTATCTGGAACACTTAAGCAGTTGGTATATTCTGGACCAATAAACACCAAAGAAGAATTGTGGGTGCGTATCCAAATGTGCTATAACTATATATTTTTGTAATCAGAACAAAATCGACAAATTATAATATGTAAAAAAGTATAGGGTGTTCCATTTAAAAAAATATTTTTTTCCACCTCGTACATTTTTCAAAATTCTTGAAAAGCGATAGCAGATACAAACACCACGTTAAAAATTGTTCAAAATAAGTTTTTCAACGGATCAATTTGCCTAGAAATAACGAAAATAAAAGGGGGTTATCTTTTATAATACTCACCCTGTACTTAAATTATTGTGCACTTTCAAATGTTACCGCTAGACGGCATATTTTTATTCAAAATATAGAAATCAGATTTTCTCCAAAATCAATAATGGAGGTAAGCCATGTAGAACAAGTTTGGACTCAACTATTCAAACTTTAAAAATTATTTATTTGACATTTTGGCCTATCTCTTAAAATAATGGGTAGGGGAAGGGTTGACTCGTATTTTATGAAACTTTATCTTGTTTTAAAGCTATTTGATTGTTGGATTAGGGTCTGTAATATACTTACGTTTTTGTTTAAGCCTGAACCGCCAGATGGCGTTTTTTGGTCACTTTAGTAGTTTCCTTAATTTGCCATAAATGGAAGGCTAACTTTTCATTTTCCTAGTCCTATTATTCGTAAAATTATTTAGAGGAAAATTTAACAACTGTTTGCGGCATCCAGTATGAATCTACCTAAACGTAATAATCGTTTGAAAAAATATTGCTACCATCAGGTAGTTAAGAACCAGGAAACATTTAATTTGCGTGACAGGGCAGGTTCGGTTTAGACGTGTCTTGCTTCATATTAGGAACACAGATAAAAGATTATAGATTGGAGGGAAACCTAACAGTCAGTCGCTAGGTTGAAATTTTAGAGACAGCTATACCTGAGTTGCTCGATGATATCCCTTTAACGCATGTAAACGAAAGCAATTGTCAACAGGACGGGGCTGCTGCACAAAATTCTCAAATGGCGAGATTATTTCTGGTGAATATAAGATATCCCCTTCATCAGACTTGTCCATATTGGATTTGTTTTTATGGGTTTATCTGGATAATAAAATTCATTGCGATAATGAAATTCATCATAATCTTCAAGATTTACGAAACGCAACAAGAGAAAGTTTTTGCTACTTACAAAATCATCCCCTTGTTTTGCTTAATTCCTAAACGAATATGAAAAGTATGCGAAGCTTGCATACAACAAAATAAAAATCATTTTCAACAGTTCTTTTGATTTACTAGATTACTTTTTTTCTCTCCCTCAGGGCTCGTCCGCGACCTCGCCGCCCCGATAGCACTGCAACCCTCGGTTTATTGTGCATGCCCTTTTTTTACTCCACCCACTGTGCCTTGAACTAGTTTGCACAGCGATTGGGTGGGGTTTTATAATGCTCTGTCTCCGGTCTAGACTGATCGTAGATCAGTTGTCTTCTGCGGTCCAGAGCTTTACACTCGCACAAGATGTGCTGGGCTAATTCCTCCCCCTCGGCGCAGAGTCTGCATGCGAGGTCCCTCTCGAACCGCCGCATTTTATGCAGGTGTTTCTTGACGGCCATATGTCCCATCAAGAGACCTGTTATGTTTCTGAGCTGTCCTCTGCTGAGATTTAGCAGCTCCACAGATTTATTTAAACTGGGTTTGTAAATTACTAACTTCCCAGGTCTGAGATCTGGACAGTCTGCCGAGTACACCTTGTGTTTGTTTCTGGCACAGGAATTAATGGCGCCCCTGACAGTGCTCTTTGTCACGCCCAGAGCCGGTTCTGGTCCCATAAATGGTTCTGCTGACCCTCTCTTAGCGAGACTGTCAGCTTCTTCATTGCCTTTGACCTCCGAGTGACCCGGCACACTCATTCTGCACAGCCCAGTCGCTAGTCTCGTCTCGGCACTCACTCACCAGCTATGAATTTACCCGTGGGGCACTTAGGGCCTTAAGTGCTGTCTGGATGTTGTGGCTATGAGGATCCGCTTGTTGGTGTAGCCCCTCTTCTTGTTCTCCCGCACACAGTGCAGGATGGCGTACATTTCGGCCTGGAAGACCGTTGTTGCATGGGCTCCGAGGGAAATACTATGACTTACCCTCGGTCCTTCCGAATAAACACCTGCCCTTGTCCCACGCTCCCAGCCGGATCCGTCCGTGAACCAGACAAGCGCGTCCCGTGGTGTGCCCAGCGGATTTCCACTGTAAAGTTGTTTTCCCTACACATTCGCGAGCTCGCGAAGTCTGACCTCATTTCAAGAATGGGCTCCTTCACGATCTCCTTAATTTTGCAGTGGCCCATGAAGCCTGGGTTGATCTTTCATCTACCATTGCAGGCTAGTTGGTATAGTCCTAGCCCGGCCTCCCCGATAATAACTAAGTGTGTGTGTGGGGGGGGGGGGGCAGATCCAGCAACACCTCCATGGCGGCTGTTGGGGTTGAAGACATGGCCCCTGTGATGCCTAGGCAAGCCATCCTTTGGATCTTGCCTAGTTTTTGTTTGGCGCTGGATTGTGTCACCTAAGGCCACCAGACCAGTGCCGCGTATGTTAACGATCGTCTGACCACCCTTTTGTACAGACAGTGGGCCATACTAGGTCTTAATCCCCACGTTTTTCCATATAGCCGCCTAGTGACGGCTAAGGTCATGACTGCCTTACGCAGTATTTTTTCAACGTGACCATTCCACGTTAGCTTAACGTCTAATACGACCCCAAGATATTTTGTCTCCCTGGCCATTGAAATGTTCCTACCGTATAGAGTGAGAGTTCTGTGGCTAGATTACTTTTGTATTTATGTTACGATTTTCAAAGTTGGTTTTTGCTGATAGGCTTATTGGATAATACTTATTTATTGATTTTATCTCCTTTTGATACATAAATCTAGCTAGCTGGCACTGTTTTGTGCAAAAATAGCAATATATACAGGATGATTCACAACGTAATGGACACAAAATGTGTGCGTGTAGAGAACTTCAAAACATGCCGATTTTATATAAAAATTTTCTCTGACGCCCATGTTTGGTGAGATATTGACCTCGGAAGATTCTTTAATAATTACAAGAAACAACTGTATCGCAGCAATGCCCTAACATAAAACAGCCAAATTCGGTAGATGGTTTTCTTTTAACAACGTCGTTATTTGACAAGAATTTGAGGTGGATATAAACGCAAAAAGGAGTGAGTTAGGGGAGGGTCATGCATTTAATGATCTAATTTTTAAACCCTAACCTAATTAAAAGTTAAAGTCCACCAGTTTTCACAGAAAATTAAATTATCCACCTTTTTCTTCTTTTGTCAATTTTTTTAAAAATTACCCGTTTTTGAGAAAATTCAGATTTTTAGAATTGAGATCAAAACAAAATTATGTGCCTTGAAGATTTTATTAAACATTAGAGTCTCATAGGGGATGTCTTGGGCGCTCTGCCAGTCTTCTGTTGCTGGGTTACAGTCGTTGTCAAATCTGATATTACTTAAATTTATTGAGTTTTACAATGATTATTGTCTTGTGTATCGTTTTCTTTTGCGATAATAATTTGTTGCTCAAAATGGCTGGAAAATTCTCGGTTAATAAACAAGTGGACATGCTTATGGTATAAGGGTTTTTCGGAGGTAATTGCCGCAGAAGTGTAGAGGTATATCGAAGAAGATTTCCTACTTGTAATATACCACATCGTCAAACGTGTGCCAATGTTGAACGTAGAATTCGGGAAATGGGTTCCTTTTTCAAATGCTGGAGGATGCATTCATACAGTGAACGCCCGAACGCAGGAGCGTTTTCTAGACAGTATTGAAAATGCGCCTCAAACCAGCACCAGGCGACTATCCAGGCGGTTTCACATAACACAGCGGACGGTCCATAGAATTATCCGCCGCAATCTGCTGCATCCCTATCACCTTCAAAAAGTGCAAGAACTGCTACCGTAGGATTTAGAGGCAAGACTGTTTTTTTTTTGTAATTTCATCTTACATCAGAATATTGATTCTCCTAAGACAATTCTTTTTACGGATGAAACTTGCTTTACAAGGAGAGGGATTACGAATGTGCTAGAACTGCCACGAATATTCGGATGTAAATCCACATGCTACAGTAACCCACCATTTCCAAAGAAAATTTAAAATAAATGTGTGGGCAGGTATTCTTGGTGGACATTTGGTGGGGCCGGTTATTTTACCAAACCGCTTAACCGGCGCAATATATTAGTTTTCCTTGGAAAATGTTCTTCCTGAGCTACTAGAGGAGCTGTCCTCACAACTGCGCAGCTAAATGTGGTTTATCTATGATGGGGCGTCACCACATGTCACTACAAATGTTCGTGGATTTTTAAACCGACAGTTTCCAATTCGATGGATAGGTCGTGAAATTAATTACCCTCAACATTGGCCAGCACGATCACCAGACTTGAATAAATGTGAGATTTTTCTCTGGGGGGGCTTTAAAAGAATATGTGTATTTGACACCAGTTCAAAATGCGGAAGATTTGTGGGGTCGCATCAATAATAAGTGGACCATTATTAAAAGTGATATCCAATTAGTTAACAGAGTCGACATTAATTTTCGATGAAGGGTGCAGTTATGTGGGAGAGAAAATGCAAGTAATTTTGAACCATATCTTTAGTGTTTTTTATGTTTTTTTTATTTATTCGTTTTTACTAGCGTTTGTTAAATTTCATTTGTTAGTGTTTATTAAAGTCTTCAAAGGACATAATTCTGTTTTGATATCAACTCTAAAAGTCCCAATTTTCTCAAAAAAACGGGTAGTTTGTCGAAAATTTACGAGAGGAGAAAAATATATAAATCTCAATTTTCTATAAAATTAATGGACTGTAACTCTTAATTAGGTTAGGGTTTAAAAACATCAAATCATTAAAAGAGTGACCCAACCCTAATTCACCCCTTTTTGAGTTTATATCGACTTCAAATGATGTTAATAAAAGAAACCCCTCTACCAAATTTGGTTGTTCTATGTTAGGATACTGCTGCACTACATCTGTCTGTTTATATATATATATATATATATATATATATATATATATATATATATATATATATATATATATATATATATATATATATATATATATATATATATATAAAAGCTGTTATGAAATAATTTTATCGATTTATTGTTAGCATATAGAACTAAATAAACCGAAGTATGGCATGGGCAAGTGTACAATTTTGAATGTGAATTATGAAAATTTGTACTTTTTTGTAATTTCGCAAAGTAAACCCATAATATTATATATTTTTGAAAAGCTTGTGATAATGCAAATTTAAAAAACCAAACATTGGTCAATATTCCAAAACCAGTAATATTTCTAAAAAAATAACTAGGTGCCTAGATTCTACGTGAAAACTTCTAAAATGATTCGTTATTAACTTGTTGACAAATTTTTAGAAGATGCAATGTTTTCAATACCGCCCTGTAGCACGTAAACTGAGAGGGCTATGACAATTTTGTTTGCGTCATCTTCGTTTCACATAAAAGTAGGTCAGGTTCGCGAAAACCGCAAGGTTCTATCATTACTAATAACATAGATACCCAGCAGTTGCAAACAAAATGGGACACCTGTAGCCAGCACTTCTGGTCTAACCGGAAGCGCCACGAACTTCAAGGCAATTTATTTCCGCATAACCGCTTATAGGCAAACCCAAATGTTGTCATTCAAATTCGGACTAGAAGGTCATAAACTTCTAATGAACGCAATCGCCGAACAGCCTGTATATAGAACATATAAAAAAATGTAAAATGAGCCCAGGAATGGGTTCTAGGGGTCCTAGTTGCTATCATTTGAAAAAAAATATGTGATGCCCTCTAGTGAATTTTTCTACGGAAATTTGCCAAAACAAATGTTTTAGTGCTAATCAATTTAAGAATGACAGACAAGAACCACCGTTTACGACAACTTATAGCTTTTTATGATAAAGATATCACACATAAACTTCTAATTAAAATTCTCTTGTCCTAGCTTTCTTAAGGTCTACAAGAATGGCGTAAATTAGTAAGCAACAGGAATATTTGAGGTATGCTGATAATTTTCATCGGTTGATAAATTTCGCAATAATATCTGCATTCGTAGCGGATGTCACAAGCACCAAGAGCTGGATGTTGAAGTAATGGTAAACCTGTTGAAGGCACAACGACCCAGGACTATACTGGTGTTGTTGGTAGTTGGACACAGTTTGCTTATAGAGCCAGGGAATTCATTTAGGTATTTTATAAAGGCATCGTAAAAACGAGGATTCTACCCACGCTAACACTGAATCAATGTCATGCATCTACTTTATGTAATCATGTTACATACGAGCATTTACACCTGTATAAATTTGATACAGTCGTTACAACTAACTTTGCTGGTTGTGATCTATGTTTTTCTTTGTAAGCACTTCTATTATATCAAGCTATTTATCATGCTAAACTGTCCTCAAGAAAAAAATAGAAAACGAGAATTCCTTCTCTTCTCTTTTTACGAGGTAAATACACTTCAAGCTCCTTCATCAAAACGCAGCTTCGTTTTATCAATACACTTTACCTTTATTAGCGATATATTTCTTCAAATTAAAGGTAAAGGTAAGATGCTTACTGGCAATTAGGCCATTGCTGACCCTTTTTGCTCATCTAAACTAACCTACCCTCCACCTTGAGCTCGATCTCAACGACGACAGTGATTTGAAAAATCATCCGCCGCCGATGAGTCTCGAACCGTCGTCCCCCGAGTCCGTATTGGAAAGTCTGAATCGACTTTCCCGCACGGCTACGGAGGCGCTTTCTTCAAATTAACTCAAGTCCAGGGTCCACATATATATATTTATTATATTGCAGTATATATAACTGTATGCAGATACTTGTATCTCACTGTTTTAAGCGTTATGTTTTTTCACATTGTGTAATTTTACCTTTTTTTGTAACTAAACAGCATAATTGTTTTTATATTATACTGTATTATCTTATATATTACATGTTCATGTTATATTATTTGTATCTATTCTGACGAGCTTATCAATGTATTATATATAGCAAGAAGGCAAAAAAAAGATTATATATCTACCTATCTACTTATATATATATATATATATATATATATATATATATATATATATATATATATATATATATATATATATATATATAGTGTCTTAAATATAGAGATATGTGTGTGTGGTGTTTTTGTTTCTTTAACATCGGCCTATTTCCGCGACTATGGCCAATGACCGACGCCAGGGAGCAGTTTCACCTCACTATCCTGGGAATTTTGCCAAGCCCCTGCCTTTCTGTAAGGAGGATAGGGATTTTTAACGTGCCCAACATCGCATGGATACGGGACCGACGGCTTTACGCCCCCTCCGAAGTGCGGAACGTGCAGACATTCAACTTGCTCAAATACAATGTCAGAACCTCGGTTGGTATTAATGTTACAGTTTGTACTGAAAAAGTGAAAGGAGTACGCTGGGATCGAACCCAGTACCCTTCGGTTCAGAGGCACACGTTCTTACCCCTGAACCACCGAGGTTCTAAAAATATAGAGATAGAGAGACGGTTAAATTAGCAATGTTTTGTAGAATTTTATGCTAGTTCCAAATATGACTTGTATTTTGCCCTGCCTCTGTTCCTTTCCCAGTTATTTTGAAAAAACCAAAATTTGTCGATTTCTTTTTTCTTCAATATCTAAGTACGCGTTGATCTGACATGTCTAAGACTTGCACATTATCAAGACACTTTTTACAGAGTAATCTTTTTGTGCTATTCTCAACATTGGATTGTCATTTGTTTTTGAGATAGATGTATCAAAGTTTGTTTTTATTATGGCAGCCATATTGGATTTTTTTTGTGATAGCCTGTGAGAAGAGCTTTCCATGATGTACAACATGCTCGAGAATTCTTGTAATTGCACTGACAATTTCCCTTCATTTTGTTAATAGCTTGGATAAGTTCGCTAGACAGTTTTGACACACATACTTTCGAAAAAAAATATCTTTTAAATTACTAGCAGTATGAAACTAAAACTTTACGCGCACGTAGGTATCGTATCAGTTGTCCTCTCTACCAAATTTTAACTTAATTGATTTAGTAAATTCTGAGTTATAACCAAATAAAAAATTAATAATTAACGATATAACCTGAAATTATCTAGGAATGGGTGCCTATAATATTAGACAAGGTCAGACAGATATATCAGGTTTACGCTGCTATTGCAAACAAATGCTCCAAATTAAACTTCAAACGAACAGGCTACATATGTTACAATAAACAATCAGCGAGGTTGCCATTCTGAATTTGAAGATATCAGAAAAATATATAGTAATAAATAATTTTTTAACAAAAGTGATTCAATTTGTTTAAAGGCAATATATAACTACGTTTTATCATGTATAAATATTAAGCTTTCCATTCTTTAAGGTATTTAAAACCCATCGCCCTTTCCTAGTTAAATCTGACAACGCCAGTTAGCTATTTGTCATTGTCATTTGTTATTTTGCAAACTGTCAGTGGGAGGAGTCGAATTCGAAGTTATCTTCTTCTTATTCTTTGTTTGCATACGTCATAAACAAATAATAAGACTCAGCTAATACCTTAAAATCTGAGAATAAGGTACTTATTGTTTACTTTTAATTTTTAGTGAATTTTCATTATTGCTTACTCTTTATGTCGTATATGGAAAATTTGAGGTAAATGAAACTACATAATATTGCAGTTGTTTAATCTATACCTATATACATATATTCAGTGTAAATTATTAAAATTTTAATTTCAAAATTTTTCATTGTTTATATTTATTTATTTCATTTTCAAAGAGTATGGATAGAGCAATAGTAAATAAATATTGAAAAGGGTTTAGGTGCAGCAAGTGCGTTATGGTGGCGAATTTTCGTAAAAATTTTCCAAATGGTGTTAATTCAATTTCCCATTAAACTAGAATCTTCAATTTTGATACATAATAAAACCTATATAAAAGCAGCGTGGGTACTAAATTTAAAAAATAACACAATGAGCTTCACAGGCAACGATAAATTTGTTTTAGAAAACCATTTTTGTAATTTTGTTTTCAGAAACTGTTTCCATTGAGTCGACTAAAAACTAAGTGTTGAAAAAGGTCTGGGTGCAGCAAACACATTATGGTAGAGAGTTTAAAAATATTTGAAATCCGATAACTCAATATCGTATTAAGCTAGCATCTTCAATCTTGAACCATAGTAACACCATGTAAACGCACCGTGGGTACTAAATTAAGAAAAATAACACAATAAGCTTCGCGGATAACTACAAATTTGTTTTAAAAAAGCTTTTTGTTTTGTTTACTGTTTGCAAAAACTGGATGGGTTGACTATGTGAAAACTGGAACCTGTGATGAGCACTAATAAATACACTTGGAGAACCCAAATCACCACAACACATATTTCAGAGACCCTACGATCGTTTCGTTGACCATGTCAACATCTTCAGAGAAAGAATTTAGAAGATTTATTCCTCTGAAGATGTTGACATGGTCAACGAAACGATCGTAAGGTCTCTGAAATATGTGTTGTGGTGATTTGGGTTCTCCAAGTGTACTTATTGGATGGGTTCACTAAAACAAAACCATCCAAGCAATTAAAAGGAAAAGTACATGCCATATTTATGATTTGGCAGGTACATTCCCTTTGTAAATAAATAAATTTTTTCTAGAAAACTTTTGTGATTTTAATAAAAGTTGTAACACAATTTTTGTAAAGAGACTTGCGGTACTTACATATATCTCTACCAAACTATAATTTTCTAGTTCCATAGAAAATTGAAACGTATTCAAATAATCGCTCCCTGGGACCTCTAAAACCGGTCTCCCAGGTCCTTTTAAAAATAATTAGTTTTAATAATATACAGACTTGGAGACTATTTCTCTGGCTTCACTGTTGGTTTTTGTTTTTGTAGGTGAAGGACGTAGCCAGCGCGTAAGCTAACTGGAGCAAGTGTCGCTTATTAATTCTGGAGTTCTAGGATGTTCTTCAACGTTTCTGTCACTAGTTTCGCTGCTTGACAGCATTCTCAGACAGATTAAAATTGAATTAGTACGAAAACATGACAACTTCAAATAAAAATCTCTTGCTATGTTATGATATGATGTTTTGATCAAAAAAATTTTATCAAATTGAAAATAAAATGAAACAGTGATGACAGATGAGGCTTTCAAAATGTCTACGTGATGTATGTCAATATTTAACATAAAAATAGAACTAGCTTATAATAACTATGATAACAGTTATAACAATAAAATAACTAAATAATAACAGTATAAAAGCAGTCTCTATATAACTAAATTATTGACATACATCAACTCTTTATCTTATTACAACTTGTTTGAAAGAATAGTTAAATTTATTTTTCTTTGACTTATATAATTAGAAAGAAGAATATCCAAGAAAGGGGAATTTATTAAATCAGTTTGCTCGTTTAAGACAAGGTAGCTATTGTCGTGTGTGCTTTTTGACTTTTGAAGCTTCAAAAAAAGTCTAGTTTGTGTTTGTCATTGAAGCTTTAGAAGTCAAAAAGCACACACACGACAATAGCTACCTTGTTTTAAACGAGCAAACTGATTTAATGAATTCCCCTTTCTTGAATATTCTTCTTTCTAATTAAATAAGTCAAAGAAAATAAATTTAACTATTCTTTCAAAAAAGTTGTAATAAGATAATGAGTTGATGTATGTCGATATTTTCGTTGTATAGAGACTGATTTTATACTGTTATTGTTTAGTTATTTTATTGTTGTAAGTGTTATCATAGTTATTATAGGCTAGTTCCATTTTGACATACATCACATAGACATTTCATCTCTGTTTTATTTTATTTTCAATTTGATAAACATTTTTTGATCAAAACATCATATCATAACATAGCAACAGATGTTTATTTGTAGTTGTCATGATTTCGGACTAATTCAATTTTAATCTGTCTGAGAATGCTGTCAAGCAGCGAAACTAGTCACAGAAATGTTAAAGAACATCCTATAACATCCAGAATTCATAATGGCCTCTTGCTCCAGTTAGCTTACGCGCTGGCTACGTCCTTCACCTACAAAAACGAAAACCAACAGTGAAGCCAGAGAAGTAGTCTCCAAGTCTGTATGTGGTATGGACCAGTTTTACCGAGTAAGGGCAACTACAATCAATGAATTTAATAATATATCTTACTAACAGTGTACAATTCTTATGAAAATTCACTACTATAATGCACTTGCTGCGTCCCGATTTTTTTTTCTAGAATAACTCAGTAGTAAGAAGCGCTTCGATGTCGAGGAAAATACATTCTAGATAATCATATCTCTTAAACGCTATTTAAATGTCACTTACTGTCCAAATGACTTTTATTGGACGAGCATGTTTTTTTTCTTGCTTGCAGTAAATAAATAAAGAAATGCGTAACCAGCAGTTGATGTGTCATAAGCATTAATGCTTTGTTATTTATTAGGTCTACAGTCTGTCTAAAAGGACAGCATAATAAACTCTTGATTATGCTGTGCTAAAAGCTGAAATCATTGTAACTTAGTGTAGGATGTAAAATATAACAGAATGTGGAGAACCATTATAGGGCGTTGTCTTGTTTGTTGATCAGGCATACGCCTCTTCGATAAAAATTAGTAAGGTAGAAAACACACATAAACCAGATACTTTTTTATAGTCTACAGTATACTCTGTATAATTTAAATTATAGACCATAATAATAGCTTAACTATTGGTTTAATTAATGTTGCTGATATCAAATTACAACCACTGGCTATTAAATTATAGGAAATATAAATATAGGAAATAATTATGATGGCAAATATTTGGTTATTAAAGAGCCTACTTCAATTACGCCAAAAAATTATTCCATCCACTAATTTAATAATTAGTATGATACCCAATATATATTTAAAAGCCTAGTAATGCCCAACTTCGATCTTGATTGCATGGTCCATAAATTTAACAGGAATGTTTATTGGCTGACAGGAATAAATTACATTTAATAAGTTTTTCGTTGTTGCTAGAAATTTCCGCTCATGATAGATGAGTATATATTTTTTGTTTTTGTTTCTTTAACGTCGGTAATTCCGGGACTATGGCGAATCGCCGAAGCCAGGGAGCAGTTCACCTCACATGCCTGGAAATTTTGCCGAACCCCTGCCCTGTAAGGAGGTAGAGATCTTTAACGTACCCAAAATCGCATGGAGACGGGAGCCGACGGCTGTACGCACCGTCCGAAGGGCGGGACGTGCAGACATTTAACTTGCTCGAATACAATGACAGAACCTCGGTTGAGACGCTGAGATCGAACCTGATACCCTACGGTCAGAAGCACGCGTTCTTACCACTAAACCACCGAGGCTCTGAGTATAAAGCTAAAGCCCAAAGAATAGTCTAAAAAATCAGGACTTTTTATTTATTTATTAATTTTTGGTGAACTTTTATGAAGAAAATCTCGCCTATAGAGGGGTAACCTTCGTATTTTAGTTTTGTTTAGTGAATTTTCTTAAAAACGTAGGAGATCGCGACTTTTGAATTGTGAAAAAAATTCTTCTACTAAGCGCTATCTAGGATCACTGGAACCCGAATCCGAGGTCTGTTTCAGACTTTATATGTTTATATATACATATATACATATATATATATATATATATATATATATATATATATATATATATATATATATATATATATATATATATATATATATGTCTGTGTGTGTGTTTATGGTTTAAGGGTCTATAATGTTTGGCTAATTTTTGTAGAAAAATTTCGTTATTGAGGAGACCGTGACTTTTGAATTTAAAAAAGATTTCTTCAAATGAGTGCAAACTAGGCCCCCGAGAATCCATATCCAGGTTTAGTTTCAGTTTTATTTGTTTACATATATACAGGGTGACGGTATATATGTAACTATATATGGATTTCTACGGTAAAGCTGCACAATCAACCAAGGGTTGCGGTGCTATCGGGGCGGCAAGGCCGCGGACGAGCCCTGAGGGTACAAAAAAAAACGGTAAATCTGAATATAATTGTTATTATACAAGATAGGAGAAAAGATTGTATATATTAATTATTGCGTCCCTTGAGCTGCTTCTTATAAAATTATTTTGACAATCACAGAGTGGCCCATAAGTCGTTGGTGATACCTACAATTTTTTTTCGAACACCCTTATATTATTGCATTTTTGCATTTTTATCAAAATATGATGTATGTTTATAAGGAAAAAAAATCGAGACGCAGTAAGTGCGTTTTGGTAGCGATTTTCATCAAATTCTTCAAATTTCAATCACTCAATTTGCTATTAACCTAAAGTTTGTTGGCTGGAAACCAGTTTTCTCGGAAACATTTAAAGTTTATTTTAGGAACATTTTTGTGCATTTTCAAACAATAAGTAATTTTAATAAAATATGGTACATTGTTTTTACTATATAGGTTATACCGGTAACCAGACTGATGCCTGCTTATATTAGAGACATCTTTGCTATTAAAAACATTTTAATGAAAATTTACTTCCATAACGCACTTGCTGCACCAGAATTTTTTTAATGAGCTTAAATTGGGCCCACTTAAACCCACAGTCAATGTCAGTTTCAGACTTTATATGTTTATATACAGGGTGTAAATAAAAAAGTGCCAAAAATGTTGTGAGTAATTCCTTGTTGAAAATCTAAAGAGGTCTTTCATAAGAAAAAAAGACATTCGCTTCTTCTCCTCCACCACCTTAAATGGAATGACAAAAAAGTGGTTTTAAGTAGTTTTTGATGATAGAAATAACATAAAATTTCAGGACGCAGCAAGTGCCTTATAGTAGTGAATTTTCATAAGAATTGTACACTGGTATTATACGGCATATTAGTAAAATTAATACTTTAAATTTACACAGACCTTGAAGTTCGATTTTTGAGGTACTAGTGCGCGCACATTTAAAGAACTATTTCAAAAGTTTTACCACCAATATCCCTCTATTATCAAAAAAATCTGATGTTCTAATTCCTTTTGAGGAAAATTTAAAAAATATAGAAAAACCACTGGTCAGACCTTCATGAAATTTATATGGGACCACATGAGAAGCACCAGCTTTCAAATAAGAAAAGAATAATCAAAATCGGTTTACCTAGAGAAAAGTTCTGAGGTAACACACATAAAATATACAGTCGAATTGAAAACCTCCTCCTTTTTTGATGTCGCTTAAAAACGCCCAAAGCTCAATTTTCTATCAAGCTAGAAAATAAAATTTTGCTATATCTGTAGAGAGTGTAAGTCTCTTTGAAACAAACTTGTATTACAAGTTTCATTATTACAAAAGCTTTTCAGAAGGAAACTTAGTTCACATGTAGAAAAGTAAAGTATCTGCCAAATTATAAACGTAGCAGTTTTTCCTTATCAATCACCTTAAAGATTTTATTTTTGTCAACCTAATTAAATCGGTTTTTCCAACAGCTAAAAAAGCTTTGTAAAAAAGAATTATCTATTAGTGAATTTTCTTAATAAAAATTCCATATCAACAAAAACAGAATGTCTGCTGAAAATGGAAATTTAGACTCAAAGGTGACAAACTTATTTAGGAGTTTTAAACAAAAATGAGCTCTTGTTCAAAACGTATTAAATCCGTGCACTATTGTTTCTCTAAATGTCAAAGTGAAACAAAAGAAAACGATACATTTATCGATCGGAAATCGATCTCGGAACCTTGTGTACGAGACAAGCACCCTACCACTGAACCAGCTGAGATACATTAACTAGAGCTTTCTTTACCTGATACATTACGCCGACTTCATCGGAGGGATATTTTATATTATATTAAAAGTAAACGTAACAGTTAATCACGTAATTAATGGAATTGTCACTTAAAACGTATTCAACGACTGTTTAGATCTTAGATGATGTCTTATGTTTAAGTTTAAAGATAAAAGAACAAACTGTTTTAAAATCACTTTTATAGAGACGTGACTTAATTTTGTTTACATTTCCACTGTCTTATGCTACACCTTACGTCTAAAACTGTAATTGGGATCCCTAATCAAGCAACAAATATAGTGTATTTTCAAAATTGATTGAATTCTCCAGTTAATTAACAATCACTTGGCAATTTTTTTAATTTCGTATTTCATGCCTGTCAATTGCGATATTTGTGGCAGAGATTTCACGATTGTTGGTTCGGGTGGTATGCTTTATGACTGTCATTTATGTTGTTTGGTTACGGTTAAAGTACGGTTTATACCCGTTGTATGAATCAATCTACGCATGACAGTTAATTACTATGTCTGTCAGCTATTGGACTTTTACCTTTAGCAAGACCCTAAACGAAATGCATATCGGGCATTTATTTATTTGAATACAGCTCTAACTTGATAAATTTGCACAGAAATGTTCTTAAAATGGCCACAGTATTACCACTAAATGACAGCAACTGATACCTAATTAACAACAGTTGGATTATCATTACAAAATATCAATCTTACAGCCGCCTACTATATAAATTACAGTTCATTTTTTTTTACTATGCTATTCTACACTACGTAAATTATGCTAGGTAATTCGTTTTAAATTATTGTTTTGTTCAGAAATCGCTAAAATTACAAAAAAAAAAGAACAGGAGATCTTTTTTTGTTAACCCCTTAAGTAGGTCCGTGTTCACGCGCTGGGTCCGTGCACAATAGTGCCTTTGTGAAATAACATAATAAATATAGTGAAGTTCAACTGGTTTAAATTATAACTTTATTCGAGGCCCCAACCGACACCTATTAGTAAATAGAAATACTAATATCTAAGCAGGCAAAAAAAATAATATGCAGAACTCTGAAAGATAGCTGTGACCCAGTAGCGTACTTTTATAGCTGTGAATAATTTACAAATATTTTTATGTGACTTATGATTTTTTTGTTTTATTAGAAAAAAATGTATGTTTGGTGAATCCGTTTTATTTTATAGGACGCGTCGTGCTTTCTGAAAATTTAGCGAAGTTTTATAGCTGTGAATAATTTACAAATATTCTTGTTACTTAGGATTTTTTATATATTAAAAAATTGTGTGTTTCTTTGCTAATATTTTATTCGCAGTTACATATGTATATCTGAATAATTATTTTCAGATTAGTCACAAACGTAGTGTATCAAATAACTTTTTTTTTGTGAGTTTGTATGACTTTTTTGTGTAAAGGAGATATGGCGTGCTTTGTGTTGTGCCGTGTTTCGCCAACTACCACACCAAGACAAACTATTAGACAGGTTTTTGACAAATTTTTAGTGTATAGGGCTTGAATTTTAGTGACTGCATATACAGTGTGAAACACACTTATGGAATAAAATTCCTTATTCAACAAAAAATATTTTTTGGGGAAAACGCTGAGACACGTGAAGTTTCATTTGTCGAATACTATCTTATAATCATAGCTAAAAAAATAAACTCCCACCATTTTACCCCCACCACTTTATCTATATTTTTAAAATAGAAACCCTACACTTTTTCATCACAATTCAATACATCACATTTTTTTGAATGCGGAAATACCCCATATGTATGGTCTAATATTACAGTTTTCAACACAGGCTGGAGATTTAATACCGGAATATTAAAACTACCCTGAAATTCAAATTTCAAAAATAAACTTAATAAAAACACCCCTTTCTTATAATAAATGTTCAAAATGTTCTCCATTCACTTGAACACAACGAAATAATCTGCTCTGGAATTCTACACTGACTCATATCTAAAATTTCTTATCTTGTCTTTTTTCTAAAACGTACTTGGTATGGTAATCGTTTCTTATTTACTACCAATTTTTGCAGTGTGAAAGGTGAAATTTTACAATTCTGTTTTATTTTGTGGTGTATTGTGTTGAATGAACGGTCTCCTAATAAGTTGGTCGTAATTTTGTTCCGATAATTTCAATTAATTTGTGCTCTAATAATGCGATACTTAACTGAAACTCTGCGAACAGAAATAATAATATTGAGTGAGTATGGTGATATGTGTAGAACGCAGGCACAAATTGTTAATCTATTTAATGAAAAACATCAAGATTTGCCCCCACTAATCCAGGGAACTGTGTCTAAGATACACTCACAGTTTCGTGATTATGGACACGTTAAACCACTGCCTAGGAGACCCAAGTTTGTTGAAGATGATGTAAAACTCAATATTTTATTGACTCTTCAAAAAGAACCAACAACTGCTATCCGCCAAGTTGCAGGTGAAAATAATGCTAGTCAATCAACCGTTTTAAGGTGGCTCAAAAACGAAAAAATGCATCCAAATAAACTACAACACGTTCAAGAGTTGATTGATGGTGATTCTGATAGAGGACTGCAATTTTGTGAACAATTGCTGGACATGTTACATAGATGTGTTACTTCTTCTGCTGACGTTCTGTTTTCCGATGAAGCAACATTTCTTTTGAATGGGGATGTAAACAGGCAAAATTGCAGATACTGGGCTGCTGTAAACTTCCACTGGATGCGACAAACACACAGTCAGCGTCCTCAGAAGTTGAACGTTTGGGCTGGTATCATTGGTGATCACGTGGTTGAACCTGTTTTTATAGAAAATCTAAACGGTTCAAAATATTTAGAAATGCTAAAATAACAGGTTGTCCCAATGTTAGCAAAATTGTATCCAAATGTAATGGAACCTAATCTTCTCCAAGAAAGGATATGGTTTCAGCAAGACAGTGCATCGCCCCACTTTGCCCTTCAAGTACGGGAGTATTTACACGAAGTGTGTCCACAAATATGGATTGGGCGAAGAGGTTTCGCAGAATGACCCGCTATCTCACCAGATCTTATACCTCTTGATTTCTTTTTATGGGTATACCTTAAAAACAGAGTGTATGAAACATAACCTGCTGATTAAGATGATTTTGGAATGAAAATAACAACAGAAATTAGGAACGTAACGCCGGACGTGTTGAACAGGGTTAGGGAAGAATCCCAGAGCAGATTATTTCGTTGTGTGCAAGTGAAAAGAGAACATTTTAAACACTTATTATAAGAAAGGGACGTTCTTATTAAGTTTATTTTCGAAATTTGAATTACAGGGTAAACTGTTTAGTTTTAATTATTAAATTTCCACGTGATGTATGACAATATTTAACATAAAAATAGAACTAGCCTATAATAACAGTTACCACAATAAAATAGCTAAACAATAACATTAATAAAGCAGTCTCTATACAACGAAAGTATCGACATACATTAACTCATTATCTTATTACAACTTTTTTGAAAGAATGGTTAAATTTATTTTCTTTTACTTTAATTAGAAAGAAGAATATCCAAGAAACGGGAGTTCATTAAATCAGTTTGCTCGTTTAAAACAAGGCAGCTATTGTCGTGTGTGTGCTTTTTGACTTCTAAAGCTTCAAAAAAGTCTAGTTTACGTTTGTCATTACAAAAATGTAGTGGTTGTATGCGGTTATTTACTGTAGGTCTATGTTCAGTATCAATAATATGTTTTGCAAGTGTAGATTTGTCAGCGTGGTTATTTCTAAATGCTTTTGTTTAGTTATTTTATTGTTGCAACTGTTATTATAGTTTTTATGGGCTAGTTCTATTTTTTATGTTAAATATGGACATACGACACGTAGACATTTTCAAAGCCTCATCGGGTCATTTTGCTTTCAATTTAATGAATTTCTTGATCAAAACATTATATCATTACATAGCAACAGATCTTTATTTGCAGTTGTCATGATTTCGTACTAATTCAATTTTTATCTGTCTGAGAATGCTGTCAAGCAGCGAAACTATAGTCACAGAAACGTTGAAGAACATCCTAGAACATCTAGAATTCATAAGCGCCTCTTGCTCCAGTTAGCTTACCCGTTGGCTACTCCCATCACCTACAGAAACGAAACCCAACAGTGAAGCCAGAGAAGTAGTCTCCAAGTCTGTGGTAATATGTTTACAGGAATTTTGACTCAGCCCCTGGCGCATGCGCATAACGTCAGTTGTTATCGTCAGATGGCGTGTTTCTAGGAATCTGTATTGCTACAGTTGGATGCTACAGTCACAAATTGGCTACCGTTCACCAGATGGCAGTACCTGTATATAATTTGGGGTTAGCGCAGCAGATTACAAATAAGTTTTAACCTGACTACTACTCACAAGTCGCTGAAAACAATTGTAAAAATTGGTTTTGACTCGATTAACCAACCGTCTCTTTCCGGATTTAGCAACATTAGATTATTATATAGCTTTTGAGCAAAGTTAAAAAAACATCTGGAAGGTATACTATTTTCGACAACGAAGTCATATGTGCTGTTGAAAAGTAGTTTAAAGACCAATATATAGCATTCTTAGAGAAAATTCTGTTTTTGTTTTAAAAAGGGCTAAGGTAAGCTAAGTCTAAGTGCTTTTAAATACCCCCCGCCTGTACTGTGCTTTTACTGTAAAAGTTTCAGTAAAAACTAAACTTCTTTCAAAACGCTATCCTACGAGCCATATCATTTTGATCAAAGTTTTTGTATTATTGTAATTATTTCTTTTGCAAAAAAATTATAGATGCATGAAATCCGGGAGGTTGCTTTGATCAAACATTTATTAATTACCCACACACATAACTCATAACAATATAATCATAAGCATATCTTTCTATTCTAATAGTCTACATCCGGCTCAAAACAGCTCAAAATAAAACACAATACACTTATTAGAGGTCATATGTAGGTGTGGTTAATATATTAATGAGAGTGGAAAGAAGTATACATACAATACCATTTAATACATTCTCCAGTTTGCGTTGAAAAAACTTATGGTTACTTATCCAAAGGCAATATGCGAATATATCTACTAATTTGCATAAAAATGTAACATTTTGTTTAAGCTGAAAGAGTGGTGTAATTGTTTAGAAACGCACCTTAGCTGTATTTATGTTAGTTAATTTTCTTAAAAAAATTCACGAATGAGGAGATCTCGACTTTTGAAAAAAATTCTTCAAATGAGCACGAACTAGGACACTAGAACACCTATCCGGCGTCAGTTTCAATTATTCTCTCTCTCTCTCTCTCTCTATATATATATATATATATATATATATATATATATATATATATATATATATATATATATATATATATATATATATATATATATTGGAATGTTGCACTACACTGTAATCACGTTTAAATATACACACTTTGTTTTCTGTACTTTGTGTGATTTTTATTTGTTTACGTGGACTGCAGTTTTGAACCGTCCTCGTTCATCACCAGCACGCTACAGTCGCGTGCCAGCTTTTGGAGCGGGCGTGACAACATACTACTTGGTTCCGCAACTAGGTGGCAGGACGTTGCTTCGTGTCTTACCACTCACTTAGTGTTGGAAGGCTGGCTACCATAGCCGTATTACTTTATAGGTGTAGTTTCTCTACAATTAGTATGCCGTACTGATGAGCTCTAATTAGAGCGAAACCGGACTACTGTTCTAATTGTGGTGAGAATGCATCTAGCCTTACATACTTTGTCCCTATATTAGGGTAGAAATGGGTCAGGGCTGACAATTTAGAAAATTGTTATTTGGTTGTATACAGTCTTTATTTTTTAACACTTTGTGTTATTTGGAGCAGGTGTGACAACATACTACTTGGTTCCGTAACTAGATGGCGGCACGTTGCTTCGTGTTTTACCATTTACTTAAAATTGATTGAGTTCAGGAACAGAATAAGTTCATGTTGATTTTTGGCTTGTAGTTCGGTTTCACCTATTTTCATTTAATTTTTTTTACAGAGAAGTTGCTTTCACAGAGTACTATCAGTCGCCTGCACGTACCAAAGTTACCAATAATAAAAAAATCTAGGAAGTTTTTTTTGAATATCTCAAAACTAACTTTTTATACTTTTTCTGTTTTTGAACTTACCAAATTAATTGGTGTTGGGCATAAGTGTGTTGAAACTAGCCGATTTAAACGGAAAAATGTACAGGATGATTAGATTAGATTAGATTAGATTAGATTAGATTAGATTAGATTAGATTAGATTAGATTAGATTAGATTAGATTAGATTAGATTAGATTAGATTAGAATAGATTTATTTGAGCAAGTCGACAATCAAAAGCTGTATAAGCCAAGTTACCATAAATATAAAAGGCCAGTCACACACAATACAATAGTCAATAAAACTTACAGAACTAAGTTCAACAGAAATTAAAAAGCAATACAAAAACAACTAAATGTCGCTACATCTATCACAAACTCAAAATTGACAAGCTGTCATCAAAATATTCAGCAAGACTGTTATAAGCCCTCGATATGAGAAGATACCCAAGCCGTGCCCTGAAATCCCCAATTTTGAGTGCTCTAAAATCTGTGAGTAACTTGTTAAAGCATTTAATAGACATATAATCCAGACTAGATTCATATGTCGAAGATCTGTGAATCGGATAATCAAGGTTATTCGTGCCCCTCGTCGAATACCCATGATTACCGCCCAGAAGTGTATAGTCAGTTGAGTTGAATTTTGTGTACAATAAAGCTTTGTATATATAGACTGAAAAAACCCTCATTATGCCAAGTTCAGTGAACCATGATCCGCAACTTGCATTGTGAGGAATATTTTACATCAATCTAATAGCCCTATTTCTGAAGAACGAATACTTTATGCACCTCAGAACATGTACCACATACCTCTATACCATAGCTCAATGCAGACTGAAAATAAGCAAAATAATATGTGCTAACAGTTTCCAAACTCACGGTATTCCTCAGTCTCCCACTCACGTAACAATAAGATGAACACCTGCGTCATAAGCCATCGACATGATGGTCCCATCTCAGCTTGCTATTAATTGTAACTCCCAGAAATGAAGCTGTACTGGACTGACGGGTACTTTTGCCATTCACCCTAACAATATACAAGAACCACTTTCAACTCTTCTTGTATTGAAACCGATCATAATTTATTTTTGACTATTTAGAAACAAATCATTGTCTTCAGTATATTGAGCAAGCTGATTATCTCGTCTAGTTGCAGAGACCAAAATCTCACCAGGATCAGCCACATGTACAAGGAAAGTAGTATCGTCAGCGTATCTGACGAGTTTATCCCAAAAATGTCACTTTTATAAATAATATACAGTAACGGACCCAAAACAGAGCCCTGGAGAACTCCCCGGATAATGTCACTGGCGAAGATCGAACACCCCCAAGATCAACAACTTGCTGTCGCAAAGAAAGAACACTCTGAAACCACTGCAGCGGTACACCCCTAATTCCAAAGCTACTCAGTTTATTGACCAAATTCCGATGGTTTACCAGATCAAAAGCCTTACTAAGGTCAAGAAACACACCAAGATATATTTCACAGCTCTCTCACAGCTCACAGCATTTACTTAAGACATTGACAAACTAAATGATCGCTGTTGCTGTTGAATGTCCCTTCCTGAAACCAATCAAATCTTTGTTAAAAAGATTGAAATCAACAAGAAAAGCTGTGAGCTGCTTAAAGACAACTGTCTCATATATCTTTGAAAATACGCTTGTGATGGACAGCAGTCTATAGTTCTCTAAAGCGGAAGTAGGACCATTTTTATGTAGCGGTATACCTTTTGACAATTTCAGCTGTGAATGAAACCATCCCGAGCTAAGGGAACTATTTACCAAGATGGTTAAAGAAATACAAACCTCAGTTGCACACCGCTTGAGGAGCACATAATTGATGCCATCGAAACCAGAAGAAAACGGGGCTCTCAATCCCCCTATTTCACCAAGAACTTCTTTTTCAGTTACAGGAGCAAAGAACATAGATAAACTGTGAAATGGTCAAGAGTTCAAAACTTGAGGATGCTCAACAGTACCACACACCTCCCGGATTGAGGCAAAAAAGTAATTAAATGCATTTGCACATTTCAGTGTGTCACTTAAAATGATATCATTCACCGACAATTTTATTTTGTCTCTTTTGCTAACATTTTTCTTTCCACCACCAATAACACTCTAGACAGATTTGTTGTTATTTGTGGAGTCTCTGATCAAGTTTTCGTGATACAACTTTTTAGAGGCCACAAGAACACGCCGGTAATTTTTTTTGTATTTCTTGTAATAGTCACTAAAGACCGTTAGCTTATTGATTAAGAATGTCTAAATCTTTTAGCTTTTCAGTGGATGTTTTAATACCTGATGTAATTCAAGGCACTGCTGCAGTGTTATCCCTAGTAAATTCGTACCTTATAGGGAAGAATGATCCAAAAAAGTATACAATCAAATAACTGAAAATGCGTACTGTCTATTAACGTCGCCCATTTCTCAAAGTACATCTTGCCAAGGCACAGAGGTCGCCTTGCTCAACTAACGGAATGGTTTTTTAATTTTGCTTACACTTCTACCCTCAGAATAGACAGACAAATATTGCCCACTGTGATCAGATATACGATTATGGATGACTCCAGCTTCATGTGAAAGCGAACGCATAGATAAAAAATATTATCCAGGCAATTTCCAGCCTCGTAAGCTCATCTATAATGGGCTGGAATTGACAACATGCGCAAAATACTCAGTTCACGGCCAGATCTTAAGAACTGGTAATTGAAATCACCACATACGACAATATCAAAACGACTGTATTTAGTGTTTAAAAGGTTCAGGGTAAGACTAAGTCTCTGAATAAAAATAACATCTCCATGGCCACTGCTCTTATGTACAGTTAAAATGATGATATTTAACTTATCGTAACCTAATTTAGCAGCTACACACTCAAAATGAAAACACAACGAAAGTTTATTGATTTCAATAATGGGTTCACGTTTTAATCCCTGTGAACACATAATACCTACACCACCATTCATACGGTCCTTTCTGCAAAAACAATCGATCAGGCGGAAATCGCTCAAATTTGTTAACTTAGTTTCATCTTCAAGACAGGAGTGTTGAGAAATAGAAAATATATCATACCTGCACCTGTCAAAAAATAATTCAAGTTCATTTAGCTTACTAGACAAACTCCTACAGTTCTGACGAAAGAGCTTAATACTATGGAAAGAAATATATTGTGCGTCATTAGTAAACATAACATTATCACTTAAATGTTTATTTACTCTTTGGCCGAAAAAATCGCTTGATAACAATACCCACTAGCCACATTTCTGTCTTATTAAAACAACTTAGTTGTTAAAAATGAACAGTCAGTTGAAATGATCTAGTCTGTGCCTCCTCACCTATTTTCACCAGTTCTTCAACAACAAAATCAAAAGTTTCTAATGATCATTAATATAGGTACTGCGTAATGGTATTAACTTTCACATGATGATTGACATTGCCTATACACAGATAACCTCGTTTTGCCACTTCCGCAAAAGTTTCTTGTCTCGACCCAAAAGGGACTGCTGCTGCAGACGCCGTTCCATGGACGAACTTCATCTGTTGCGGTTTCCTGCCGACTTTAGTGACTTCAGATGGTTTGTCACCTAACTTATTGTTTTCTTCACTATTGCTGTTATCGCTTCTGGGTTCCTCCGATCGCTTGCCGAGTGGATCACCATATGTCAGTTAAACAGGTAAAACTGATGGCCGTTTTGCCTTGTGTACCTTTTGTACCTTACGAATATTTTTTATTTCAGTAAAAAAGGATGCAAAAAGTGACTGCTCACCAATTCTCTCTTCAAGTTGTGCACACGTTTTTGACAGTAGCTTCTTCAGCAGCCAAATCACTTTATCACTTAGCATTTCAAATTTCACTTTTAACTTTAAAATCTTCGTCATTATCAGTTGGCTCGTCACAAGTATTTATTCTAGGATTTTCACATGAATCACATGTAGTCACTAATAAACTAAGTTGACTCATAACTGTCTGACTAAAAGACGTTATCTTTGTAGCACATTTTAGTGAATTTTTTTAGTTAGCCAGGAAAATCTGACAAGGTTTTCCGGGAAAATTTTGAGTTTTCTTTCGAAAAAAATTTTTTCTCCGAAAATTTGAAACTTATTTAAATGAAATTTGGTGTGCGTGCTACTTTAGGAAGACGCACCCAAATTAAGCTTTCTAAGTTTACAGAAAATTGAGATATTAAAATTTCAAGCATTTATTTTTAATATTACCGCGTTTCATTGACAATGGCAAACCTGGCTTGGTATATGAGATCTAGTATGTCTGAGCCGTTGCCTGGTAACGGATTATTTGATATTATTGCGCAGGTCTGTTACACGCTGTAACTGACGTTTATCGTATAGTATTAGATTGTTTATCACAAATTATTTGTGTTATTTGGTAATTTCTATATACAAGTGCAAATTATTCCTTTACGATTTTATTAATGTTAGTGGGTGGACTAAATAGTGTTTGTTATGTTTTGTCAACACATATAAAGGATCGAAGTTTTACAAAAGGGCTGATATGCAACAGGTTAGTTATTTTCTCTCTGATGCTTTGGCGGTAGTTTTAGTTAAGTTTATGGTTTAACGGTCCATAATTTTTAGCTAATTTTCGTACAAAAAATTCGTCAATGAGGAGACCGCGACATTAGAATTTTAAAAAGATTTCTTCAAATGAGCGCAAACTAGGCCTCCTAGAATCCATATCCGGGTTTACGTTCAGTTTTTATCGGTTTACATATATACAGGGTGACGCATTTCTACAGTAAAGCTCAATATAATTATTATTATACAAGAGACGAGAAAAAATTGTATAAGTTGATTATAGGGTGTCTTGAACTGCATCTTATAAAATTATTTTCACAATCACAGGCTGGCCCATAAGTCGTTGGTGATCCCTACAATTTTTTTCGAACAGCTTATTTCATTGCGTTTGTTATCGAAATATGTTTGTAAGAAAAAAAATCGAGACGCAGTAAGTGCCGTTTGGTAGCAAATTTTCATTAAATGCTTCAAATTTCAATAACTCAATTTGCTATTAACCTAAGGTTTGTTGGCCAGGAAACCAACATTTAAAGTTTATTGTCGGAAATTTTTTGTACATTTTCAAACAATAAGTTATTTTGATAAAATATGGCACATTGTTTCTACTATATAGGTTATACTGGTAACCAAATTGATGACTGCTTGCATTAAAAAGACATATTTGCTATTCAAAGCATTTTTTTAAAGATTCACTTCCATAACGCACTTACTGCGTCCATACTTTTTTTGATGATTATACTTATTAACTCATATTTTGTTAACTTTTTCAACTGAATTGCAAGCGTGCACATATCACACGACGCCATTTTATTATTTTGATGTTTCTCAGATGTTTAGAGTTGTTAATGATTCTTTTAAAGATGCATACAAGAATTATGTAATGCAATTTTAGAAAAAAAATTAGATGCACTTATGAATATAAAGGCAACTAATACCATTCCATGCTTGCCGCTTATGAAAGTGAAGGCAACGAAGTGATGACAATTTACTAAATTGTGTGTTGTATACAGTCTCTATTTTTTTTACATTCTGTGTTATTTGGAGCTGCCGTGACAACATACTACTTGGTTCCGCAACGAGATGGTGACACGTGTAGAAACGTGTCTTACATCTCACTTAGTTTTGGGACGTTGGCTACCATAGCCGCATTAATTTATAGGTGTATTTTCGCTGCAATTAGTATGCCGTACTGACGAGCTCTAATTGGAGCGAAACCGGTCTACGGTTTTAATTGTGGTGAGAATGCATATAGCTGTAGATGTAGATACTTCTTCTCGGGTTTTAGAAGTACGTATTTTCTTGCCTGCAGCGGCATCTTAAAAGGCGAAACCAGTTGAAGAGAAGAATACAAGCCACAGAAGAAGTCTCTACCTGTGTATTTAATTCATGATTCCATACGGCTAGACGTATTCTCACATCATACGTTTGCACAAAAAACGGCTAGTTTAAATTCCTTGGATTGATAAATTTTCCGTTAAGTAAAAGTCGATTTAAAAGAGAATTAAAGTACATAAAAACCGTGGCAAAATATAACTGTTATTCGGATTGTTTAGTGGAAAAAATGGTTAACAAACACAGAACAAAGAAAATGATATCTGAATGCACGACATTTAAGAAAGATATAATAGAGAAAAAATTGTGAGTCGACCTTATAGACGACGTATCACAAAGGGTTTGGAAAGTATTTTTAAGAAAGCCGATTTACATTTCACTTTTTCGACGAAAAGTAATTTAAAAAAGTTGTTGGGTAATGCGAAAGACAAAGACAAAACCACTGATATGTCGGGTATTTATGAGACAGCTTGCAAAGATTGTAATCTTAAATACGTGGGTCAAACCAAGATAAACATAGCCATCAGATTTTGTTAACATCTTCCACATTTATGATATGGTACGGAACCAAATCATGTGTGGCACAACATATGTGGGATAATAATCACCACATTGACGAGGAAAATTTAAAACTTGTCAAAAAGTTTAGACATCAAACTATGCTTGACGCTTATGAAAGCGTTTATATATCAAGATCAATTAAGAACAAAACGTCATTAAGTGTGGCACCTTTGATTTCAAGCCCTTTATTCTCACTTTGCATTTGACCAGCTAAACACTCCTAATCTGTCAGGCAGAATAATCTCTACGTTGAGTTCTCGACTTAAAAATCCTCTTTCATTTTCTTTGTATCTAAGAAATTAATATAGATACTGATTTTTATGTAGAATAAGAAATCAATAGAAATAATTGTTTTTATTTAGAATTTTACTTGGAACATTCATCCTCTGTTAAAGTGGACGTTGTGTATGAAACAGTCGTTTTTGATATAAAAGACGTGCGGGAGTAGTTGGTTTGTTCGCCAGATGTTGCTTGTCAGCGCTCATCACCGGCTCCAATATTCACATTGTGAATCTATAGATCTAGAAAGAACGTTAGTTTCCTTAAATAACGCGGCACCTTCAATTTTATGCCATTATTATTTAAACTAGATAAAAGCTCATAAGTTTGTCCACTAGAAGATTAAAGTAGTTCGTCAACCTCGTCCTTGCAATATAGACACCAGAGACAAACGAACGACTACAATTTTTACCATCGGCTTAATTCGTTTATCTGTGTATGATATTAATACATTGTATCTGTTAACTTAGTCTCGAATTTTTCATTCTCTGACGATGCAACTTGGTTAGTGAAACGATCGTAAAGTCTTTAGAAATATGTGTTGTGGTGATTTGGGTTCTCCAAGTTTACTTATCAGTGCTCATCACAGGTTCCAGTTTTCACATAGTGTAATAAGTAATGTCTATCTAAATCCATTTTTTGCAAATATTTCCATTAAATTAGGGAGAGCAACAGTTGAAACATAAATATAGAACTTTGGTAAAGACACTTCATGCAATATTTGCCATTCCTAGCCCGCATCATTTTGAGAATCTTTCTTTAAAAATCACCAATTTTGACATCTCAGCTTGTCACTTTGATGTTTTCAGCAGTAAGACAAATATTTTCAGAAGTAAAACTGTAACATTTTCAAAGTAATTTTTCTCGTACTTCTTCACATTTTTGATAGATTTCGTTTATCACACACATTTTGGTTTTGTGCCTTCCTCTAATCTACAGTGACACATATTTTTTTCTTTTAATAATTTTTTTTCTTTTAATAAAGAAATATTTTTTTCTTTTAACTTAGAATCAATATAAATGTTGGTATAAAATATACGTTTTACAATGGAAACCTGCGTATACAATTTGGTGGTAACAGCTTTCTTATTTTCAGAGATACAAAACATTTCCGAAAGAAATCCCAAAGCCTATCCGATCTACCTGGCTAACGAACTTATTCACGCCATTTACAAAGGTACCTATCAAACATCAGCAAAATCGGCCCGTTAATTTTTGAGTTATTTCGAATATTGCTTCCGGGGTTTCCAGTTGGAGCTAATTATAAATAAAATATATTCAAAAATTTTAAAGTTGCGATCTTCTCGTTGGCGATTTTGTTGTTTTAGTGAATTTTCTTTAAAAAAAATGCACTAATGAGGAGATCCCGACTTTTGAATGTTGAAAAAAAATTTCTTCAAATGAGCGCTAACTAGGCCCCCAGGACACATATCCGGGGTCAGTTTCAATTTTCATATATATATATATATATATATATATATATATATATATATATATATATATATATATATATATATATATATATATATATATATATATATATATATATATATGTATGTATCACACCGATAACTCAAAAAATAATAGGCCGATTTTGATTAAATTTGGTGAATAAATTCCTTTTGCAAATGGCTTGGATAAGTTCGTTAGCCAGGAAAATCTGTCCAGGTTTTCCCGGAAAATTTTGTGTTTTCTTTCGAAAAAAATATATATCTCTGGAATTAACAAAGTAAGGGCAACCAAATTTGGTACTCGGGTTTACATCCTTATAGGTAAGTTACCTACCAAAATAGCTATGTAGGTCAAAAGACAAAAAATTTATGGGTATTTAAAAAAAAATTGGGGTTTTCCTCAAAACGTCATAGTTGCGATTTAAAACGTCAAAATCGGCAACATTTAGGCAAATAACTTGAATCTAATACGGGCTATGGAAATAAAATGTCTCAAGAAGAATGTTTTACAAACCCTGAAGTCTTAGTTTCAACCGTCATTGTTCTTCATTTTACTAAAATGTTTCCAGAAAATTAATTTCAAATAGACCCTTTCTCTGATGCTTGGCAGTAGTCTTACCTATAGAGTTTATCGTTTAATGGTATATAATTTTTGTCGAATTTTCGTAAAAAATCAATAAAGCTTAATATATCCGTTATTATACAAGATATGAAAAAAAATATATATATATATATATATATTAATTATAGGGTGTCTTGAGCTACATCTTAAAAAAATATTTCACAATCACAGACTGGCCGATAAGTCGTTGGTGATACAAATTTTCTTTTTTTAAATCAAACACGCCTTATGTTGTTGCATTTTTGCATTTTCCATCGAACTATAATGCATGTTTGTAAGAAACGAAATTCTGGATGCAGCAAGTGCGTTATGGTAGCGAATTTTGATCAAATGCTTCATATTTGAATAGCCCAATTTGCTATTAACCTAAGGTTGACCAAGAAACGGGTTTTTCCAAGAACACTTCAAGTTTACTTTTGGAAATTTTTGTACATTTTCACACAATAAAGTTATTTTTATGAAACATGGCACATTGTTTTTACTATATAGGTTATACTGGTAACCAAAACTGATGCATGCTTTCTTAAAAAGAAAACACACATATTTGCATTAAAAGCATTTTTATGAAAATTCACTACCATAACGCACTTGCTGCGTCCAGAGTTTTTTTTTAAATTTGCTAAAACGGCAAGAGTCATGATTGTAGCGACAAGGTGATATGGTCTTTGGAAACTGATGACGGTGAATGCATTTTAAATTCAAATTAGTATAATTATAATTAATAAGAATGGATGAATTCATACATTGAAAACAGCACTGGAAACATAATTACTGCAATAAAATTATGTTGAATCGTTCAAGGAAGACAACTGGTTTGTTCTGTATTTGTACATTTTGGATGAATTACATTTTTCATTTCCTAATTCACATACATTTGCAAAACATTACATCATTTTCAGTACTATTTGAATGCTTGTTCAATTATTAATGAAACATTTCCTTGAAGATTAAAATTAAATTTGCTGATACAGCATAAGATAAATCATAATAATTATATATATATATATATATATATATATATATATATATATATATATATATATATATATATAAGATATAATTAGTTTTCGGGTTGAACCGCGTCCAGAATTTATTAAAACTCGACGTTTTGGCTCCTGTTTTGGAGCCATTTTCAAGAGGTAAAGGAAATATGTAAGGACATGAACTCTAAGGCCTCAATCTGCCCACTCCTTAGAGCGGTGGACAAAGGTGGGTTGGTACATTGTAGTTCGATTACGGGGCCTCAATCTGCCTACTCCCCAAATCTCACCGGAGATCGTCTCTAAGCTCTCAGTGTGTTCAACCCTAGGTCTAAGAGAGATCTGGCAATTCGATGCAAGTCTTATATTGTATGTATCGTTTCGTCTACCTGCTTCGTTATCAGTGAAAGTAGTCGGGTCACGGTCAGGGGCTTTAGTCACGGTACTAAGAGGATGACAGGCGTTTGTTGAGACCTATAATGGGGCAATGACATTTTCTCTTAAATTTTTTGTCTTTTTTTATGTTTGTAATGAAGATATAATAGGTTTCCAAGTAATCGGAAGACGAAGACCATCATCTCTCTTATTTGAACAATCGGGACGTTTTTCGATCTCAATTGCTTCGAATATAATTCTGGTTTTAAATTTGTACACCAGGGCTATTGTTTTGGCATCGTCAAAGTCTATTTTGTGTCCTGCATGAATATGATGCATGACCAGCACTGATGATGTGTCAGATTTTCTAACTGCGAGGGTGTGTTCATATACTCTATTGTGGATGCGTCTATTTGTTTGTCCTACATATGTTCAAGAATAGTCAAAACAAAGAATTTCGTAAACTCCGTGGGATTCGTTTGGAATCGTACCCTTGGGAGTTTTTATCAGATTTGACAGTTTTTGCTCCGTTGTGAATATGGCTTTGGTATTATGGGTTCTAAAAATTCGGCCGATTTTGTCGGTGACACCTTTAATGTATGGTAAAAACGATGCGTGTTCTTGTGTGGACTCTGTCTGTTCTTGTTGTGGTGTAGTGGTTTGTTATTGTGCGTTTCTAATGTTTCGTAGTATACGATTGTTGTCGTATCTGTTTTGAGCAATGTATCTGCCTTAAGAAGTATAATACTGTCTGGTTATTGTTGTTGTCCGTTAGTGTAAGGGCTCGTGTTAGTAGTGTTTGAACCACGAAATTTAGTTGCGATGGGTGATGGTGAGATTAGGCGTTAAGATAAAGATTAGTGTGGGTCGGTTTAGGTACACAGTGTAAGAAAATCCTCTGACTGAACCAGTTCACCATGAAAACAGAAAATAATTTTTCTTTACCTTCTTAGATGTACGCATCACTAAAAACCCAGTCAGAGGATTTTCTTACACAGTGTACCGAAAACCAACCCCCTCTAATCCTTATCTTGACGCCCACATCGGTCACTATTAGAATCTAACAAACCATGAGACATAGAAAGCTGGTTGAATTACCGAGAACGTGCGAATTTGTATGTTAATTATAATCTGAAGACATATTTTGGATAGCTTCTGCCCTTGCTGAAGTATCCTGAAAAAACTGAAACGGTACAAACTCTTATTATCTAATATCTTTTAGTAAATTTTCTTCAAAAAAATTAACCACTTAGGAGATCCCGACTTTTGAATTTGGAAAACTTTTTGTCTTTAAATGCGCGAGAACTAGGACCCCTAGAATCCATATTCTGGGTCAGTTTCATTTATATATATATATATATATATATATATATATATATATATATATATATATATATATATATATATATATATATATATATATAATTGATTTAAATAATTCTATATATTTATATTTAACTATAGAAACAGAAACAATTTACGCAAGCCTCGCGTATTGGGCGCCAATTAAATTAATTATGCTTATTCTGTTGATTGGTTTGATTAATTGTTTACCAAGTATATTAATTTCTATTTTAGTGCCACACTGTTTGGCGTGAGTTATTTTGATAATGCTTATTTTTATTGGGTTTTATTATCCCTTATGATTTTTTGAATGTAATTTTGTAATGTAATATTAAATATACTTATTTATTGTGTGCTAATTAAATTAATTTCTCCTTACTTAAATTGGTATATTTTAGTGAATTTTCTTAAAAAAAATTCACTAATGAGGAGATCCCGACTTTTGAATTTTGAAAAAATTTCTTCAAATGACCGCTAATTAGGCCCCCCAGAACACATATCCGGGGTCAGTTTCAATTTATATATATATATATATATATATATATATATATATATATATATATATATATTTATATATATATATATATATATATATATATATATATATATATATATATATATATATATATATATATATATATATATATATATATATATATATATATATATATATATATATGTATCACACCGATAACTCAAAAAATTATATGCTGATTTTGATTAAATTTGGTGAGTACCTTTCTTTTACAAATGGCTTGGATAAGTTCGTTAGCCAGGAAAATCGGCCTAGGTTTTCCCGATAAATTATGAGTTTTCTTTCGAAAAAAATTGTAAAAAAATTATATCTCAAAAATTAACAAAGTAAGGGCAACCAAATTTGGTACGCGGGTTTATATCATTATACGTAAGCCACCTACCAAAATTTAGCTCTGTAGATCAAAAGACAAAAAAGTTATAGGCATTTAAATAAAAATTTATTGGGATTTTCCCCAAAATGTCAAAATTGCGATTTAAAACGTCAAAAATTGGCCACATTTAGGCAAAGAACTTGAATCTAGTACGGTCTATGGAAAGGAAATGTCTCAAGAAGAATGTTTTACAAACCCAGAAGTCTTAGTTTCAACCGTCATTGTCCTTCATTTTACTAAAATATTTCCAGAAAATTAATTTAATATAGACCCTTTCTCTGATGTTTGGCAGTAGCCTAAGCTATAGAGTTTATCGTTTAATGGTATAACTTTTTTGTCGAATTTTCGTAAAAAATCAATAAAGTTCAATATATCCGTTACTATACAAGACATGAAAAAAAAATTATATATTAATTATAGGGTGTCTTGAGCTACATCTTAAAAAAATATTTCTACCATCATAGGGTGGCCCATAAGTCGTTGGTGATACAAATTTTCTTATTTTTTTAATCAAACACGCCTTATGTTATTGCATTTTTGCATTTTCCATCGAAATATAATGCATGTTTGTAAGAAAAGAAATTCTGGATGCAGCAAGTGCGTTATGGTAGCGAATTTTGATCAAATGCTTCATATTTGAATAGCCCAATTTGCTATTAACCTATAAGGTTGGCCAAGAAACGAGTTTTTGTAGGAACACTTTAAGTTTACTTTAGGACATTTTTGTACATTTTCACACAATAAAATTATTTTTATGAAACATGGCACATTGTTTTTACTATATATTTTTAATCAAACACGCCTTATGTTATTGCATTTTTGCATTTTCCATCGAAATATAATGCATGTTTGTAAGAAAAGAAATTCTGGATGCAGCAAGTGCGTTATGGTAGCGAATTTTGATCAAATGCTTCATATTTGAATAGCCCAATTTGCTATTAACCTATAAGGTTGACCAAGAAACGAGTTTTTGTGGGAACACTTTAAGTTTACTTTTGGAAATTTTGGTACATTTTCACACAATCAAGTTATTTTTATGAAACATGGCACATTGTTTTTACTATATAGGTTATACTGGTAACCAAAATTGATGCCTGCTTTCTTAAATAAAAAGAAAACAGACATATTTGCAATAAAAACATATTTAAGAAAATTCACTACCATAACGCACTTGCTGCGTCCCGAGTTTTCTGTATATTTTTTTGTTGGGTGCTAATTATATTGATAACCTTTTAATTGTTTTTATATTATTGTTTTTAAATCTGCCCAGCTACTGACTTCATACTTATAGGGTACATAGTGAATTCATTTTCTTGTATATCATTTAACCAAATATATTTTTAAAACTTCCTCAAATAATAACACTGCTTTCAATTCTATGTATGTTTATTTAATTCTTAAAAAAATTCTATGGATAAAATTTTAACAAATCATATGACAAAAATATAACACCCTTACTTATTCAGTAAATTACTCGAGTTCTTTTATATATATATATATATATATATATATATATATATATATATATATATATATATATATATATATATATATATATATATATATATATATATATATATATATATATCAAAGGAAAATTTGTTTGCGCTTTTTCAAAACTGTTGAATTTAAAAATATGAATGAATTTCTTATTTATATTATTATCTAAATTAAAGGTTAATGTACATTATTGGTTCCAATTATCATTCACATATTCTGTGTTTGAATTTATTATTTAGATTTACTCTTTTAAAAATTGAAATGAAATGACATTACAGGCCTGTCTAGGAAATGTATAATTCTGTACCTTAAAACTTCTAAATTCTCTGAGATTTAGATTCACAGAAATGCAAACAAGTGAAAAGGACTCATTACTTTGAATAACTTGGTTGTTCATTATGATTGGTCTAGGGCTGGTGTATCTCTTATGAGATAGAAAGCAAAACTGAGATTTGGTGGAGTTGAATTTTACAAGATTTCTACTTCTCCAGTCTAATATTTTTTTGAGATCCACAGAGACAGAACCCTCCATGAGTCTGCGATCCTCATCTAATTGGGCTAAAGAGACAAGCTTAGAATATTGTATATTTGAGTGGATGGTGCTGTCATCCGCGTAACTGTGAACTAGGTTGGACGTGCTAGAGAGGAGGTCATTGATGTGGAGAAAAAACAAAGCAGGGGCTAAAGCTGAACCTTGAGGGACTCCTGCATTAATTGGATACAGTTTAGCGGAATGGCCATCCACGATAACAGAAATGATCCGGTTGGAGAGGAAATTTGCTACCCAGGTACAGAGTTTCGGTGGTAGGCCGTAGGCTGGAAGTTTCTTAAGCAGCGCTGCGTGCCAGACCTGGTCGAATGCTTTGTATATCTCTAGAGCGGCACTCTGGGATTCACTGTGTAGCTCCATAAATAGGTGACAAAGGAAACGAGGTCGGTAGTTGATCTGCGCTAACGAAATCCATACTGTCTGTCGTGGATTAGACTGTGGTTTTCAAGAAATTTTAGTAATTCGGTGTTTATATACTTTTCTATCACTTTAGAGACGACTGAAAGGAGAGAAATAGGCCTATAGTTGCTAGGAAGCGCTTTAGATCATTTCTCGGGGACGGGTTGTACTCGAGCAGTTTTCCAGTTACTAGGGAAAATGCCTCTATTGTAAGATGTCTGAAACAGACGAGTCAGGACAGGAGCAAGTTCTGGTGCGCATTTTTTGAGAAAAATTGCTGGGATCTCGTCAAGGCCAGATGTTTTCCTGGTACTAAGAGAAAAGAGCATATTTCGTAACTTTTTAGTTTTGAAAATGATATCCGTGGCCGAATATAGCGGATACACTGCTTGCGTAGTGGAGAAACTAATTAACAAACAAACAAAAAACAAAGAAAATGTTAGCGGAATCAAGGACCTTTAGAAGAGAGGAATCCGAAAAAACTGTGTTTGCTTACCATTTGAACCTCAAGTCACGAAGCGTCTAGATATCATTAAAAAAAACAATTTGCAACTAACATTCTCGACAAAAAATACTTTAGAAAGCTTGCTGGGTAACCCAAAAGACAAGTAATATATATTGCTAAATATAGCGATACTAAAAATGTACAAATCTCGCTCCACCACCTATGAGTAGTCTCCTAATAGATTTCTATGTAAAATAGGTACCGGCCGAAGCACGTCCGATGGATAGTAAAAGAATAGAGATATTTCCGCCAAACGAAATATGTTAATTTTGGTGTCGCTCCCTAAATCGTTAGTGACCGTCTACCTGCAGAAGAATATAAAAGCCTGGACGCAGCAAGTGCGTTATGGTAGTGAATTTTCATATAAATCATCTGGCACAAAATAATTTTTATAACTTTTTTTTTCTTGTAACATAGAAATCTAAATTTTGGTGTGTAGTTTACTTTTTATATCATAAACCTACCTACCAAATTTGATTATCATAGCTGTTTTATTTTTGGAGAGAAATTTTTTTTTCGAATGAAAACTCAAAATTTTCCCGGTAAACCTCCTCCGATTTTCCTGATTAACGAATTTATCCAAGCCATTTACAAAAGGAAGGTCCATGCCAAATTTTATCAAAATCGGCTTATTATTTTTTGAGTTATCGGTGTGATACATATATATATATATATATATATATATATATATATATATATATATATATATATATATATATATATATACATTTATATTTATATATATATATATATATATATATATATATATATATATATATATATATATATATATATATATATATATATATATATGTATATATGTATGTATATAAACATGTAAAAATTGACACTGACTCCGGATATGGGTTCTAGGGGTCCTAGTTCGCGCTCATTTGCAAACATTTTTTCAAAATTCAAAAGTTCGGATCTCCCCATTAGTGAATTTTTTCTACTAAAATTCACTAATTAGAGTTGTGGATATAATGTACTTAGAATTATTCCTCCTCTGATGCCGCTAACTTGGTTAGTGAAACGATCGTCAGGTTTAAAAAAAAAGTGTTGTGGTGATTTGGGTTATCCAAGTGTGCTTATCGGTGTTCATCACAGGTTCCAATCTTTACTTAGTGTATTACTGCCATTTTCTGAACGCACCCCTAATATTCAGCGTATTGCATAACACCAATCTTACCAGTACCATAAAAGTCAAATAGTGCACAGAACAGAGAAATAAAATTCCAACACGTTCCAAAGAAGTCAGACTGTTATTAGAATGTATGTGTTGGAAGGTATGAAAATAAAAGACGAAACACGACCTTGCGAAGGCCACGACTAGCTCTGTTATTATACCTGACAAAAACGCCACACGTTCTCTTCTTTTATCCGTTCAGCTACCACCACACAATGCCTTGCCTAAAATCAATTAACGGTTATGTCTTACAACAGACTTATCACATTAGCTTTTAGGCGCAACATTTATTTCACTCGCGTCACATAGTCAGTTACTTTATCTTAAGAACAATGGAATTTTAAGAGGTTTATGTTGCTCTAATTGATTAAGTGGGTGGCAGGTGAAGTCACCGAATACGGATTAGCTCGTTCCACAGATAAGGTTGCAAATTTTTGTATTTTAAAGTTCTATGTTCTTATCCATTTTTGCAGTTTCAGTAAATTTTTGTAGAAAAATTCACTAATGAGGAGATTGCGGTTTTTGAATTTTGAAAAAATTTCTTCAACTGAACCCAAACCAGGCCCCCTAGAACACTGATCCGGCGTCACTTTAAATTTTTATATGTTCATATATACACTAAGTCTATTGAGTGAAGACTGGAACCTGTGATGAGCACGGATAAGTGCCCATTTGGAGAACCCAATTCATCACAATGTAGTTTTTATACCCAACGAGCGTTTCGCTAACAAAGTTAACGTCATCGGAGGAATGAATAAATAATAATAATAATAATAATAATAATAATAATAATAATAATAATAATAATAATAATAATAATAATAATAATAATAATAAGTGAGTGGTGGACGTGCCGCCACCTAGTTGCGGAACCAAGTAGTATGTTGTCACGCCAGCTCCAAATAACACAAAGTGTTAAAAAAATAGAGACTATACAACTAACTAACAATTTAGAGAATTGTCAGCCCTGGCCCATTTCTACCCCAATATAGGGACAAAGTATGTAAGACTAGATGCATTCTCGCAACGGTTCTAATTGTTGCGAGAATGCATCTAGTCTTAAATAATAATAATATTTATTTGGTCCTTTAGTTACAATTATTGTAAATCGGACAAGTCAAAAAACTCTGGACGCAGCAAGTGCGTTATGGTGGTAAATTTTCATAAAAATGTTTGTATTGCAAATATGTGTGTTTTCTTTTTATTTAAGAAAGCAGGCATCAATTTTGGTTACCAGTATAACCTATATAGTAAAAACAATGTGACATGTTTCATAACGATAACTTTATTGTGTGAAAATGTTCAAAAATTTCAAAAATGAAACTTAAAGTGTTCCCGGAAAAACTCGTTTCTTGGTGAAGCTTATAGTTTAATACCAAATTGGGCTATTCAAATATGAAGAATTTGATCAAAATTCGCTACCATAACGCACTTGCTGCACCCAGAATTTTTCTTACAAACATGCATTATATTTCGATGGAAAATGCAAAAATGCAATAACATAAGGCGTGTTTGATTAAAAAAAAAAGTTTGTCTCACCAACGACTTATGGGCCACCTGTGATTGTAGAAATATTTTTTAAGATGTAGCTCAAGACACCCTATAATTATTGTATAAAGATTTTTTCATATCTTGTATAATAACGGATATATTGAGCTTTATTGATTTTTTACGAAAATTCAACAAAAATTATATACCATTAAACAATAAACTCTATAGCTAAGACTACCGCCAAGCATCAGAGAAAGGGTCTATTTGAAATGAATTTTCTGGAAACATTTTAGTAAAATGAAGGACAATGACGGTTGAAACTAAGACTTCAGGGTTTGTAAAACATCCTTCTTGAGACATTTGATTTCCATAGCCCGTATTAAATTCAAGTTATTTGCCTAAATGTTGCCGATTTTGACGTTTTAAATCGCAACTTTGACGTTTTGAGGAGAACCCCAATTTATTTTTCTTTAAATGCCTATAACTTTTTTGTCTTTTGACCTACATAGCTAAATTTTAATAGGTAACTCACCTATAAGGACATAAACCCGCGTATCAAATTTGGTTGCCCTTACTTTGTTAGTTTCGGAGATATACATTTTTTTCGAAAGAAGACACAAAATTTTCCGGGAAAACCTGGGCAGATTTTCCTGGCTAACGAACTTAGCTGAGCCATTTGCAAAAGGAATTTATTTACCAAATCTAATCAAAATCGGCCCAATATTTTTTGAGTTATCGGTGTGATTTTTTTTAAAGAAAATTCACTAAAACTTACCAGACAAAAACTTACAAGATAAAAGAGATAAAAACGTATCACAACTTATCAAAGGTATGTGCAAAAAAATCCGAAATATAACGAGCTTCACATCACAATAAAAAACATACGTTCACAGTGCAGCTTCATAAAATTCACTCAAACTATAAAAACTATGAGTAATTAAAGCAACCTTCAGTTGCTTTCTACATTTTTTGGTACAATTTGTGTCCTTCAAAGAACAAGGCAGCTGGTTGAACAAAAAGCAACCTGCATAACATGGCGACTTCTTTAAAAAAGAATGGTGACATTTATTCAGGTGAAAAGTATCTTTTTCACGAGTACCCATGAAAATTCGAGTTGATAAAAATTTTCTCTTGTTTTTATGAATGTAAGTTAACAGATGGAATAAATAAACTAATGTTAACGCCATAATGCTATTTTTCTTAAATATGTCACAAGAGTGCCCATAAGGTAGATTGTATATTAATCTCAGGATTCGTTTCTGTAGCACAAATATTCTATGGCAGTCCGAGGATTGGCTCCAGATAACGTAACCGTAACTCAGACATAGACTTTCAGCAGATGTTCCGAGTTTAAGGAATCTTTAAGCATGAAATTTGCATAAAACGCTGAATTTAATTTCTTGCACACGTGATCGATCTGGTCTATATATAATAGGCTACTGTCAATTCTAACACTAAAAAATTTTGCCACCTTTTTGAATTGCACCGCATTTCCGTTCACCAAAATAGTGCTGTCACACATCCTCTCTCTTCGGTGGCAGTTGTGCATTTCAAGAGAAAAAGTTTTGTTATAGTTAAAAATTAGTCGATTTCTATAACACCATTCATCAAAAGATTGTACTACAGATTTTAATTTTAATTAAGTTTCCCCCACCGACTTGCCGTAGACAACAATAGAAGTGTCATCGGCGTACATGAAGACTTTTCCATCTTGTATAAGTTGCGGCAAGTCGTTTACATAGAGTGTAAACAAAAGTTGGCCAGTGACACTTCCCTGGGATGTGCCCATACTTACACTATATCTTTGGGAATTAATATTATTCACTTTTACAAGTAACTGTCTGTTGGTGAGATACGAAAGTAGAAGGTCGTTGCAAGTGCGTCTTATCCCCAACGCCCACATATTCTCCTTAACAAAAAAAGGATTTACTGAGTCAAAGGCACGAGACAGGTCAAAAAATAAGGTCACCACAATGTAATTGAGGTCCATTCTTTCGTTTACATATTGAGTGTATTCAATAATAAAAGTGGATAAAGACTGGAACTACTATTTATATGTTGGTTGCCAAGCTGTTGTAAACAGCGTCCTCTAGGAAGATATCCAGACACACCCCCACTGTTGAGTCTTAAATACCTGTAATTAGAAATGCGTACCTGCGTTTGTTATAGTGTGCGTCGTTATTCCAAATATCCTGAGCAATACATGATTTGTCAATAGTGCCATATCTCAGTTGCGCTAAATGTTCTTTAAATCTAGTTTCAATAGTTATTTTAGGTAACTAATATATATATATATATATATATATATATATATATATATATATATATATATATATATATAATAATATATATATATATATATATATATATATATATATATATATATATATATATATATATATATATATATTTAATATCTATTACTGCTCGACAGTTTGGTTTACCGCCGTAGTCACAAATATACCTTCACACAATAAATCAAAACAAAAAAACAAAAACAGCAAAGTTTAAAAATGAAACACAAAATTTACGTAATTAAGACAAGCAGTGACACGACATAGACGACAAAAATTTTATTCATGTTAGCTGCTTTAACCTAAAATGAGTTTTAGCTGGCTCAAAGTAGGTATAAATTCCAGTTATTATAAACATGTTAAATTATGGTCAGCTACAGCATATTTATATTCAAGGCAACAGTATAATCTTATAAGGATTATATGACGGCGTTCTGGGGTCACGTTACAAAATTATTTTCTAATAATTCTGAGATAACAAAGTCTGAATTCTGACATAAAAAGTCAGAATTCTGGGATAAAAAAGTCAGAATTCTGAGATAAAAAAGTCAGAATTCTGACATAAAAACTCAGAATTCTGAGATAAAAAGTCAGAATTGTGAGATAAAAAACTCAAAATTCTGACATAAAATGTCGGAATTCTGACTTTTTTAACTCAGAATTATGAGATAAAAAGTCGGAATTATTCGAGAGTTTTATACGACAGCGTCCACTTGCAAAACGTTTACTTATTGGCTATTGATGTGTAATTAGGCAGGTAGCTCTGCCTGTGTCGGTTTTACAGTTCGTTGATGGTATTTACAAACTAAAAGGAAAGAAAATAGAAAATAGGTTCATTGCTATTGTTCTCGTTGCGTTAATAGAATAATGCATAGTGCATAGGTGCATATATTATGATTTTACTAATTATGTACGTATAAATATACAAATATATTATTGCTTTAATCGGCATTATACCATGGAAACTTTAGCTGAATTTAAGTCAAGTCAGCTTTAAAAGTTTATAAATAAATAAGTTTGTGTTTTTGTATCTTTAGCGTCGGTCTATTTCCGCGACTATGGCCAATCATCGACACCAGGGAGCAGTTTCACCTCGCTATCCTGGAAATTTTGCCGAACTCTGCCGTTTCGCAAGGATAGTAGGAATATTTAACGTGCTCAACATCGCATCGGATAGGGTACCGACGGCTTTAAGCCCCCTCCGAAGGGGGGAACGTGCAGACATTCAACTTGCTCGAATATAATGCCACAACTTCGGTTGATGTTAATGTTACAGTATGTACTGAAAAAGTGAAAGGAGGACCCTGGTATCGAACCAAGTACCCTTCGGTTCAGGGGCACACGTTCTTACGACTGAACTACCGAGGCACTTATTGATAAATACCCATGAGATGAACGTAAGTTTGTTGTTGTGTGATCATTTGTTTTTGTTGCTCGATAACCATCATCATCATCACAATCGAAATGCTATACCATCTGTCGCAATCGTGACTCTCCGTCTGTAACTGCCCATTTTAATTCAGTGTAGGTTCCACATTCAATCAATATTGTACCATGTTTCCAGAAGTTTTACTTTTGATAGACCTCTTCCTTTTTGTCTAGGTATATATCTTTAAAATAAAACTATCAGAAAGATGATTTAAAATATGTCCTATATATTATACCTTCTCCTATCAATTTCTTTCAGCAAGCATTACTATTCTGTCACCTCTTCTAGCACACTTTTTTATCCGTGTTTATCGGTGTACCTTATTGTCTTTTTCATTTTGCTCAATGTCCATATTATAAAAGCTTCTATTCCCTTAGTGTCCTGCTTAGTCAACGTCTAAAACTCAACTTTGTCACATCAACCTTTTAAGGGTAGTGATAACAACCCTTATATTTTAAATAGGGAACATGGGTCGAGTATTACATCATTTGAAAGCTCTTTCTTTTCTGAATTTAGCACACAATTTTTTTGGAAGTTTTATCATTTCGTTTAAAAATTATTCACAGTTGAAGATGGAAAAACGCATTCCACTCATTCCGATAAGAAATGTGCTGATAGTCAATGTTTTGTTGATTTGTAAACAAAAAAGAACATTTCTTATCGGAATGAGAGAAATGCGGTTTATTATTTCAGTTTATCGGTCGGTTTGATACTTGATAGTACTACCGAAAATTAATTTCACAATGGTGTATTCTTTAGAAGAAAGAGTTGAAATAATTACCCTTTTTTTTAAAAACGATGACTGTGCCAACCGTATCGCAAATTTGTTTAATGAACGACATCTGAACAGACATGTTAACAGAAAATACATTTTGGAGTTAGCTGCAAAGTTTCGACAAAGTGGTTCAGTATCCAACAAAAAACGGGATCCTGAACGTGAATTTCCAGTTAGAAATGAGACTACTGAGATTGAAATTTTAGAACAAATTGCTGCAGACCCAACTTTGGGCACGAGAAAATTGGCCACTGCTTCAAACACCATAAGAAGAACTATTCAGCGAATATTGAAGCATCATAAATTTCACCCGTATAAAATTCATCTTGTACAACAACTAAATGAAGATAATTTTGATCGGCGGCTGGAGTTTTGTGAAGTTATGACTGCACGAATAGCTGATAACGGAAACTTTCTGTTCAATATCTGTTTTTCAGACGAGTGTACGTTTTTATTAAAATGTACAGTCAATCGTCATAATTGTCGTTATTGGGCAGATAATAATCGAAGAAATTTTCACGAAGTCCACATTCAAACTCCACAGAAATGGATTGTCTGGACTGGCATTTTTAAAGACCGTTTAATCGGAGCAATTTTTCTTGATGGCAATTGTGGCGAAACGTATTTGGAGCAAGATATCGTTTACCCTCTACTAATTAACATTGTTGAAAATGATGATTGCTATCAAGAAAATCAATTATTGTTTCAACAAGATGGAGTCCCTCCGCATTTTTCACAACGTGTTAGGGAGTTTTTGAGCAGAGAATTTCCAGGGCAATGGATTGGGCATCGAGGTGCTATTGAGTGGCCTCCTAGATCACCAGATTTAACTCCTTTAGACTTCTTTATATAGGGCCGTTTAAAGAGTAGAATTTACGCAACAGAACCGGAGTCTCTGAAAGAATTACGACGACGCATTGTTGAAGAATGCCGTCTAATAATTCCACAAATGCTCCAGAATGTCAGAGCTCGTTTTGAACAAAATTTGTATTTTTGTATGGAAGCTGGTGGTCACCAATTTGAACACTTGCTCAACTGAATAAACATTTTTGAACGTTTGGTTTTGTCTTTTAGTTTTTTTTTAAGGAAAATTGACTAATTAGTGCATTTCTTATCACAATGAATGAAATACGTTCTTGCAACTCCAACTGTGAATAATTTTTAAACGAGTTGATAAAACTTCCAAACAAAATAGTGTGCTGAATTCAGAAAACAAAGAGCTTTCAAATGATGTAACACTCGACCCATATTCCCTATTTTATATATAATGGTTGTTATCACCACCCTTAAGGGGTTGATGTGACAAAGTTGAGTTTTATGTCAAAACATGTCACCCTCAATATTAAAATTGACGTGTTTCAGCGTTTCTTAAAAAATATTTCTCTGGACGCAAATCGGTCTGTTTCGTTTTCAATGCGCCACCCTATATAATGAATGGGCATTTTGAAAGTATTAATAAAATACCTATAAAACAAAATAGCCAGAGAATATTCGACTTATAAAACAATATTGCTGGCTAGGTTGCCGTGCCTTCAGTTTGTTGAAAAACTCATTGTTAAATTGAAAGATATGTTGTTTCATACAAATGTTTCTGAAAGTTAAATATTTTTTGCAAACCTCTTCACTTATATTCATCAATTTTAACAATTGTTCTATATACGTTAACGTTTGTTTTGTGGCAACGCTAGGAAATAAAGACGCTACATCAAATGATACCAAAACCTCGCCTTCCAGCAACTTAACATCTTTAACTTTATTAATGAAATCAACAAGCAAGCTTTCCCACTCATTTGGCAGCCACTTCGCTAGATTATATGTCGGAGAATCTATAGCGGAAATAATAGGTTTCATTGATTTTTTTGTTACTTTTTTTATCTTTCGTTTCATAAAAAAAGTAGCTCAGGTTTGCAAAAACCGCAAAGTTCTGTCTTCACTAATAACCAAGAGTAATTGCAACCAAAATTGGACATTCTGTACACTAAACCTTGAAAAGGAGACTACACCCCAAGTGTCTTTAGGTATTCAGTTACAAAACCAGGAATCAAAAACAGTTATAAGAGTGAATTATACTAAATCAAAGTTGATGAACTTTGTTTTTGTAATAGGTAATCTTCCGTAAACAAACTGAACCATGAGAATGAGAATCTCAAGGTCGTGATTTAAATTATTATTCCGACTCTAATGTTCAAACAGGTCTATAAACTGTACAAAAACTAACACAATAAATTATAATGGTAAATATGCAGTTGTACTTCTGAATGTCTACATTCCAACCTAAAGATTGTTTCAAAGATTTAAACAATTCTACAACGCAATAAATTAAAATTTCAGCAACTGTTTTTTGGAATAGTTTTTAATACATTAGGCGCCAACGCCGATATACAGGCAGTTTCAAAAGTGATACAAGATGCCTCAACAGCGGCCAAGTAAAAAAAATATATTTTGGTACCGAATATAAGGAACAATTTACATTACTAGCTTTCATAACAATTCATAATCACTCAATGTTTTAACCCTAGGATACTTAATCAACCAAATATCGGTATTTACATAATACGGGCCTCTGAGGCCCGGTATATAGAATCATGTATAGTCACTTATGATTTCGGATTGTTTTTGGGTCAAATGCTCCATGGGAGTGAAAATTGACGTTTTTTTTTGTTAAAATTCGAGTAATGTAATGTTTTAGAGTTTGTTTATTAAAAAACTTTCAATTTCAACAAATATTTGGTATGATGTGCTGAAATAAAATTAGGGGTTGAATGTGCGGGGATGAAATATCGGTGACAGAAATTTCTCAGTCTCGAAATATATAGAGGAATTAATTCTGGAACGAATTTTTTTGTCTGTCGGTCCTTCGGTCGGTTGGCCTGTACGTCTGTCTGTTAGTAGGCGCAATTACTTTCGAACAAAATGAGATATTATCTTCAAACTTGGATCCAGTTAGCACCCGACAAAGGAACACTTCTAATTGTTGTTGGGTAAGATCGCTTTAGGGGGTAGGGATAAACAAGGGGTGATTTACTGAAAATTGATAAGATAAGATATATTTTCCCAAAGACAACATATAGGACTAGTCAAAATAAACAAATTACAAAAATTAATGAACTAAACACAAACGAACACAGCATAAAAAACAAACATATCACTATATATGTTGTCTAGACATAAATTCTTCTAAACTATAAAAACATTTAGCCAATAAATTTTTTTAGGTTCTTCCCTAAAAACTGACAGGCTACTACATGATCTAACTCTCTCTGGCAGTTGATTGAAAACCCTAGGTGCTAGGTAATCGGGAGAATTATATGTCACTTTGAGTTTGGCAAATGGTACGTGAACTTTGTTTTTCTGTCTCGTATCTACATCATGTATGGCTTTATTTAATATAAAAGTTCTATCCTTATTTTTGAAAACAACCAAAGAAAGTTCCATTATAATCATAGAAAATAATGTAAGCACTCTGTTTTGCTGAAAAATATATCTGCGTGGCTGACGTGATGGAACTCCTTCCAAGCATCTTAGTACGCGTTTCTGAGCTATAAATACAGCTCTCGTATGTGCTGACAACCCCCAAAATATTATACCGTAACGCAACCGAGAGTTGACCTGCCCGTGTTAGAGCGTCAACAACTTATCCTTCTACATATAACTCCTTACGTTTCTTAACTGATATGAAACCGAATTTAGCTTCCCAACCAGATACGCACAGTGATCATGTCAATTCAAAGAATGGTCTAGAAAAATACCCAAAAATTTATAATTTCCATCTGTGGCTGTTGCGGACACTAATCTGTTATTGTCTAAAAAGTTAATTGCGTTTCAGTGCTTTCGGTAGCTGTAAAACCTAATCGCAGCCGTCTTACCATAATTCAAAAACAGTCTGTTAGCAGAAAACCATGCATTTAACTCCGTAAAAACAGAGCTGCACGTAGTTGCGAGATCCACATCTGAAATGTCAAAAACAATAACGGAGGTATCATCCGCATACATGGTGACGCTGGCAACTTCAAGCTACCCAGTCATTAATATATAATAAAAACAGCACAGGTCACTGGTAATACTTTGAGAAGCGCTCTACCCAACAACATACTGTCTTCTCCGGGAAAAATAACTAGACAGCCAAGACAGAGGCAATCCCCGTATGCCATACGTCTGTAGCTTCTCGATCAAGATAGAGTGATCGACGCAGTCAAATGCCCTGTTGAGATCACAAAAGAGACCAACAGGACACTCGCCAGCCTCTATGCTCTTAATTATAGAGCCATAGTATGAATAAATTGCCGTCGATGTTGATCTATTGTCCAGAAATCTATGTTGATTTTTTGTGAATATTTGCTGCTGGGAGCAGTACGTCACAAGCCGGTTGAGAAATGCATACTCAAATATACATGAAAAGCTAGGAGGAATCACCACTGGCCTGTAGTTTTCCAACAAAGAGAAATTTCGTTTTTTATGTACCGGAACTTTCTTGTCAATCATTAACACTTCAGGGAATAGCCCACTTATAAAAGAAGTATTAACTTAGTGCAATAATGGTTTAATTATAATATACAGGCACTTCTTAAGAAAAAACTTGGGAAGATCGTTATACCCAGATGATAACTTATTTCTAACTTACAAGTTAGTACATTATAGAGTTCCGGTTCTGAAAACGGGGCAAGAAAAAATTTAAGCTTCAACGGCGGCAAACCCTTCTGGACTCTTGCTAAATCTATTGGGAATAATTTCTGCAAAAGCACGTTTCCACCTCTTGTCTCAGAGGATGAAATTGTTTCTACCGCCCTGGGCATGGCTGAACTTTTTGCTTTGTTGTTCGCCGGCAATTCTACTCTCAACCCACCTCTAAATGTTCAACCACCAACAGTCCCCAATGTGGCGCATAAAAAGACGGATATCATTTTCAAAACTAAAAAGGTACGAAAGATGCTCTCTTCTCTTAATACCAGAAAAGCCTCTGGCCTTGACGAGATCCCAGCAATTGTTCTCAAAAAATGCCCACCAGAACTTGCTCCTATCCTGACTCGTCTGTTTCAGATATCTTACAATAAAGGCATATTCCCTAGTAACTGGAAAACTGCTCGAGTACAACCCATCCCCAAGAAAGGATCCAAAGCGCTTCCTAGCAACTACAGGCCTATTTCTCTCCTTTCAGTCGTCTCTTAAGTGATGGAAAAGTATATAACCATCGAATAATAAAATTTCTTGAAAAACACAGTCTAATCCACGACAGGCAGTATGGATTCCGTCAGCGCAGATCGACTGCCGATCTCCCTTCCTTTGTCACCCATTCTTGAAACAAGTCTATGGAACTACACTGTGAATTCCAGATTGCCGCTCTAGACATATCCAAAGAATTCTACCAGGTCTGGCACGCAGCGCTGCTTAATAAACTACCGGCCTATGGCCTACCACCAAAACTTTGTACCTGGACAGCAAACTTCCTCTCCAACAGGAGCATTTCTGTTGTTGTGAATGGCCATTCCTCTAAACTGTATCCAATTAATGCAAGAGTTCTTGAAGGTTCAGCTTTAGCCCCTACTTTGTTTCTTCTCCACATCAATGACGTCCTCTCTAGCACATCCAACCCAGTTCACAGTTACGTGGACGACAGCACCCTCCACTCAAATATACAATATTCTAAGCCTGTCTCTTTAGCCCAATTAGATGAGGATCGCAGACTCATGGAGGGTTCTGTCTCCGTGGATCTCCAAAAAATATTAGACTGGGAAAGTAGAAATCTTGTACAATTCAACCCCACCAAATCTCAGTCTTGCTTTCTTTCTCATAAGAGATACACCAGCCCTAGACCCATCACAATGAACAACCAAGATATTCAAAGTAATGAGTCGTTTTCTCTTGTTGGCATTTCTGTGGATCGAAATCTTAATTGGCACCAACATGTCACATCAATTGCAGAAGCGGCTGCTAAGAAATTAGGTTTCCTCTTCCGGGCTCGCAAATACTTTTTACCAGCTTATCTCTTTACCTTATATACTTCACAAATAAGGCCAAACCTCGAATACTGCTCCCACATCTGGGGTGCAGCTGCCGCTTCTACACTCGCTATCCTGGACTCCATTCAAAAGAGAGCTATACGTCTCATCGGTGACCCTACACTCTCCCAAAGGGTGCCATCCCTTGACCAACGACGTGCCGTTGGTGATCTTTCTCTCTTTTATAGATATCTGCACGGGCACTGCTCAGAGGAGCTTTCCTCCATAGTTCCCCCACCTGCTGCCCCCAACAGATATACCAGGGGAACAGAGCGAATGCACCCTTTTACTGTTCAGGTCACGAGACATAGAACATCTTGTTATGCCCGTTCTTTTGTCCCGAGGACTTCCAAGTTGTGGAATTCCTTGCCGGCTCATGTTATTCCTTCTCCTCCGAACCTCCAAACCTTCAAGTCCAGAATTAACAAGTTGTCTCTTTCCTCCTTGTCAACACCCACGGTACGATAGTACTTAGGCTGTAAGCCCTCGTGGTGTGTTGTTGAAATTAAAAAAAAATTGGCAAAGACGTAACGTTCTTCGTGAACTACCTATAGTTAATCTTGTGGTCGGCTATCTGAGAGACCGTCTCCAATCGGGGCTTAGTCAGGATGGCAACACCACCTCCTGTCTTGATTTTGCTGCAGAATTCACTCTGCACAGTATATCCATTAAAATGAAAAGACCCAATTGAGTCAGCCTTGCACACTTGACATATTTTTGTTAAAACTCGAGTCGCTTCAGATGTTTACGGGCACATGAAGACGAATATTTTCTTTATGATCAAGTCATGGACCATAAATTCATTTCATGAGAATGTCTTACTGAGTAGAGCTGATTATCACATCTATGTGGAAGGTATCATTAACTTCATTGATTGTTGTTGCCCTTACTTGGTGAAACTTGACCATAATGCATACAGACTTGGAGAATACTTCTCTGGCTTCACTGTTGGTTTTTAGTGGTGAAAGACGTAGCCAGCGCGTGAGCTAACTGGAGCAAGTGGCCCTTCGATTTCTGGAAGTTCTAGGATGTTCTTCAATGCTTCTGTGACTATAGTTTCGCTGCTTGAAAATGCTGTCAAGCAGCGAAACTATAGTCACAAAAGCATTGAAGAACATCCTAGAACTTCCAGAATTGGAAGGGCCACTTGCTCCAGTAAGCTCACGCGCTGGCTACGTCCTTCACCACTAAAAACCAACAGTGAAGCCAGAGAAGTATTCTTCAAGTCTGTATGCAGGTATGATTAACATTGTAGCTCTATTTTTGAAATATGTACTACAATATATCAATTTTATAAAAAACCAAATTTGACAAACGCTGTTTTCGTCTGACAGGATGCTTTCTTAGTTAGAAATTATGTTTTTGTCTGAGACCATTGGACTTAGGTATTTTCTTTTTCACATTTCAATTTTCACAGGGTGAGAACTACGTAATGCTAATATATTTTTCTATGATTTTAAATGCTTAATGTTGGCTTTGTAGACGCACTAATTAGAATATGGGTACATAAAAATCAGACGTTTGGAACTTTTTTCTTGTTAAATAAAATGAATTGTTTTCTAAGTGTTCATGTTCAACATTTCTTTTTTCTAACATTTAAATACATACTAAATTCAGCGTAACTGTTTTTTTGCGATGCAAGATGACTATCACGTGACACATTTTTTAAGAAACGTGTTTATGAATTAAGAGATGAAATCGCTATTTTTCTAGAAGAGGAAAACCGACCGGAAGCTGAGAAGTTTCAAGAAGATTTATCTGTGATTAAACTGAGCTACTTGGTTGACATATTAGAGAGATTAAATACCTTGAATATTCAACTCCAAAGAGAAAACACACATATGCTGGATACGATGTATTGCGTTTTGTAGAAAACTGGATTTATGAAGCAGAAATGTAAAGCCGACAACCTAGAAATGTTTGTAAATGTAGATAAATGTGTTAAAACTTACAAAACCTTATTTTCGACGAAAATCGTTTTAAAATATTCCATAAATTGACTAATTTTTTATATAAAAATTCGGAACCAATTGTGCTTCAAATAAAATTCATTAAATTCATTTATAAGAAAATTTGCTATTTAAGGAACATTTTGTAAAAGAAAATTCCCTAATACATAAGTTAAATAAATTAAAAAATATTTAAAATCTGATCAAAATACAAAAGTAGATACTTATTCTGTGGCTTCACAGAAAAAGTCTGGTTGTAGAGAAGAAAAAAACTCCTCTGATGTCACAAATCTCTACGCCTATGTTAACTATGGAACGGTTTACCAATTAAGGGCAACAGCAGCTGCTATTAGACTTAAATTAAAACTCTTAAAGTGCTTATCATTCATTAGTGATCTTTACAGCAAAAAGTGGCTATAAAAATTTGTAATTATACAATCTGATCAGATAAGGTTAAAATTAAATCAAAGAGCAAAAAAAGTTGAAAAAGGAATTCAGACAACGATGAGATTTGAAACCACGTCCTTTCGGTCATGAACTAGCGATCTAACCCTTCGACTACCGTAAGTGCACTAAAAGGTAGATTACCCAAAATGGTGTTCGGTTATTTATTTGTAATATGTAAAGTCTTTAGATGAATATTTTGCAACTTTTTTAACAAATGAGAAGAATAGCATAAATCTAGAAGTATCTAATATACATTTTATGCAATATTTACCATTGATAAACCGCAATAGTTATACGAATTTTCAAGTTTCAGATCTCCAGTTTGACCTTTACAGGAAGAAAATTATAAAAGTTCCAAAGTAATTTTTCTCGCACTTCTTGACCTTTTTGCCCCATGAAAAAATAAACGTTGTCTGTAATAATTGATAGATTTTGTTTAACACATACAATATTTTGGTGTTGGGTCTTCTCTGAATTTTAGTGACACTCAAATTTTTATTTATTAAATGCCTATAACTTTCCTTTCTTTCAACATATAGATCTACATTTTAGTTCATGGTTTAGCTTTTACAACGTAAACCCACTTACCAAATTTGGTTGCCACAGCTTTGTTAGTTTTTTGCGCACACCTAAAATTTTCCCGGTAAAACTGGTCCGATTTTTCTGACAACGAATTTATCCAAGCGACTTGCAAAAAGAAGTTACTCACCAAATTTTATAAAAATCGGCCCATTATTTTTAGTGAGTTATCGGTATGATGCACATATATATATATATATATATATATATATATATATATATATATATATATATATATATATACATATACAGGCTGGCGCATTGAAAACGAAACATACCGATTTGCATCCAGAGAATTTTTTTTAAAAAACGTTGAAACACGTCAATTTTAATATTGAGGGGTACATGTTTTGACATGAAACTCAACTTTGTCACCTCAACCCCTTAAGGGTGGTGATAACAACCCTTATATTTTAAGTAGGGAACATGGGTCGAGTGTTACATCATTTTGTGTGTGTTTTGTTTCTCTAACGTCGGCCTATTTCCGCGACTATGGCCAATCACCGACGCCAGGGAGCAGTTTCATCTCACTATCCTGGAAATTTTGCCGAACCTCTGCCTGTCTGTAAGGAGGGGGGGATCTTTAACGTGCCCAACATCGCATGGACACGGGACCGACGGCTTTACGCCCCCTCCGAAGGGCGGAACGTGCAGACATTCAACTTGCTCAAATACAATGCCAGAACCTCGGTTGGTGTTAATGTTACAGTTTGTACTGAAAAAGTGAAAGGAGTACGCTGGGATCGAACCCAGTACCCTTAGGTTCAGAGGCACACGTTCTTACCCCTGAACCACCGAGGCTCTCTACATCATTTTAAAGCTCTTTCTTTTCTGAATTCATCACAATAATTTTTTTGGAAGTTTTATCAACTCGTTTAAAAATTATTCACAGTTGGAGTTGCAAGAACGTATTTCATTCATTGTGATAAGAAATGCAATAATTAGTCAATTTTTCGTTTAAAAAAACGTTAAAGAATGTTTATTCAGTTAAGTAAGTGTTCAAATTGTTGACCACCAGCTTCCATACAAAAGTACAAATTTTGTTCAAACGAGCTCTGACATTCTGGAGCATTTGTGGAGTTATTAGACGGCATTATTCAACAATGCGTCGTCGTAATTCTTCCAGAGACTCCGTTTCTGTTGCGTAAATTCTACTCTTTAAATGGCCCTATAGAAATGTCTAAAGGAGTTAAATCCGGTGATCTAGGGGGCCTCTTAATAGAACCTCTACGCCCAATCCATTGCTGTGGAAATTCTCTGTTCAAAAATGCGGAGGGGCTCCATCTTGTTGAAACACTAATTGATTTTCTTGATAGCGATCATCATTTCCAACAATGTCAGTTAGTAGAGGGTAAACGATATCTTTTAGTAACTCCAAATACGAAAAATTCGTCCGATTAAACGGTCTCCAAAAATGCCAGTCCAGACATTCAATTTCTGTGGAGTTTGAGTGTGGACTTCGTGAAAATGTCTTGGTATATTATCTGCCCAATAACGACAACTATGACGATTGACTGTACAGTTTAATAAAAACGTACACGCGACTGAAAAATAGATATTGAACAGAAAGTTCCCGTTATCAGCTATTTGTGCAGTCAAAGCTTCACAAAACTCCAGCCGCGGATCAAAATCTTTTTCATTCCGTTGTTGTACAAGGTGAATTTTATAGGGGTGAAATTTATGATGCTTCACTATGTGGCCAATTTTCTCGTGGTCAAAGTTGGGTCTGCAGCAATTTGTCCTAAAACTTCAATCTCAGTAGTCTCATTTCCAACCGGAAATTCACGTTCAGGATCCCGTTTTTTGTTGCCTACTGAACCACTTTGTCGAAACTTCGCAAAATGTATTTTCTGTTAACATGTCTGTTCGGATGTCGTTCATTAAACAAATTTGCGGTACGGTTGGCACAGTCATCGTTTTTGAAAAAAAAAAGTAATTATTTCAACTCTTCCTTCTACAGAATACACCATTATGAAATTAATTTTCGGTAGTACTATCAAGTATCAAACCGACCGATAAACTGAAATAATAAACCGCATTTCTCTCCCGATAAGAAATGTTCTCATAGTCAAGTTTTTGTTTACAAACCAACAAAACATTGACTATCAGCACATTTCTTATCGGAATGAGTGAAATACGTTTTTGCGTTTTTAACTGTGAATAATCTTTAAACGAGTTTATAAAACTTCCGAAAAAATTAGTGTGCTGAATTTAGAAAATAAAGAGCTTTCAAATGATGTAACACTCGACCCATGTTCCCTATTTAAAATATAAGGGTTGTTATCACCACCCTTAAAGGGTTGATGTGACAAAGTTTAGTTTTATGTCAAAACAGGTCCCCCTCAATATTAAAATTGACGTGTTTAAGCGTTTCTTAAAAAAAATATCTCTGGACGCAAATCGGTCTGTTTCGTTTTCAATGCGCCATCCTATATATATATATATATATATATATATATATATATATATATATATATATATATATATATATATATATATATATATATATATATATATATAATAAAAATTGACACTGTTCTAGGGGGCCTTGTTCCCGCTCATTTGTTGAAATTTTTTCACAATTCAAAAGTCTAGATCCCATTAGTGATTTTTTTCTAAATTCACTAAAATTCAACTGTCTTATTGTGCTTCGGGTCCCAACTTAATTTTCTCCCGGAACTATACGACCCTGAATAAAGGATACTCTATAAGTAATTGTGAAAATATTCCATAAATAAAACAATATAAAGATTGCATTTTGCTTTACGCACGACTGGAAGTCATAAAAAATTATTTCCATATAGAGCAACCAATTGGGAATTGCAGCTCAAAGCAAGGACGTTCGATGCACTTTTAAACACATTGCCGCAGAAAGTTGAAATACTTGCTATAATCATAAGAAATGTCTAATGGCCGTATGAGGATGGGGGCCGTTATTAGATAATGGGTCAGTCCGGTAGCCGCCTACCTGGCATGAAATGTCAACGGGTTTGGGAATAACTCAAACCACAGCACTTAATTACAGAAGACTTATCGGATAGAAGTCGTAATAAAATTCTGCCAGTAAATATTTGACATTCTGCACAGTAAGCGGGCAATAAAATAACTGAAATAAAAGTGAGCATTTTGGTCGAAGATATTTCAGGAATTTCGGCTATAAAAATAGTGTGAATTTTATTGTTAACCAAACCCAATAAATAACATCTTCCACCCAGTTATTGTTTTGGTTATAAAAACGCTACAGTGTATAATTTTGTCGTTATGTTTATTTTGTAAAGTTAAACTTTTATTTATTTATTTTTATTTCAACAACACACCACGACGGCTTACAGCCTAAATACTATCGTACCATGGATGTCGACAAGGAGGAAAGACGCAACTTGTTAATTCTGGACTTGAAGGTTTGGAGGTTCGGGGGAGAAGGAAAAACATGTGCCGGCAAGGAGTTCCACAACTTGGAAGTCATCGGTACAAAAGAGCGGGCGTAACAAGATGCTCTATATTTGGTGACCTGGACAGTAAACGGGTGCATTTGCTCTGTTCCCCTGGTGGATCTGTTGGGGGCAGCATGTGGAGGAACTATGGAAGAAAGCTCCTCTGAGCAGTGCCCGTGCATATATCTATAAAACAGAGAGAGGTCACCAACGGCACGTCGGTGGGCAAGGAATGGCAACGTTTGGGTGAAGGTAGGATCACCGATGAGACGTATAGCTCTCTTCTGAATGGAGTCCAGGATAGCGAGTGTAGAAGCGGCAGCGGCACCCCAGATGTGAAAGCAGTATTCGAGGTTTGGCCTTATTTGTGAAGTGTATAAGGTATAGAGATTAGCTGGTGAACAACATTTGCGAGCCCGGAAGAGGAAACCTAATTTCTTAGCAGCCGCTTCTGCAATTGATGTGACATGTTGGTGCCAATTGAGATTTCGATCCACAGAAATGCCAACAAGTGAAAAGAACTAATTACTTTGAATAACTTGATTGTTCATTGTGATGGGTCTAGGGCTGCTGTATCTCTTATGAGATAGAAAGCAAGACTGAGATTTGGTGGGGTTGAATCGTACAAGATTTCCACTTCCTCAGTCTAATACTTTTTGGTGATCCACGGAGACAGAACCCTGCATGAATCTGCGATCCTCATCTAATTGGGCTAAAGAGACAGACTTAGAATATTGTATATTTGAGTGGAGGGTGCTGTCGTCCGCGTGACTGTGAACTGGGTTGGATGTGCTAGAGAGGAGGTCATTGATGTGGAGAAGAAACAAAGTAGGGGCTAAAGCTGAATATTGAGGAGCTCCTGCATTAATTGGATACAGTTTACAGAAATTGCCATCCACGACAACAGAAATGCTCAGGTTGAAGAGTAAATTTGCCGTCCAGGTACAGAGTTTTGGTGGTAGGCCATAGGCCAGAAGTTTATTAAGCAGCGCTGCGTGCCAGACCTGGTCGAATGCTTTGGATATGTCTAGAGCGACAATCTGGGATTCACCGTGTAGTTCCATAGATTTGTTCCAAGAATGGATGACAAAGGAACGGAGGTCGGCAGCTGATCTGCGCTGACGGAATCCATACCGCCTGTCGTGGATTAGACTGTGTTTTTCAAGAAATTTTAGTAATTCGGTGCTTATATACTTTTCCATCACATTAGAGACGACTAAAAGGAGATAGTTAGGCCTGTAGTTGCTAGGAAGCGCTTTGGATCCTTTCTTGGGGACAGGTTGTACTCGAGCAGTTTTCCAGTTACTAGGGAATATGCCCCTATTGTAACATGCCTGAAACAGACGAGTCATGGCTTTTTTTCAGAACGATTGCTGGGATCTCGTTAAGGCCAGAGGCTTTCCTGGTATCAAGAGAAGAGAGCATCTTTCGTACTTTTTTAGTTTTGAAAATGATATTCGTCATTTTATGAGCGACATTGGGGAGTGTTGGTGGTTTAACATTTGGAGGTGGGTTGAGAGTAGAATTACCGGCGAACAACGAGGCAAAAAGTTCAGCGCTGCCCAGGGCGGTAGAAACAATTTCATCCACTGAAACAATAGGTGGGAACGTGCTCTTGCCGAAATGGTTTGCTGCCGTTGGAGCTTGAGAGGACTTTGTTTTTGATGTGGTTATTAAACGAGTTTTTTTGCCTCAGAAAGAATGCGGACATAGCGGATTCTTTCGTCGTTAAATGCGTGACGGTTTTCGTGACTGGGATTGTGTAGAAGCGTTTTGTGAGCTTTGACCTTTCCAAGTCTGGCCTTGTCACAGGATTTAGAGAACCAAAGCTTTTGAGTGGCTGAAGAGGTTTTCTGTGTACGTGGAATAAATAATTCTATGCCAGCTTGGATGATTTCGGTGACGTTTTGTGAGATATCAGAGGGGTCAGGATGAGAGAAGCAGACAGACGCCAATGGAAATGAGGAAATGTAATCCCGCATTTCGTCCCAGTTCGCGGAGTTGTAGTGCCAAACGATACGTGGGTATGATGACTGTGTGACCTCGGGTTGCATTGCACAGGGAGCAGTAACCATGCCGTGGTCTGAGCGACCCAGGGGGATGGTGACTGATATCTTATAGCATTCGGGTTTTGTAGTAAGAAGGAGTTCCAAAGGATTTGAGCTGTGTGTTGGGATGCGAAGAAAGTAAGTGCGTTGCTGAACCATATTGGCTAAATAATTGCTGGCTGCAAAGGCCTCCGCTGCTCTCCCTTGTGGATCGGTTTTTGAAGATCCTAGCCATTCCTTATTATGAAAATTGAAGTCACCAAGAATAGTGACCCCGGAGGAAGGATATTCAGAAATCAGATGGTCGGTTTTTTCAGAAAGGTAGTCGAAGAGCTAGACAACCTTGTGGTCAGAAGGTGACCGGTAAATGCAACAGATGAATTTAATTGCAGCCCTGAGAGAGAGTTTCATCCAAAGTATGTATTTTCTTCCAGCTTCTAAATTGGGGAGTCTGGCGCAGGGTAGATTGCTACGGATGTATGTGCACACGCCTCCATGCAATCTAAAGGAGGTAAGGAGCTCATACCCCGGGAAATGGTGATTAGTGGCTGTTTTGGCACTGATTTGGGTTTCGGTGAGGAAGTTTGGGGCCTATTAGCCTGGAGAAAATGGTGGACGGAGTTCAGGTTAGAATTTAGGCCTCATATATTCGAGAAGGATATATTAAATCTTGATTCTGGCGCCCCCTGTACACCCCTCTCCCGGAGATCCTAATGGAGGGGTATTTTATGTCCAGAATCTCTTGTACAAGGAGGAGCCATCATCATTTTTGTTTATAAGGGAAACCGACTCAAACACCAGAACCGGAAACGACTCTTGGGACTTCACCGGCCCCTTTATGTGAGGGGTGCTACCTCCTCGGGCGTAAAAAATCCTTTACTGTCACGTAATGGAAAAGACCACTACACCTGACAAATATGAGTAGTAATTACATTGCTCCTTATAAAAATTTTGTTCATAAACATTTCACCACAAAGTGAAACACTAAGATTTGCCGAAACATCTAACAAAACTATACAAGCACAACAATTTTAATTAAGGTAATTTATTGTTAATATCGTAACCTCTGGATGTCTAATTATGAGGCCTGTATAAATCAAGCAACAACAAGGCGGATCCTTACCATTAACCTCAAGTTTATTAGCTGCAGAATGCTTTTAAGATGACTCATTTTGCATCTAAAAATAACCACTAAAAACTGCACCATACAAAGCTCGAACTCTCTGTAGATTGTGCATGATATATTAGAAATGTCATCTTACTTTATGTTTAAATGTAGACTGAATTCTATAACTAACCAATACCCATGACTGCTACAACTTAAGGCTATTAATTTTGTTTCTCAATTTTCCAGTGTTATCTCTCCGACGATTAGCCACATCTTGTGTCTGGTGCGCTAAGCCGTAGTTTAGGAGATATAAATGTTGCGGTGGTCGCGAATCTGCTAAATGATTAGTCGTAAACAGTGATCCATATGCAATTAAGAGGCTGGTTAAGAGGTTTTTCCATTTACTGCTATTCGCATGCCTTTAAGGAATGTACCCCGTGACTCAGCTGAGTTGAAAGTTTAATGACGGTGCTGTCAGACTGGTTAATATAGTGGTAACTTGAGACCTGCATGTTATTTGTGGGTATATTATAAGAGATAAAATGTTTCAAGTTTGGAGTCATATATTTTAACGTCATAATAGAGCCTCTGTGGGAGAAATAACGGAAGGGTACTGGGTGCGATCCGAGGATTCCCCTTTCACTTGTTCGGTACATACTGTAAAATTAAAATCAATCGAGGTTGTGGAATTGTATTTGAGCAAGTTGAATGTCTGCACATTCCGCCCTTCGGAGGGGGCGCGAAGCCGTCGGTCCGTGTCCGTGCGATGTTAGGCACGTTAAAGATCCCTACCCTCCTTGCAGAAAGGCTGGGGTTCGGCAAAATTTATAGGATAGTGAAGTAAAACTGCTCCATGACGTCGGTGATTGGCCACTGTCGCGGAAATAGACCGATGTTGAAGAAACAAAATCACACACACAACATCATTATAAATTATGACTTTGAGTAAAATTGTTGAGTGATTAACCTCGCTGTTCACAAATTTAGTAACAAAAATTAGCTAATTAGGCGTCCAGACTTTTTCCCTTTCGTCAAATAGAAATTTTATCTTGTAATAGGGTATCTCGATAAAATGCGGCGTCCAGACTTTTAGCGAATTTTTTTTAAATTAAACTTAAAAATTCGCTAATGAGGAGATCTGTATGTATATATATATATATATATATATATATATATATATATATATATATATATATATATATATATATATATATATATATATATATATATATATATATATATATATATATATATATATATATATATATATACCGAAAACTCAAAAAATAATTGACCGATCTTGATCAAATTTCCTTCATTTTGCAAGTGGCTTGGATAAGTTCGTTAGCCAGGAAAATCGGACCAGGTTTTCCCGGAAAATGTAGTGTTTTCTATCTAAAAAAATTCATATATCCGTAAATAACAAAGTAAGGGCAACCAAATTTGGTACGCGTGTTTGTATTATAAAGAGTGAACACTGTTAAGTCTCTAGCTTTAAAGACAACGAAGTTATGGGCAGTTAAAGAAACAAATTTTGGAGTTTTCCTCAAAACGTCAAACTCGCAATTTTAAACGTCAAAATTGGCAATGTTTAGTCAAAGAATGTGACAGAAACACCGATTTTTAAAAGAAAATGTTGCAAGAATAGTGTTCTGCAAATCCTTAAGTTTTAGATTCAATCGTCATTGCCCTTCATTTTACTAAAATATTTACAAAATATCCATTTCAAATAGACCCTTTATTTGATGCTTTGGCTGTCATTTTAGTTAAGTTGGTGCCTTTTTGGATATTTATTTGTAGGTTTAGTGAAGTTTATGGTTTAACGGTCTATAATTTTTTAGCTGATTTTCGTAGAACAAATTTGTTAATGCATTTTTTATTGAAATACGATGCGTTATAAGAAAAAAATATTGACGCAGTAAGTGCGTTTTGGTATCGAATTTTCGGTAAATTTGCAGATTAGCTCCCGAACGCTTTTCAAAAAACTGTTTTCAGAAACCTGCCTAGCCTCCCCCCTGAATCCACAAAACCCAAGAAAATTTTCTTGTTCACACCCCCCAAGGAAGTTAAGGGACCAGGAGTGAATAGGGGTGCTGGGCGGGGTAGGTAGTAAAAAGGAGATATGAGCAGAAAATGCGAATAAAACGGAATTGAAAGTTGTCTTTTTCATATCTTGAAGCCATATCCCCCTTAAACCCTGCCTACCCCGCACAGTACCCCTATTCCCCCAAAAAATTTCTTGTTTACACTCCCCAAGGACTTGCGGGACCAGGAGTGAGTAGGGGTGTATAATTTTTTTAGCTAATTTTCGTGGAACAAATTCGTTAATGCATGTTTGATTTTTTAATCGAGATATGATGCGTTTGTAATAAAAATATCTAGACGCAGTAAGTGCGTTTTGGTAGCGAATATTAGGTAAATTTGCAGTTTAGCTCCCGAAAGTTTTTCAAAAAACTGTTTTCAGAAACCTGCCTAGGGCCCCCTGAATCCACAAACCCCAAGAAAAATTTCTTGTTCACACCCCCAAGGAAGTTACGGGACCAGGAGTGAGTAGGGGTGCATAATTATTTTTTAAAGCTAAATTTCGTAGAACAAATTCGTTAATGCATTTTTGCATTTTTTGTCAAAATATGATGCGTTTGTAAGAAAAAATCTGGACGCAGTAAGTGCGTTTTGGTAGCGAATTTTCGGTAAATTTGCAGTTTAGCCCCGAACGTTTTTCAAAAAACAGTTTTCAGAAACCTGCCTAGCCCCCCCCCCATGGATCCACAAAGCCAAGAAAATTTTCTTGTTCACACCCCCCAAGGAAGTTACGAGACCAGGAGTGAATAGGGGTGCTGGGCGGGGTAGGTAGTAAAAAGGAGATATGAGCAGAAAATTCGAATAAATCGGGCTTGAAGCTTGTCTTTTTCACATCTTGAAGCCATATCCCCCTTAAACCCTGCCTACCCCGCACACACCCATATTCACACTCAGTCCCATAACTTCCTTGGGGGGTGTGAACAAGAAATTTTTCTTGTGGTTTGTGCATCCAGGTGTGGTCCTAGTAATGTGTCTGAAAACAATTTGTTAAAAAGAGTTCGGGAGCTAATCTGCAAATTTATCGAATTTTAATTAAATCCTTCAAATTTAAATAACTCAATTTGCTATTCACGTAAGCTTTGTTGGATAGAAAACCAACATTTAAGTTTATTTTCGGAAAATTTTTGTATATTTTCAAACCATAAGTAATTTTGATAAAATATAGGACATTGTTTCTACCACATAGGCTATACCGGTAATCAGGCTGATGCCTGCTCGCATTTGCTATTAAAAACATTTTTATGGAAATTCCCTTCCATAACACATTTGCTGCATCTAGACTTTTGAAAAATGTTTATATATTTTCAAACAAATTTATTTCAATGAAATATGGTACATTGTTTCTAATATATAGGCAACCAAGTTTGATGCCTGCTTTCATCAAAGAACGACATTTGCTATTAAAAATATTTTAAAGAAAATTCGCTACCATACGCACTTGCTGCGTCCAGAGATTTTTTCCCTTTCGTCAAATAAAAATTTTATCTTGTAATACGGTATCTCGATAAAATTTGACCTTATTATTTAAGGATCCTAAAATCTAAAGGCACTCTAAGCGACAGGGCTTAGCTATAAACATTTTGGGACGCAGCAGGTGCGTTATGGTAGCGAAGTTTCATTAAATACTTAAAATTTTAATAACCCAGTTTGGGTTTGGGTTTTAGTGGCCCAAATTCGCGCACGTTTGAAATTTTTTTTACTAAGTCGATACCCCTCTGGAAGGGAGTTTTTAACGAAACTTGGATAATAAAGGAATAAAACTTTGGACGCAGCAAGTGCGTTATGGTAGTGAATTTTCATAAAAATGTTTTTAACAGCAAATGTGTTTTTTTAAGAAAGCAGGCATCAAATTTGGACCTATATAGTAGAAACAATGTGCCATGTTTCATCAAAATAACTTTATTGTTTGAAAATGTACAAAAAGTTCCGAAAGTAAACTTAAATTGTTCCAGAAAAAACTGGTTTCCTGGTCAACCTTATAGATTAATAGCAAATTAACCTATTCAAATTTGAAGCATTTAATGAAAATTTGCTACCATAACGCACTTGCTGCGTCCAGAATTTCTTTTCTTACAAAGATGTATTATATTTCGATGGAAAATGCAAAAATGCAATAACATGGGGCGTGTTCGATTAAAAAAAAAAGAAATTTGAATCACCAACGACTTATGGGCCACGCTGTAATTGTGGAAATATTTTTCAAGATGTAGCTCAAGGCACCCTATAATTAATGTATACAATTTATTTTCGTAACTTGCATAATAACGGATATATTGAGCTTTAATGATTTTTTACAAAAATTCGACAAAAATGATATACCATTAAACGATAAACTCTAAAACCAACACTATTAACAAAGCATCAGAGAAAGGGTCTATTTGAAATTAATTTTCTGGAAATATTATAGTAAAATGAAGGACAATGACGATTGAAACCAAGAGTTCAGGCTTTGTAAAACATTCTTCGTGAGACATTTTCTTTCCATAGCTCATATTAGTTTCAGGTTCATTGCCTAAATATTACCAATTCTGACGTTTTAAATCGCGACTTTGACGTTTTGAGGAAAACCAAAATTTATTTTTCTTGAAATATCTGTAACTTTTTTTTTAACCTACAGAGCTAAATATTGATAGGTGGCTTAACTATAGTGATATAAACCCGTGTATGCAATTTGGTTGCCCTTACTTTGTTAATTCCGGAGATATAATTTTATTTAAGTTTTTAAATATGAAGCATTTAATAAAAATTTGCTACCATAAAGCACTTGCGGCGTCCAGAATGTTTTTCTCAAACACATGCATTATATTTTGATGGAAAATGCAAAAATGCAATAACATAAGGAGTGTTCGACTAAAAATAAAAATTCGCTACCATAACGCACTTGCTGCGTCCAGAATATTTTTTCTTACACACATGCATTATATTTTGATAGAAAATGCAAAAATGCAATAACATAAGGCGTGTTCGACTAAAAAAATAATGTTTTTAATAGCAAATATGTGTGTGTTTTTTAAGAAAGCAGGCATCAAATTTGGTTATCAGTATAACCTATATAATAAAAATAATGTGCCATGTTTTATCAAAATAACTTTAGTGTTTGAAAATGTACCAAAATTTCCGAAAGTAAACTTCAAGTGTTCCGAAAAAAACTTGTTTTTTGGTCAACCTTATAGGTTAATACCAAATTGAGCTATTCAGATATGAAGCATTTGATCAAAATTCGCTACCATAACTCACTTGCTGCATCCAGAATTTCTTTTCTTACAAACATGCATTATATTTCGATGCAAAATGCAAAAATGCAATAACATAAGACGTGTTTGATTAAAAAAAAGAGAATTTGTATCACCAGCGACTTATGGGCCACCTGTGATTATAGAAATATTTTTTAAGATGTAGCTCAAGACACCCTATAATTAATGTATACAATTTTTTTTCGTATCTTGTATAATAACGGATATATCGAGCTTAAATAATTTTTTACGAAACTTCGACAACAATTATATACCATTAAACGATAAACTCTATAGCTAAGACTACTGCCAAGCATCAGAGAAAGGGTCTATTTTAAATTAATTGTCTGGAAACATTTTAGTAAAATGAAGGACAATGACGGTTGAAACTAAAACTTCAGGGTTTGTAAAACATTCTTCTTGAGACATTTTCTTTCTATAGCCCGTATTAGATTCAAGTTCTTTGCCTAAATGTTGCCAATTTTGACGTTTGAAATCGAAACTTTGACGTTTTGAGGGAAACCCCAATTAATTTTTATTTAAATGCCTATAACTTTTTTTGTCTTTTGACCTACAGAGCTAAATTTTGGTAACTAACTTACATATAATGATGTAAACCCGCCTACCAAATTGGGTTGCCCTTACTTTGTTAATTCCGGTGATATAAATTTTTTACAATTTTTTTAGAATGAAAACACTAAATTTTCCGGGAAAACCTGGGCCGATATTCCTGGCTAATAAACTTATCCAAGCCATTTGCAAAAGGAGGGTACTCACCAAATTTAATCAAAATTGGCCCATTATTTTTTGAGTTACGGGTGTGATATGTATATATATATATATATATATATATATATATATATATATATATATATATATATATATATATATATATGTATATGTATATATATATATATATATATATATATATATATATATATATATATATATATATATATATATATATATATATATATATATATATAAACATATAAAAATTGAAACTGACCCCGGATATGTGTTCTGGGGGGCCTAATTAGCGCTCATTCGAAGAAATTTTTTCAAAATTTAAAAGTCGGGATCTCCTCATTAGTGAATTTTTTAAGAAAATTCACTAAAAAACTTGCGGGGCAACATACGGCGTTTTATAAATTATTTCATAAAAAAAGTTTTATTAAGCATTTGTTAGGGTTGGGTAAGTTTATTAACTTAAAAAGCATATTAAAAAAAATCTCAATATTTTTTATTGTGCTTATTCATCTTAAATCCATGATAAACTGCTGAAACAAAGTCAAGAGATCCACACTCAATTTTGATAGCTTACATCATACGAAAAATTAAAACAGTTTATAATCTTCCGTTAGCTGAAGGCAACAGTCGATCACTCTAAGGCCACAAAATAATGATATTAAGTTAAAAAATTATTATTAACTAAATTATCCAATTTGTGAATCAGTTATTTTCCCGGTATCGCACAAGGTTCACTATACCGATGATGGCTAATAGTTTTCAGACGATAATCTCGTCATCTCGCAACAAAGATGCTGGTGGTTGACTCACATTTTTCACTGGTTATTCTTCTGTTTCGTTATTACTTGCCTTTACTAACTCGTCACGAAATTGCACTTTCGCTTAACCAAATCCTTCTAGTCTGCGACCTCACTTGTTCATAATATTGTTACTTCATTCTATGTTGAATTTCTTAGTGCAATATATAATATTTTAACATTTATCTGAAATATGTTGGACTTTCACCAAATGCAATAGTAGTCTTAGTTTTAGTGAATTTTCTTAGAAAAAATTCACTAATGAGGAGATCTCGACTTTTGAATTTTGAAAAAATTTCTTCAAATGAGCGCGATCTAGGACCCCTAGAACCCATATCCGGGGTCAGTTTCAATTTTTATATGTTTATATATATATATATATATATATATATATATATATATATATATATATATATATATATATATATATATATATATATATATATATATATATATATATATATATATGTATCACACCGATAACTCAAAAAATAATAGGCCGATTTTGATAAAATTTGGCATGTACCTTTCTTTTATAAATGGCTTGGATAAGTTCGTTAGTCAGGAAAATCGGACGAGGTTTTCCGGGAAAATTTTGAGTTTTCATTCGAAAAAAATTCTTATCTCAAAAAGTAATAAGCAGATTTTAATAAAATTTCGCATGTACCTTTCTTTTGTAAATGGGTTTGACAAGTTTGTTAGTCAGGAAAATCGGACGAGGTTTTCCGGGAAAATTTTGAGTTTTCATTCGAAAATAATTTTTATCTCAAAGAATAATTGGCCGATTTTGATAAAATTTGCTATGTACCTTCCTTTTATAAATGACTTTAACAAGTTCGTTAATCAAAAAAATCGGACGAGGTTTTCCGGGAAAATTTTAAGTTTTCATTTGAAAAAAAAATTTATCTTAAAAAATAAAAAATCTATGATAACCAAATTTGGTAGGTAGGTTTACGATATAAAAAGTAAACTATACTCCAAAATTTATATTTCTATGTTACAAGAAAAAAAGTTATAATAAAATATTTTGTGCCAGATCATTTCTATGAAAATTCACTACCATAACGCACTTGCTGCGTCCAGGCTTTTTAATAAAAGTATCCAGTTATTTAATTTTTGACGGTGCATCCCAATAGGTCAATGATAATAATAACTTCATTACAGCCCATCCTGCTGAAATAAAAATATCTGTACATATTCTGTTTCGATTAGATAAGCTAGTTTAAAACGAGCGGTTTTTCTTTTTTAAACGTAATAAGTATCATCGGTAAGATCTTAAGTTTGCAAAATTATCCTACTACTTCTACTACCACCTGTATGCTCTTGAAATAAAGTGGTAGGCACACCACAATATTCCTCCACAAACTTCTGTCCTTACATGCCATTTTCCCTTTTTCCACAATCATACATCTCCGCATACACGTTTTCCTACCACGTCTCACATATTTTTTTTTATTATATTGCCCACAACATTCAACTAAGATTTCCTGGATCTTCCACGATCTCTCTTAGTAGACCCACTTTCATGCATACGTTAAAAAACTCACATAGTCACACCGTAAATTCCAGCATCCATTTCTAACACTTTTCTATATGAATTTTACCAACACCCACTGCTTTTTCTTTCTTTAATTTCTGAGTCGCTATTTCAACATCGTGCGTTTCAATAGTGTCGTTCGGTCAGGTCAGGTCAGTATTCTAATGTTGAATGTGAAAGAGGTATTTCACTGTGTTGGTAAATGAGATTAAAATTACTAATGGTACAATTTGGTACCTCAACACAGTGAAAATGTGACCGACGGAATGTCGCAGCAACAACAGGGGAAAGAACATAAATTCAGTCAAGTGAAATGGATGGTCCATTTGAAGAATTGACCCTCCAGACAAGATGTACTGCCAATTAGATATAAAGGTTTATTAGGTATCTAATGTAGTCTGGATGCAGTTTAGCGACTTACCACAGGTCGAATGGCAGGTTGTTACGCCAATTAGATGGCTTTATTGCACATCTAATGTAGTTTGGATGCAGTTTACGGACTTGCCACAGGTCTAATAGCAAGTTGGAATGCCAATTAGATGGCCATTATTGCACATCTAATTTAGTTTGGATGCAGTTTACGGACTTGCCACAGGTCCAATAGCAAGTTGGAATGCCAATTAGATGGCCATTATTGCACATCTAATGTAGTTTGGATGCAGTTTACCGACTTACCACAGGTCTAATGGCAAGTTGGAATGCCAATTAGATGGCTACTATTGCCCATCTAATGTAGTTTGGATGCAGTTTACCGACTTGCCACAGGTCCAATAGCAAGTTGGAATGCCAATTAGATGGCTACTATTGCCCATCTAATGTAGTTTGGATGCAGTTTACGGACTTGCCACAGGTCATATAGCAAGTTTGAATGCAAATTAGATGGCCATTATTGCACATTTAATGTAGTTTGGATGCAGTTTACCGACTTACCACAGATCTAATGGCAAGTTGGAATGCCAACTAGATGGCTACTATTGCCCATCTAATGTAGTTTGGATGCAGCTTACCGACTTGCCTCAAGTCCAATAGCAAGTTGGAACGCCAATTAGGTGGCCATTATTGCACATCTAATTTAGTTTGGATGCAGTTTACGGACTTGCCACAGGTCCAATAGCAAGTTGGAATGCCAATTAGATGGCCATTATTGCCCATCTAATGTAGTTTGGATGCAGTTTACGGACTTGCCACAGGTCCAATAGCAAGTTGGAATGCCAATTAGATGGCTACTATTGCCCATCTAATGTAGTTTGGATGCAGTTTACGGACTTGCCACAGGTTCAATAGCAAGTTGGCACGCCAATTTAGATTAATGAGAAGTTGAAACGGATTTATAAGAATATTGATGAAATAATATAAATAAGACCGAATTATAGTGTCACATTCTGTCTGAGCTGCAATCAGAGGAGAGCTCTGATGATTCTTACTGCTTCCATATCATGTCTTTAAATAGACATTAGCACACACACCTCCCTCTTTCGTATTTCCCCACAAATTTTTAAATTACTTTTCGTCGAAAAAGTCAACTGTATATCGGCTTTCTTAAAAATACTTTCCAAACCCTTTGTGATACGTGGTTCACAAGGTAAGCACAAAAAATTTTTCACTATTTTTTCTTTCTAGAAGGTCGTGCATTCAGCTAACATTTTCCTTGTTCTGTGTTTGTTAACCAATTTTTCTACTAGACAATCTCAATAACCGTTATATCTCGCCACGTTTTTAGTGAATTTTTATGTAAAAAAATTCACTAATAGAGAGGTATCGATGGTGAGACTTTGCAAAAAAAATTTCAAATGAGCGCAAACTAGGACCCCTAGAACCCATATTCGGGGTCAGTTTCAATTTATATATATATATATATATATATATATATATATATATATATATATATATATATATATATATATATATATATATATATATATATATATATATATATACATACATATATATATATATATATATATATATATATATATATATATATATATATATATATATATATATATATATATAAAAACTCGGCAAGTACCTTTCTTTTATTAATGGCTTGGATGAGTTCGTTGATCAGGAAAATCGGACAGGGTTTTCCGGAAAAATTTGGAGTTTTCTTTCTAAAAAAGTTTTCTTCTCCGAAAATAACAAAGCTGTTTAGTTAAATTTACTATATATGTTGCCTTGGGATAGACATTACTACGTACCAAAATTAAACTTTCTAAGTTTATAGAAAATTGAGGTATTCAAATTTTGAATTTTCTTTCGAATTTTTTTTCTCCGAATCTTCTAAAGTTATTTTAATGAAATTTGGTGGATATCTTGCCTTAGTGAATACCTTACTACATACCAAAATTAAACTTTCTAATTTTATAGAAAATTGAGTTATTCAAGTTTGAAGCATTAAATAAAAATTCACTACCATAACGCAAACAATGGGAACCTTATCAATCTATTACCAAGAAATTTAAACTAGCCGTTTTTTGTGCAAACGTATGACCTGAGTCGGTTGGTATGTAACTAATCGTAGCCGTTTTCTTGCTATAGACACCGAATTCAAGCGAGTGATTATTTTGAATAACTTGTACATCTAGAAAGGGAAGTTTATTGTTAATTTCTATTTAGTGGGTAAATTATATCGTATCAAATTAACTATTTAGTTTTTTTTAGTAAATTCATCAACCTCGCATACATTTGTGTCAAGCACTGCAAAAATAACGTCCAGGGAACGAAACTAAACTCTAGGGAAATACCCACTTTTATTTTTTAAATCCGTCTCAAATCTACCCATAAAGAGATCTGCAATAGAAGGAGACAATGGATTGTCCATTGCCGTACCTTCAGTCTGTTCAAAAAACTCATTGCTAAATTGGAAAATATTTTGTTTTATACAAAGGCTAGTTAGTTAAATATTATTTTCAAACGTCATCACTTATATTGCTCAATTTTAACAACTGTTCCATAATTCTCTAAAGTTTGTTTCGTGTTTGTTTCGTGGGTACACTGGGAAACAATGACGATACATCAAATGATAACAAAATTTTTGATTTCAAGCCCATTATCCTTTAAAATTAGATAGGGGCTCATAGATGTCCCAAGAAAAAGATTATGGCAGGTAGTCAACCTTGTTCGTTCAATATAGACACATTATTTAAACGATACGCCTCCGACTGCAAGTTTTACTTTCATTTTCGTCGTCTACCTGATAGTTATATAAGTATAGGTGTACTAATAATTTGGTTATAATTTTCATCCTCTGATGATACGAGCAATTGCTAAAGAAACGATCGTTAGGTCTTAACGAATATGTTGTGGTGATTTTGAGGTTCTCCAAGTGCACCTATTAGTGCTCATCACAGGTTCCTGTCTTCACATAGTCGAGTAATATAACGTTTTAAAAGTTTATGGGTACAGGAATACGAATATTTTCTTTGTGGTCAAGTCATGGGCCATAAATTAATTCCTTAAGAATGTCTTTCTGAACAAAATAAATTATCACAGCTATCTGAACGTTATCATTTAATTTCTAGTACTATTTTAGTGTGTTGTAGAGACGTTCGCCAATTAGAGGACTTTTGTCACTGTTCATTTTTTCAACGAATTTTAAAACCGTAGCATTTTTGAATAGAACATGAGATTTTCAAAGAGGTACCACAAGCCCCTACTTCCTATTAAAAAAATTGGGGGTAGCAACTGTCACTCAAATGGGATGAAGTGTAGGGCTGAAGTTTTTACATTGCAGGATTATTATAAAATTGACGTGTTTAGAGATTTTTTATGTATAATAATTGAAATGGTTAATTTATTCCATTCAGCTGTTCCAAACTGTATACTTATATGTTTCTTATTATTGTAACTGTTAATTGGATTACAAGCTCAATTGAACAAAAATCTAATTTGCATAAAATTCGAGAGCAAACAATGACATCAAATAAAACTTAATCATGCCGGTATCAGATAATAAGACCTTGATATATATATATATATATATATATATATATATATATATATATATATATATATATATATATATATATATATATATATATATATGTTTAGGTATTAACAAATAGTTCTAGAGAGCAGCGTGTTTTGAAAGACATGCTCGTGGAAAAATATCTGATCTTGTACTGTAAGAATTACCTGACAGTTAACACATATAAGTATATCAATTAAGATGAATGGAAGTGATATGTTCTTACATCGTAGACATAGTCACATCTATTACACATATTGAGAGTTATATCTTGCTTTCCTGTTACAAAGGTCTACGTAACACTATTATCTACAAAGGTTTTTTTAGAGTAATATTTTGCAATTGTAGAAAATTGTTACATAGAAGGCCTAGAACGTAAACATTTGCCTGAGAAACAGTAAGACAATAGAAATTCTTTTGAAGTTGCTAAAACCACCGACAGATGGCGTAAGAACCACTGCTGGTCCAAAATTGTCATCAAATTTTCGCCAATTCAGTGGTAATTTTGATACGCGCAGGTTAATGGCAGTGTAACGCATGTTATTTCTTCCGAGGCGTCGTTTTTAATATTTTCAAAAATTAAGTGGCAGGGGGGCGTTGAATGTTTATTTTTTAATTGCTTGAACTTGATGAGTTTGGATTCGTGAAAATAACTTTTCTTGGTCTACCACTTGCGCTCAATCCAGTTCTCTGTATCTAATATACAGATTTTGTCACACGTAGACCTTCCATTAGCCGTTTCTGGAGTACGACTCACAATTGAATTCTGAAAATTCTCGCACGTGGGTTTCTCAAAATTTCCAGTTCACTGAAAATATTGACGTTAGTATGGGACTTCCGGTTATACCGGAAGTAGACGTAAACTTTCTTATTTCAAATAGAAGATGGTCTTTTTTATCACGGATCTAGATTGCCCGTCAAATTTTATGGTAGTTTTTACGAACATGTTATGTCATTTTCTTAAACAATTTTCTAGATATTTGACTTTTTTCAAAAATTTGTTAAAACACATTGTCACATTTACACACCTGCATCTCTCTTATTTTTCAACCTGAAGAGTTGAAATTTTAAAGTGCAAATTGTAAAATTCCACAAAATATTTGGAATTTACTAAAGCTAGTACAAGTTAGGCAGGGTGTCCGAAATGGACTGGTCAATCGTGACAAATTTAAAACCTAATAACTCTCTTTCTTTAAATATCACACCCTATATTTTATACCGTTATTTCATGTACTTTTTATTCTTCTTTCGATTGGTGTCCACATTCCCTATACGCAAGTCCCACCGATTTGAAGATATTTAAACAGTATTTGCGATAAGAAATAATTATTAGTCAGTGTATCAGGTTGCCTAGAAGATGAAAATTTTAAACGTCATCTTCCGACATAAGTAAAATATGCGACGACTTTTGGATATAACTTTTATTTACAAGGAGTATAATTGAATTATTAACAGAAGATGTCGTGTCGTTTTAAAGAGATTTCCAGATAAACACAAATCAACTCGTTACATGATCAGAAAACTACTAAAAGATTTCTAAGAATGGATTGTTTCGTCCAAAATGTCATAAGAGTAAAGCAGTATTAGGGAACAAAGAGATTTGTGTGGTATCACTTCACAATAAATGTTCGAAATTTGCAACGTTCACTTCGACGCATATTTGCGATTAGAAATAATTATCAGTCCGTTTATCAAGTTGCCTAGGAGATGAAAATTTTAAACGTCATCTTCCGACAGTAAACTTAGAGGCTGTACTGTAAAGTACGTTTGTCAATTATATTTTAATAAAATAGAGTATTTTCCACAATAATGACACACCTTAATTACTCAAACGATGACTTTTTGAATTTAATTATTATTTACGGGGCATGTAATCGAATTGCTAGCGAAACATGTGTGTTTGCAGAGAGATTTCCAGATAGACCAACTCCTGACATGATCAGAAGACTATTTAAAAATTGTTCTGAGAATGGAACGTTTCGTTCAGAAGGTAATAAAAATAAACCGTTATTGGACAATGAAGAGACACAACAAAATATTTTGGCATTTTTTACTGCTTATCCGAATGCGTCAATCAGAGACTGCAGTAGAAATTTGCATCTTTCAAGAGGAACTATTCACAGAATTCCAAACATTATCAAATGGACACCATTTTCGTTCACTTTAATACACCATTTGGAACCTGGGGATTTTTCCCGGCCTGTAGAATTCTGCAAATGTATATTTTGAAAACTCCAGAAGAGGAAAATTTATCAAGAAAAATTATATGGCGCGATGAGTCAAAATTTTCAAAGACGGGCATGTTCAATCGTCACAACAGTCACTATTGGTCGGACTAAAATCCTCACATTACTAGATAACGAAATTTCCAGGTCTGCTGGACTTTCAATGTATTTCGCTCAGTAAAATACAATAGAATTTTTGTCCTTGGCATTCATGATGAGAACTTAACAGGTTGGTACCAATAATATTAAGCAATGCTGAATTTCATTTGCCTATTAGTACATTATGTTATCAAAATATTTATTAGAGTTACTGAAACTAAATTGGAAAATATGACCCTTTTTATTTATATAAGTAATAATGGTAAGATTAAAAAAAGGTAAGAACGAATTCTAAACGTGCAGTATTCACAGGTCCTGGATATTGTCGCATTCTGCAGCAAGTACTAATACAGGTGCTGAACTCCTTGCATGAACACGAATCTGTAGAAGTTTGGTATCAACAAGATGGAGCTCCACTACACAACTCACAGATAGTAGGAATGCAAACGGTGGTCCTCATCGTTGGCCTGCCCGCTCACCAGACTTGACTTCACTAGATGTTACTATCTGTGCGTGCATTAAGAACAAAGTTTACCAGGAACCACCTGCTACAAAACAAGATGTGGTAGAGTATTAGAGGCCTTCAACGCAGTGGAGCAAGATTACCTTTCTCGGGCCACGGGTACCATCATTAAAAGAGCCATCAAATGCCTCGAAGTGAACGGTGCAAATTTCGAACATTTATTGTGAAGTGATAACACACAAATCTTTTTGTCCCCTAATAATGCTTTACTCTTATGAAATTTTGGACGAAACACGCCATTCTTAGAAAATTTTTAGTAGTATTCTGATCATGTAGCGAGTTGATCTGTGTTTATGTGGAAGTCTCTTTGCAACCACACGACATCTTCTGTTAATAATTCGATTATACTCCTCGTAAATAAAGGTTATATTCAAAAGTTGTCGCATATTTTACTTATGTCTGAAGATCACGTTTAAAATGTTCATGTCGTAGGCAACCTGATAAACTGACTAATAATTATTTCTTATCGCAAATAAAGTTTAAATATCTTCAAATCGGCAGGACTTAGGTATTGGGTATGCTGATACCAATCGAAAGAACAATAAAAAGTACATGAACTAACGTTATAAAATATGGGGTGTTTTATTTAAAATAAGAGAGTTATTAGGTTTTAAAGTTGTCACGGTTGACCGGTATATTTCGGACACGCTGTCTAACTTGTACTAGCTTTGGTAAATTCCAAATATTTTGTGGCATTTTAGAATTTGCACTTTGAAATTTCAACTATCCAGATTGAAAAATAAGAGAGATACAAATGTGTAAATGTGACAATGTTTTTTAAGAATTTTTTGTAAAAAGTGAAATATCTCGAAAATGGTTGAGAAACAAGACTTAATATGTTAATGAAACCTACCATAACATTTGACGAGCAATCTAGATCTGTAATAAAAACTCTGGATGCAGCAAGTGCGTTATGCTAGTGAATTTTCATAAAAATGTTTTTAATAACAAATATGTGTGTTTTTTTAAGAAAGCAGCCATCAAACTTGGTTACCAGTATAACACATATAGTAAAAACAATGTGCCATGTTTCATCAAAATAACTTTGTTGTGTGAAAATGTACAAAAATTTCCAAAAGTAAACTTAAAGTGTTCCCGAAAAAACACGTTTCTTGGTCAACCTTATAGGTTAATAGCAAATTGAGCTGTTCAAATATGAAACATTTGATCAAAATTAGCTACCATAACGCACTTGCTGCGTCCAGAATTTCTTTTCTTACAAACATGCATTATATTTCGATGGAAAATGCAAAAATGCAATAGCATAAGGCGTGTTTGATTAAAAAAAAGGAAATTTGTATCACCAACGACTTATGGGCCAGCCTGTGATTGTATAAATATTATTTTAAGATGTAGCTCAAGACACCCTATAATTAATATATACAAAAATTTTTCATATCTTATATAATAACGGATATATTGAGCTTTATTGATTTTTTACGAAAATTCGACAAAAATTATATATCATTAAACGATAAACTCTATAGCTAAGGCGACTGCCAAGCATCAGAGACAGGGTCTATTTGAAATGAATTTTCTGGAAACATTTTAGTAAAAGGAAGGGCAATGACGGTTGAAACTAAGACTTCAGGGTTTGTAAAACATTCTTCTTGAGACATTTTATTTCTATAGCCCGTATTAGATTCAAGTCATTTACCTAAATGTTGCCAATTTTGACATTTTAAATCGCCACTTTGACGTTTTGAGGAAAACCCCAATTTATTTTTCTTTAAATGCCTATAACTTTTTTGGCTTTTGACCTACATAGCTAAATTTTGGTAGCTAACTTACCTATAGGGATGTAGACCTGCATACCAAATTTGGTTGCTCTTACTTTGTTAATTCCGGAGATATATTTTTTTTTCAAAAGAAAACACAAAATTTATCTTATCCAAGCCATTTGCAAAAGGAATTTTTTCACCAAATTTAATCAAAATCGGCCCATTATTTTTTGAGTTATCGGTGTGATACATATATATATATATATATATATATATATATATATATATATATATATATATATATATATATATATATATATATATATATATATATATATATATATATATATATATATATATATATATATATATAAACATATAAAAATTGAAACTGACCCCGGATATGTTTTCTGGGGGGCCTAATTAGTGAATTTTTTTTAAGAAAATTCACTAAAAACACCATCTTTCATTTGAAATAAGAAAGTTGACGTCTACTTCTGGAATTACCGGAAGTCCCATACTAAGCTCAATATTTTCAGTGAACTGAAAATTTTGAGAAACCAGCGTGCGTAAATTTTTAGAATTCAATTGTGAGCCGTACTCCAGAAACGGCAAATGGAAGGCCTACGTGGGACATCCTGTATACCGAGAGGTGGCGTTGTTTGAACAGTTAGGTTATGTTGCTGTTTCTCTAAAGAAACTCAAATGGTACGGTATATCAATAATACCACAGTAGAAGACGCTACAAAATACTAAAGCTAGCAGTGAAAACCACAGTTCGGTATCATTGATCTAACAGTACATATTAGCGATCAAAGTTGAAACTACCAATTACCACATCTTGATAACAAGATAGCAACAACGATGGAGTTTTCCACCAATTCCCGATATAAATTATCCTGAAAATATTGAAGTGAGTTGAGTAGAAAACCTTGACTACTTATAGGTATGAAAATATCAATCTATATCCCCTGAGTAATTCATTCAGATATGTGTAACAAAAAACTGTGCCAGTGTAACAGAATTTCAAAAACATCAAACATCTTGTAAAAATAACAAAATGCATCAGCAAATTGTCAAAATCATTAGGGTCATTCACATTGTTGTTGGTGTGGCTAATTACTACCATTAGACGATTTTCACGAATGAAGACGCATTTGATATGCTAGCTGTATACTTTAAATGCATGTGAAATGCAACTGTTGCTGCTAGGGTGTATGCTGTGAAGTACCCGCGAAGACGTCGGTTTTCTAAAAGAGTTTTTCTCGGACTGGCGCTTCAGTTACGGAAAACAGGAAACGTGCATCCTCCTGTTCGTCAGAGAACCTGCACGGTTCGTAGCGATGAGAATCATCAATGTGTTGGCCTATGAGGAATCCAATCCACATCTGGATACCGGTAAAATATCCAGGGTAAGTTATAGCTTCAAATAATACACATTAATTACTTGTTACAAAGTCAACAGGTAGGGGAGACCAGGTACAAAAGTAACACTTTGTACTTTTACTTTGTTTTCTGGCTATTAATTATGTTTCCAATAAAACTATTTTAACCTTATGAAACTTTCGTCTATACTCTATAACTGTACTCTATAATGAAGAATTTGCACATTTTTTTCATTTTCCTCTTATTCAATTCCCCACATTATATAAAATCAATCGCCATATAAAATTTAAATTTTTAACCAAAGTCTTATAGTATAGCTACAAAAGTTGGATTTGTGGAAGGACAATCTTATAATTTACCAAAAATGTATGTACTAGCAATGTTTGCGTTTTTAGGAATTTCATGGGTGCTGAGCTAAAAGGAGTGAAATCTGGGAGGTATGTGTCTGATATGAACCTTATTTTATCCTGTAAATATCTTTGTTGGAATTTATGTAGTAATTTCTTATAAAATATAATGTAAATAAAAGCATAACCTCAAAATGTTCTTCATTCAAATAATCTACAAGAAAAAGATACACCATTTCTTCCTAATTTTCTCATCCTTAGGTACATTAAAGAATAATTTGTTGGGGGTAGTTATTGTTGTGGAAGTTCATTTGGGCACTATACAGCACTTATAATATTTATGTCCAGGCACCGTTATGTCTTTCGCTTTCTCGTATTGTAATTATGAATCTGCTGAAGCCATCACACAGTCACGTACTAAACTAGATTAAACACAATATATTACCTTTGAACCTATATTATACACTAAACATCAAAACTACTTAAAATTATGATAAAACTGCTCAGAATTTGATGCAAACACAACGGTATCACGCAGATGTACCGGATCAGGACGTCACAAACATCTTCACCAATCAAATCGCGTTTTCGCCCACCCTGTCTTTTTGAATTATATTTAATATTTCAATAATTAACTACTAATTAGTGGTTCACTTTAAGGGGGGTTTACTTGTAGACATATATTTTTTTGCTGTACTTTAAATACGTTTTTCATCAAAAGTAAATTATATGCAACTTCCTCATTCTATTTAATATATCTTTGTTTCTAACAATTAAAAGAGCTGCAAAAAGATATGTCGATCGTTACTTTCGTCCCCAGGGCCAGGACGAAAATAACACAGTACGGATCGAAAGTAACACCGTGAATGACTTGCACATAATTATGTATATAGGTGACAAAGAAGAAACAAAAGATAAAACCAAATTATTTATTAGAATAATAAAAAGCACATAACGAAACATGAAATATCTCTTCTCACGAATAACAAAAAAAAAACTTCTTGATATAAAAATAATGATTGTTTAATTAAAGTAGTGAGATCAAATTTAGGAATGAGATTAATGTTTCTATTCAGACTCGCAATTATGGCACACGTAGTGTAAATCATTTTTTGTGCATGCAACGTGGATCCTTTTAGTGAATTTTATTTAAAAAATTCACTAATAGAGAGGTATCGATGATGAGACTTTCGGGAAATTTCTTCAAATGAGCGCGAATAAGGGCTCCTGAAACCCATTTCCATGGCTAGTTAAACTGTTTATATATATATATATATATATATATATATATATATATATATATATATATATATATATATATATATATATATATATATATATATATATATATATATATATATATATATATATATATATATATCCAACCAATAACTTAAAAAATACTTCACTGATTTGGACCAAATATGGGAATTACCCTTATTTTGCTAATGGCTTGGATGAGTTCGTTCATCAAATCTTAACGGCCAATTTTTCTTGATAAAAAATATAAAAAAATTTAAACGCAATATATCTCAAATGGTTATGTACCAATTTTCAAGTCGTTTGATCAAAGAAAAATAAAGTTATTCGAAATTAATAATAAAATAATCATCGAAACCACTTCAGATTCTGTAATGCAATATCTACAATGTTGGACAAACACAGATGACGTTATCTGTACTGCTATGCTATTTAAATAAATTGTGAATAAAAATCTAAACAATGGAAGTTGTCGCAAGATGTCAGCCTGGAGAACGTTGTGAGAGATACGATAGGGACGCCATCTCGGTGCAGGACCAGGTAGTACGTTGTCACGATAGCTCTAGTTTACACAACATTTTATAGATAGCGCTGTATACAATGTACAATCAACTAAATGTATGTAAATTGTCAGCCTTGTATATTTTATTTTCTAATACCAGGACAAAGTTTGCGTCCAAAGCGCTAAATTTTACCATGCGAATGTATACTATAAATATAAAATTTCGGGGCGCAGCAAGTGCGTTATAGTAGTATATTTTTATAAGAATTATACACTATTAGTACGATATATTATTAAGACTAATTCTTTAAATTTAAATGGACCTTGGTAATCGGATTTAGAGTCCCAGTTAGCGATTATTTGAAAAAATTTATATTTTATATAAAGCTAAAAAATTAAAATTTGGTCTTAGATATAATATGTAAGTACTGCAAGTGCATTTAAAAAATTGTGTTACAAATTTCATTAAAGATACAGAAGTTTTTCCGAAAAAAAAATATTATTTACAAAGGGAATGCACCTGTCAAATTATAAATATGGCAGGTATTTTCCTTATACATTGCTTGGATGATTTTGTTTTAGTCAACCCATCCATTTTTTGCAAACAATAAACAACAAAAAAAGGTTTTCTTGTGTTATGGTAGAAAATTTTCGTAAAAATACTTCAAATCCGATAGCTCAATAAATTTCCCATTAAGTCAAAATCTTCAATCTCGGACCATAGTAACACCTATGTAAACGCACGTGGGTACTAAATTAAAGAAAAATAACATAATGAGCTTCGCATATAACTATAGGTTTGTTTTAAAAAACCGCTGGCGCAACGATATCGAACTGCGGTTTTCACTGGTAGCTTGAGACTTTTGCAACTAATCCTACTGTCTTAGTATTGATATACCGTTCAATTTGATTTTCTTCAGAACAACAGCAACATAACCTAATTGTTAAAACAACGCCCTCTCTTGGTGTATGTAAAATACGGACGAAACCTGAAATGAGCGCAAAAAGTAGACCTAGAAAAGCTCTTTTCAATAAGTCCAAAGTCATCAAGTTCCGTTGAGCTAACCCGTAGTAATTACCAATTGAAAGAATAAATATTCGACGTCCCCCCACTACTTTATTATTGAAAATATCAAAAAGTATGCCAGACAAGACATAACATCCCCTGCGCGGCCATTATTCTGCGTGTGTAAAAAGTATTGGTAAAAATGTAATTCAAATCGCAATTTTCCTACAGGAAGTGTTTTTTTTTAATGAAAATTCACTAAAAGGGGCAGAGAAAAACCACGAGGCCGCACAGCCTAAATATTACCGTACCGTGGGTGTCGGCAAGGAGGAAAGAGGCAACTTGTTAATTCTGGACTTGAGGGTTTGGAGGTTCGGAGAAGAAGGAAAAACATGTGTCGGCAAGGAATTCCACAACTTGGAAGTTCTCGGGACAAAAGAGCGGGCATAACAAGATGTTCTATGTCTGATGACCTGGACAGTAAAATACGGCAATCGCTCTGTTCCCCTGGTAGATCTGTTGGGGGCAGCAGGTGGAGGAACTATGAAAGAAAGCTCCTCTGAGCAGTGCCCGTGCAGATATCCATAAAACAGAAAGAGGTCACCAACGGCACGTGGGTGGGCGAGGGATGGCAGCCTTTGGTTGATGATAGGGTCACCGATGAGACGTATAGCTCTCTTCTGAATGGAGTAAAGGATAGCGAGTGTAGAAGCGGCAGCGGCACCCCAGATGTGAGATCAGTATTCGAGGTTTGGCCTTCTTTGTGAAGTATGTAAGGTATAGAGATTAGCTGGTGAAAAGTATTTGCGAGCCTGGAAGAGGAAACCTAATTTCTTAGCAGCCGCTTCTGCAATTGATGTAACATGTTGGTGCCAATTGCGATTTCGCACCACAGAAATGTCAACGAGTGAAAAGGACTCATTACTTTGAATAACTTGGTTGTTCATTCTGATGGGTCTAGGGCTGGTGTATCCCTTATGAGATAGAAAGCAAGACTGAGATTTGGTGGGGTTGAATTGTACAAGATTTCTACTTCCCCAGTCTAATATTTTTTGGAGATCCACAGAGAGAGAACTATTCATGAGTCTACGATCCTCATCTAATTGGGCTAAAGAGACAGGCTTAGAATATTGTATATTTGAGTGGAGAGTGCTGTCATCCGCGTAACTGCGAACTGGGTTGGATGTGCTAGAAAGGCGGTCATTGATGTGGAGAATAAACAAAGAAGGGGCTAAAGGTGAACCTTGAGGGACTCCTGCATTAATTGGATACAGTTTAGAGGAATGGCCATCCACGACAACAGAAATGATCCGGTTCGAGAGGAAGTTTGCTGTCCAGGTACATAGTTTTGGGGGTAGGCCATAGGCCGGAAGTTTATTAAGCAGAGCTGCGTTGGTGAAATTCTTTGGATATGTCTAGAGCGATAATCTGGGATTCACCGTGTAGTTCCATAGACTTGTTCCAAGAATGGGTGACAAGGAAAGGAGGTCGGCAGTTGATCTGCGCTGACGGAATCCATACTGCCCGTCGTGGATTAAACTATGTTTTTCAAGAAATTTTGATAATCCGGTGTTTATATACTTTTCGATCACTTGAGAGACGACTGAAAGGAGATAAATAGGCCTGTGGTTGCTAGGAAGCGCTTTGGATCCTTTCTTGGGGACGGGTTGTACTCGAGCAGTTTTCCAGTTACTAGGGAATATGCCTTCATTGTAAAATGTCTGAAACAGACGAATCAGGACAGGAGCAAGTTGGTCAGATATAGAAGCTATAGTGAACTGAAAGGACTTGCGAGGACAAAGTGACATCAACTATAAACGATGATGAGTTGTGATCAGAAAAATTATTTGTTAAAGAGTTCACCTTATTCGCATTATTTCTCTCTGCGAATGCTTACTTAACATTTTGTGTATATTATTCTTTCGCTATTGAATATAAAACATGATTCTCGATGATAACTAGACAACAGTTAAAGGCGTGTTCTCAGTAATAACAGCACTTACATGAGTTATTTCTCGGATTATTTCAATATCACGTTGTTGTGTTGACATTTACGGTTCATTGATTGATTTAAGCATTTGACAATTCCTTGCCCACAGTGTGGATTATTCAAATGGAAAATTTTCTGGACGCAGCAAGTGCGATATGGTAGCGAATTTGCATTAAATGCTTCAACTTTGCATAACTCAATTTTCTATAAACCTAGAAAGTTGAGTTTTGGTATGTAGTAAGGTATTTACGAGGGGAACATAACCAAATTTGTAAGGCTAGATGTATTCTCACCACAATTAGAACCGTAGACCGGTTTCGCTCTAATTAGAGCTGTTCAGTGCGGCATACTGACTGCAGCAAAAATACATCCATAAAGTAATACGGCTATGGTAGTCAGCCTCTCAAAACTAAGTGAGATGCAAGACACGCTTCTACACGTATCGCCATCTCGTTGAGGAACCAAGTAGTATGTTGTCACGGCAGCTCCAAATAACACAGAATGTTAAAAAATCTATTTTCGTTGCAATTAGTTCATTAATGAATTTTTCGTTTTATGAAAAATTCGCTAAAACTACTGCCAAATCATCAGATAATGGGTCTATTTGAAATCAATTTTCTGCAAATATTTTAGTAAAACGAAGGATGATGATGGTTGAAGCTGTAACTTAAGGCTTTGTAAAACACATTTATTATGAAACTGGCTTTACAGAGACCGTATTTGTTTCAGGTTCTCCGTCTAAAAATTGCAAATTTTCAAATCGCGACTCTGATATTTAAAGAAGAAAAACTATAAAATTTTCAAAGTAATTTTTCCGTTATTTCTTGAGCTTTTTGCGCCAAGAGAACCTGATCTTTGTTTGTATTATACAATAGATCTTGTTATCCACACAAAACATTTTGGTTTCTGCATTTCTCTGGTGATCCGTGGCACCCAAAATATTTTTTTAACGTCTATATTTTTTTCCTTTTAACCTAGAGATCTGAATTTTGGCTTGTAGTGTAAGTTTAATAGCGTAAACCCAAGTGCCAAATCTGGTTGCCATAGCTTTGTTATTTTCGGAGATACAAAAATTTTCCCAAAGAAAACCCAAAATTTTCCAGGAAAAACTGGTCAGATTTTCCTGGATAACGGCCTTGTCTAAGCCACTTGCAAAGGGAAGGCACCTACCAAATTTCATAAAAATCGGTCCATTATTTTTTCAGTTATCGGTACGATATATATATATATATATATATATATATATATATATATATATATATATATATATATATATATATATATATATATATATACACGGATCTCGTCAATAGTAATTTTTTGAAAGAAAATTCACTAAAAATTTTGTGAACATGCAGATAACGAAGCTTTCTAGAACTGTTAAGATTATATAGCAACAAAACGAAATATAACGAAATATCAGCAGCTTGTTACCTAATCATCAAATTTAATTTCTCAATCTCAAACAAATGTCTGTGTCGTATATAGAAAGAGAGAATTATTATAAATCGGGAGTGGCAGATTCCACCACCCGCGTCTATCCAACATTCTGATGTAAGTCGAATAATATAATAAGTAGAGCGACCAGCCGTCCTTGTAGATCACCTTCCGGTGTGTGCATGCGGTACAACGGCGGTTCTTAAGAGAGCTTAAGTCACCTATACCTTTACTTGGATACTAAGACACATGACTGACGACTGATAACTGGCGTAGGCTGAAGTTTACTATATATACATGCATGTATACAAACATATACCTGATTATGCATACAATATTATGCGTTCTGCATCTTGGGTATGCATGCATTGAATCGATTCGCATCTAAATGATTGTTGGTGACAGTTAATGCGCTTATCAAAAGATTTAATAATAAAATTCTAGATTTCTGGTCCTGAAGCGAGTCATGTTTTCACTACAATAATTAGCTACATTTTGTAGTAACCAGTTCAAAATAAAAGATCCGGTGACATTCAATGTTGCCGAATGAAGAATATGACCTGACCTGACCCCAGTTTCATTTGAGTTAACATTTATCTTTATGCTAACTAATTAGCCCGCGTTGACCGAGGCCAATATGAGTCAAAATGTTTTACCTCGACAGTATTAGCGAATTTTTATTTATTTATTTTTATATTTATATATTTATGTGTCACACCTATAACTAAAAAAAATAATAGACCGATTTTGATAAAACTTGGTGAGTACCTTCCTTTCGCAAGTGGCTTAGATAAGTTCGTTAGCCAGGAAAATCCGCCGAGGTTTTCCCGGAAAATTTTGTGTTTTATTTCGAAAAAAAATTATATCTCCGGAAGTAACACAGTGGGGCAACCAAATTTAGTACGCGGGTTCATGTCATTATATGTAAGTCACCTACCAAAATTTAGCTCTGTAGGTCAAAGAACAAAAAAGTTACAGGCATTTAAAGAAAATTAAATTTGGGTTTTTCTGAAAACGTCAAAGTCGCGATTTAACGTTCAAAATTGGTGATATTTAGGCAATGAACCTGAAACTAATATGAGCTATGGAAGGAAAATGTCTCAAGAAGAGTGTTTAACAAAGCCTCAAGTCTTAGTTTCATCGTCATTGTCCTTCATTTTACTAAAATATTCCCAGAAAATTCATTTCAAATAGACCCTTTATCTGATACTGTGGCAGTAGTGTTGGCTATAGAGTTTATTGGTTAATGGTTTATCATTTTTGTCGAATTTTCGTAAAAAATCTTTAAAGTTCAATATATCTGTTATTATGCAAGATACGAAAAAAATTGTCTACATTAATTATAGGGTTTCTTGAGATACATATTAAAAAATATTTCTACAATTACTGGCTGGCCCATAAGTTCTTGGTGATTCAAATTTCTTTTTTTTTAATCGAACACGCCCCATGTTATTGCATTTTTGCATTTTCTTTAAAAAAATTCACTAATGGAGAGATCCGTGTTTGTTTATATATATATATATATATATATATATATATATATATATATATATATATATATATATATATATATATATATATATATATATATATATATATATATATAGTACCGATAACTCAAAAAATAATGGACCGATCTTGTTAAAATTTGATAAGTACCTTCCTTTTGCAAGTGGCTTGTATAAGTTTGTTAGCCAGGAAAATCAGACCAGGTTTTGCCGGAAAATTTTGTGTTTTCTTTCTAAAAAAAATGATATCTCCGGAAATCACAAAATGAAGGCAACCAAATAGTACGCGTATTTGTATTATAAAGAGTGTACCAAAATCTAGGTCCCTAAGTTCAAGGACAAAAAATTTACGGGCAACCAAAAAAACAAATTTTGGAGTTTTCCTCAAAAAGTCAAATTTGCAATTTAAAACGTCAAAATTGGTAATGTTTAGGCAAAGAACTTGAAACAAATACGGATTGTGAAAAGAAAATGTTGCAAGAAGAGTGTTTTGCGTACCCTTAAGTTTCAGATTCAACCGTCATTGTCCTTCATTTTACTAAAATATTTACAGAAAATTCATTTCAAATAGACCCTTTCTCTGATGCTTTGGCTGTCGGTTTAGTTAAGTTGATGCTTTCGCTGTAGGTTTAGTGAAGTTTATGGTTTAACGGTCTATAATTTTTAGCTAATTTTCGTAGAACAAATTCGTTACTGCATTTTAACATTTTTTATCAAAATATGATGCATGTTTGTAAGAAAAAAATCTGGACATAGTAAGTGCGTTTTGGTAGCAAATTTTCATTAAATCCTTCAAATTTCAATAACTCAATTTGCTATTAACGTAAGTTTTGTTGGTTAGGAAACCAACATTTAACTTTATTTTCGGAAATTTTTTGTATGAACGCAGCAATGGTGTTTTGGTTGCGAATTCTGGTTAAATTTTTCAAATTTCAATAACGTAATTGGCTATTAACCTAAGGTTCATTGGCTAGGAGACCAGTTTTCTCGGAAACATTTGAAGTTTATTTTCGGAAAATTTTTGTACATTTTTTAATTATTATTTTGATAAAATATGGTACATTGTTCCTACTATATAGGTTATGCCGGTAACCAAATTGATGCCTGATCGCATTAGAGCGATATATTTGAAATTAAAAACATTTTTATGAAAATTCACTTCCATAACGCACTTGCTGCGTCCAGAGTTTTTTTATATGTTTATATATATATATATATATATATATATATATATATATATATATATATATATATATATATATATATATATATATATAGGGTGGAGCATTGAAAACGAAACAGATCGATTTGCGTCCAGAGAAATTTGGATCGAGTTTTACATCATTTGAATGCTTTTTCTTTTCTGAATTCAGTACACAAAATTTTTTGTAAGTTTTATCAACTCGTTTAAAAATTATTCACAGTTGGAGTTGCAAGAATGTATTTCATTCATTGTGATAAGAAATGCACTAATTAGTCAATTTTTCGTTAAAAACACTAAAAAACAAAACCAAACGTTCAAAAATGTTTATTCAGTTAAACAAGTGTTCAAATTGTTGACCACCAGCTTCCATACAAAGTACAAATTTTGTTCAAAACGAGATCTGACATTCTGGACCACTTGTGGAGCTATTAGACGGCATTCTTCAACAATGCGTTGTCGTAATTTTTTCAGAGACTCCGGTTCATTTGCGTAAATTCTACTCTTTAAATGGCCCTATAGACAGAAGTCTAAAGGGGTTAAATCCGGTGATCTAGGGGGCCACTCAATAGCACCTCTACGCCCAATCCATTGCTCTGAAAACTCTCTGTTCAAAAACTCCCTAACGCGTTGTGAAAAATGCGGAGGAGCTCCATCTTGTTGAAACACTAATTGGTTTTCTTGATAGCAATCATTATTTTCAACAATGTCACTTAGTAGAGGGTAAACGACATCTTCTAGTAATTCCAAATACGTTTCGCCACTCAAATTGTCATCAAGAAAAATTGGTCCGATTAAACGGTCTCCAAAAATGCTTGTCCAGACATTCATTTCTCTGGAGTTTGAGTGTGGACTTGGTGAAAATTTCTTGGATTATTATCTGCCCAATAACGACAATTATGACGATTGACTGTAGAGTTTAATAAAAACGTACACTCGTCTGAAAAACAGATATTTAACAGAAAGTTCCCGTTATCAGCTATTCGTGCAGTCATAACTTCACAAAACTCCAGCCGCCGATCAAAATCATCTTCATTCAGTTGTCGTACAAGATGAATTTTATACGGGTAAAATTTATGATGCTTCAATATTCGCTGAATAGTTCTTCTTTTGATGTTTGAAACAGTGGCCAATTTTCTCGTGCTCAAAGTTGGGTCTGCAGCAATTTGTCCTAAAACTTCAATCTCAGTAGTCTCGTTTCTATCCGGAAATTTACGTTCAGGATTCCGTTTTTTGTTGGATACTCAACCACTTTGTCAAAACTTTGCAACTAACTTCAAAACGTATTTTCTGTTAACATGTCTGTTCGGATGTCGTTCATTAAACAAATTTGCGGTACGGTTGGCACAGTCATCGTTTTTGAGAAAAAAGAGTAATTATTTTAACTCTTTCATCTATAGAATACACCATTGTGAAATTAATTTTCGGTAGTACTATCAAGTATCAAACCGACCGATAAACTGAAACAATAAACCGCATTTCTCTCATTCCCATAAGAAATGTTTTGGTAGTCAATTTTTTGTTTAAAAACCAACAAAACATTGACTATCAGTACATTTCTTATAGGAATGAGTGAAATGCGTTTTTGCATTTTCAACTGTGAATAATTTTTAAACCAGTTAATAAAACTTCCAAAAAAATTTGTGTGCTGAATTCAGAAAAGAAAGAGCTTTCAAATGATGTAACACTCGACCCATGTGCCCTACATAAAATAGAAGGGTTGTTATCACCACCCTTAAGGGGTTGATGTGACAAAGTTGAGTTTTATGTCAAAACAGGTCCTCCTCAATATTAAAATTGACGTGTTTCAGCGTTTCGTTTTCAATACGCCACCCTATATATATATATATATATATATATATATATATATATATATATATATATATATATATATATATATATATATATATATAAACATAAAAATTGAAACTGACTCTGGATATGGGTTGTATGGGGCCTAGTTCGCGTTTATTTGAAGATTTTTTTTCAAAATCCAAAAGTCGGGATCTCCTCATTAGTGATTTTTTAAGAAAATTCACTAAAAAGAAGCTGCTGCACAAGCATCATTTTTGGTAAGGATATTATGGGCAAATAGATAAAAATACGGAATATAATCCAATATGTTCTTTGGTAAATTCAGAAATTTGCATTGTATCGTTGTTGTTAATTTTATAACCTCCTATAGAGAGTGGAATACTCAAATTTATAAAAAGATTAAAGATACATATTCCTTTCATTTATCAAAAGGAAGCCTTTCCACCCTATTCCAAGTCAAACACAAATATCAATTATCAAACTTTTTAAGTTTTTGAACCACCGTAAAAAAAAACAAAATGGACAAAAGAATAGAAAATAAACTTTTTCTTTGTATTACCAAAACACAACTTTTTTTCACTAATCCAAGTTAAAATTCCGAAATTTTTCAAATTCGGCTCACGCTAGTGTACAGGCTGGCTCAAATTCGAGCCTCATCATTGGGATCTCGGAAACTGTAAGAGATACAACGTCGGTTAAATTATGGCAAAGTTGTGCAATTTGATGTTCAGCAAAATGCAGTTTAGAAAATTAGAAAATCCCGAATACTTCCGGTGATAATCGGAATAAACCAAAAACTCATAAAATCTGTTTAATTTTTTTCTGGCGTTATTTGAAAAGATATAACAAAATGAATCAGACTTGATCAAAGTTACTTTCTCTCTCCTACAAAACGGCATTTTCAAATTCGAAAGCCGATGTTTCGTCTTTCAGAAACCATCATCAACTCAATTTTTTCAAATACGGCCTTGAATTTTTTATTTCATATTTTGTTACCTTTGGACTACCTCAAAACAATGCCTCATCACAACTTTTGAATTTCAAACGTTTTGATAACAAAAAATGACATTTTCCGTCTTTCTTAAAAATATTTAATATGACTCTGCTTTTAAAACAAAATATTTCTTCAATAATATAATTTGATTAGGTAGGTAAAGATGAACCCGAATTTATGATTATGAGTCAAATATTTTAAGTTCAATCCAATGCAATGCAATGACATGTCTGTTCGTTCATCTCGGCGGCTTTGATATTCAGAAATATCAAACTTGCTTGTCATAATATGACAATAGAACTTTTAGCAATTTTAACTTTTAAAATAAACATTAAGAGAGCAAAAATGGTGTTTTCCAATTTCGAGAAACGTGATATGCTTCGGATTTATTATAGTAGTAACAGAAACTCGCACATTTCATGTGAACGGTATTTAGAGAAATACCCCGAGCGTCCACAACCCCATTATTTATATTTTAACAATGTGGACAGAAATTCAGGTCTCTTTGGTAGTTTTGGTAAACCTAGAAATTCTTACGGCCAATAAATGAAAGCTGAAGATGAAGAAGCTGTTTTAAATGCTGTAAGTATCGTTATAAAATGATGCTATGCAATATTTTATTACTATAATATTTTGTGATAACATGTCAAAGATATTTCACCAAAACGTTTTGTTAAAGGTTACCAAAAATCCTCGTGGTTCAACACGACAATTTGCTTTAGAACGGAATATGACTAGAAGCCGAATTTAGAGGGTTTTCAAAAAACATAAGTATCATCCCTATAAACTTCATGTTTGCCAAGAACTAAGACCAGGAGACAGGGACATAAGGCTTGAATTCTGCAATTGGCTTGATGGAAAAATGCAACAAGATGATGATTTCTTAAATAAAATCATCTGGACAGATGAATGTCATTTTTCCACAAGCGGCCTCTTTAACAGAAACAATGAGCATTATTATGCAGTAGAAAATCCGTACCAAAATCGGCAAGTTCGAAGACAGGGACGAAAATCGTTCAATGTTTGGGTTGGAATGTATCGAACCAAAATCTTAGGGCCAGTTATTTATGACGTAAACTTAAATACTGAACGGTATCTTAATTTAATCCATAATTATATATTCGATGCGCTTGAAGATGAACCGTTGAATATGCTGCGGCAGCAGTGGTGGCAACAGGATGGTGCACCACCCCATAATGGAACGGCAGTAACCGAGTTTCTCAATGAAACATTTCCCAATCAATGGATTAGAAACCAAGGAGTGGTGCGCTGGCCTGCCAGAAGTTCTGATTTGTCCCCGGTGGATTATTTTTTATGGGGATTCTTGAAAAATCGCTTATTCAAGGATACTTTTCCGAATGATATAAACATTTTGCGCCAGAAGTTAGTGTTAGAATTCACAACTCTACGTGCAAGAGGAAGAATAATCCACCGGGCTGTTACGAACAATCTGCGAAGACGTATGCGAAAATGCATAGAAGTCCAGGGAGGCTTATTCGAGCATTTACTTTAGGTTTTTTAATTTGTCCATTTTAAAAGTTGAGTAAGCATTAAATATTTTCAAGAAATACTGAAAATGTCATTTTTTGTTATCAAAACGTTTGAAATTTAAAAGTTGTGATATATCATTGTTTTGAGGTAGTCCAAAGGTAACAAAATATGAAATAAAAAATCCAGGGCTGTATTTGAAAAAATGGAGTTTATGGTTTCTGAAAGACGAAACATCGGATTTCAAATTTGAAAATGCCATCTTGTAGAAGAGGAAAAGTGACCTTGATGAAGTGTGATTTATTTTGTTATATCTTTTCAAATAACGCCAGATAAAAATAAAACAGATTTTATGAGTTTTCGGTTTTTTCCGATTATCACCGGAAGTTTTTGGAATTTTCTAATTTTCTAAACTGCATTTTGCTGAGCATCAAATTGCGCAACTTTGCCATAATCTAACTGACGTTGTATCTCTTACAGTTTCCGAGATACCAATGATGAGGCTCGAATTTGAGCCAGCCTGTACATGCATTTTAAGTGGGCCTTATTCATAGTATAAATAAATTTTTAGTTGTATTAATTGTGTTGGGTAGGAGTAGGAAAGTAGATTACATAATATTATTTATTGGCTTCTTACATAACAAAATAAACAAATCATGTAACCTGGCAACTGACTTTATTATTCCTGGTTGTTTATAACAAAAAAGAATGCAGATGAAAAAGTGTTTCGCGAGGCAGAAGAATCTCGAGGCAGACAGTTTGATGGAAGACGCTGTTGTAAACCTCAAACAGATCTGTGGCGCCAACATATTTTTGTATATTTCCAGATAGGTTAACATATCTAAACTAACCCGAAGAAGTGTTTCTGTCACATTCCAACAAATTAGTTGGGACTATTTGCATATATAAAAGTGCGTTTTAGCAGCTCCGTTCTTATAACGTTTGTAAACATATCCATTATGCTAATTTTTACGATGTATCTTCAGTTCAACGTATTGCATGAACAGTGCAGAGATGCTGGAAAATGTATAAGATTAAATATGTTGTTGCTGTAATAAAAACACAATAAAAAGTTTTTTACGGCGTTAAAATTAATTAAGAAAGCAAAGAGAAACAAAGGACACAAGGGATGCCTAAAACGGGTTAAAAGGGCCATAGATGAATCATCTATGGTTACGACGCCAGTTCTTTTTCATGTGGTATGCAGTCAATAAGAAGAGAGTTGAATTAAATAGTGACAGAATTAATTCATTAATATTTATTTGCCCCAATTGACCCATGTCACAATCTTATCCTTTAGTAGTGAATTTTCATTTAAAAAATTCACTAATAGAACGGTAAAGATGGTGAGACTTCCGGAAAAAAAATTCAAATAAGCGCAAATTAGGGCCCCGAAAACCCATATCCAAGGTAACTTTGTAATTATATATATATATATATATATATATATATATATATATATATATATATATATATATATATATATATATATATATATATATATATATATATATAATTGTAAACACGGGGCGGTGAAATTATGTATTTTGTTTTGTATATATTATTTTTGTACTGTTTATTTTATTTATTGTTTAATTTTAGGTGTATATGTTGTAATTTATATTTGTGTGTATTTTATGGCAAATAAATATGTTTGTAATTGTATTTTTATATTGAATAAAAGTGTTTGTAAATATTTTGTTAGTGTTATTGTTATTTATGTTGAATTTAATATTAATTTAAACACGAATGTCTGTTTATTTTAGAACACTCGCTACTTATACCTTTATAGTTAAAGTTATATTGCTTTTGAATGTCAAAGTATAAATTTGTGATTATATGTCTTTTGTGAAAAAATTTTCTACTATAATAAATATTTACCTGGTTCTTTTATGGATCTATTTACTTTACCACGGCTAGCTATAATAGTTTAGTTTCTCTTTTTTCAACAGGGACTGTTTTATATTTGGGTTCACCAAAGCCGAAAATCCTTACCCTTGCAGCCTCTATATTTTATTTGCTGAACCTGCCTATTCACTTGAGGATCGATTAGTCAAAGGACAGACGTATTTTGACAGCGGTAGAAAAATGAAACAAGTGAGCAATATACTATTTTAAATTTAGAAACAAAAATTAGACCTGGTCAAGTCTCAAAACTGAAACCAAAGATATTTCGAAAAACAACAATCAAAATTCAAAATTAAATCAAAAATTAGACCCGGATAAGTCTTAAAACTGTACCAAAATTATTTAGAAAATAAATAACCAAAAGTGTTTCGGAAAAATAACACTTCAAAAGTCGAAATAATGGTAGACCTGGATAAGTCTTAAAACTGTACCAAAATTATTTCGCAAATACTTAAACCATTTTACCCTTCCCCCTCCCCCTAGAATACAATAATTGGCGCCCAACGTGGGACGCCATTTATTGTATTCTATGGCGGGTGAAATGGTTTCACCTCCCTAGAATACAATTATATATATATATATATATATATATATATATATATATATATATATATATATATATATATATATATATATATATATATATATATACATATATATATAGGCTTAGTTTAAAGTATGGAAACATCTGAATATCTCACAAACGGAAAACCATAAAAACAAGGTTTAACAACAAGGCAAGGTTGCCATAGGTGCATATTTTCACGTTACGACCAAGCATACAGGGTGGTCCTGAAATGTGTAGTGACTGCAATGATTGTTTTTTTAAAATGGAACAGCCTGTATATTATATCATTTTATGAATCCTTATGAACTCTAGATTAACTTTGTTATAAGGTATCCTATGTCCAAATTCTTTGGTTACGCAGATATCGGCACTTTAATTATTGCATTACATGTATTGATAAAACTAATAGTAACACATAAATATATTATGCATGAAAACCAACAAATAAAAATCTTTTCACAGGTATTGTAGGGTTGCCACTGAAAGATAAAATACACGGGGTGGTAATGAAAAACGTAGACAGTAAGCCTCAAAATGTTTATTCCAGTATTACAAATATGGAACATATACTGAACCACGAACGTGTTAATCGGGCCTACCGCAAGGATCTGTTTTAAGCCCCTTGTTATTTAATATATATATACACATGACTTCCACAGCCTTTTTGATGGCGCTGCAGAGATAATCCAATACGCAGATGACTTCTGCATATATACTAAATAAAACTCTTATATTTTATGTATTAAACAGTTAAATTGCAACATGTATAAAATCAAGGCATACTTGTTCCAAAACACCTTTACTATGTCTGTCAATAAATGTTCAGTAGTTTTTTATACAAGGCATAGAATACCACATACCCCACTGCTTGCGGTTGCTGAAGAAAATATTCCATATCGCAAAAGCTACAAATACTTAGGTGTAATAATCGATCAACAACTTTTGTGGAAGGAACATGTTGATCATTGTATTAGCAAGGGGAAAAAGTCTAAATATTTTGAAATACACATGCAAAAAGAAATATGGTGCAGATCCCAGAACAGCGATGAAATTTTATAGGTCATACATTAGGTCGATCATAGACTAAGGCTCAATTTGCTATGGGTCTGCTGCAGAAACACACTTAAGAAAAATTGACAGAATGCAATATAGAGCTTTAATATTAGTCCATGGGCTAATAAAAACAACCCCCACGGAATCAATCTTGGCCTTGACCAATGGACCACCTCTCAAATTAAGACGGGCATATCTTTCTAGCAAATTCCTGATAAAGCAACCATTGCAAGGAAAAATCAGCAGCCAAACTAACATCATCTTGTCGCATAACCAAAATAACACATACTGGCGACATAAAAACTCACCACCATTGACAAAAGCTTTATCGTACACATCCAAAATAGTAACGCCAACCATATTGTACAATTTAGAAGTGTTTACGTTGTTATATGAAATTTTACTATGAAAACCAATTGTTGTTTGACCAAATTTCCATACTAAAGACATAGATGTTTAAAGCTTTTACCGTGAAAATATCCAGAAGTTCCAGGATCTGCCCTAATATTTACCGATGGATCCAAAACATCTGATTCCGTAAAGTGTAGCATATACTGCAATTCGACGACATCCAGTTTCGTTTTTGAGCTACACAAAGAAACCAGCATATATACGGCAGAAACAGTAGCGGTTATCATAGCTCTTGAAATGGCCATATAAACAGCATCCTATTCCAAATTTATAATAATAACCGACAGCAATTCGTTGTTATTCGTCGCTCTAAAGGAGCCCTCTAATGTTTTCAAGAACCCATTTATGGGCATTATTAGATCCAATTACATGAACTTAGCGAGTGCTGGAAAAGGGGCTATAATGTGGATAAAAGCGCATGCACATATCAAGGGCAATGAAGAAGCAGATAAACAGGCGAAAAATGCAACACAGCAGCTCGTAGTGGAGTTAATAACATTCGAGGCGTGAAGAGAATCTAAGCCATCAAAATCAATCTATAGCTGTGTATCATCAACAAAGGCTCGAACTCGACCGTGCTCAAGAGACTGCAGCAAGCTAGATGTATACACCAAAAAAGTAGAGACCCGAAAACGCACCCCTGTGGTACACCCGAGAGAATGGTCACCTCACCAGACCATCTGCATTTAGAAAACATCAACTGTGAGCGGTTATCACGATAAGACTCTAGCAATCTATAAGACTCAGTAGCGAAGCCATAATATCTTAACTTAGATAAGAGTCCGTGAACAAGAAGAGAACACTTACCGTTATCAACTGAAGAAATTATACTGTCAACAACGCTGGTGAGTGCCAGAGGTGTATTAAAGCCACTCCGAAAGCCACACTGTGTGTGAGGCAGTATATTGTTATCATTAACGTAGCTGTATAATTGCTTATACACAACCTATTCAAAGATCTTAGAGAGCACGGGCAGTATATTGACAATGCAGAGATCATAAAAGTTATTCGACAGTGAATGTCACAAGCTGCTAGAAGCAAGAACGTTTTTTAAGTCTGTCACTTGTAAGTTGTATTTGATATTTGTAAAAAATCTTAATTTTTTCTAAGGAAATTTACTAAAAACTAAATCTCAACAATTTCCATAAAAATCTTAAAAACCAATATAATCTCCTAAAAACAGCCAGACGATTAAGAATTAGTGATGGGAAAAACGGTTATTTTCTGTTAGCAGTTGAAGCCGTTAACGTTATTTAATAATAACCGTTGAAAATAACCGCTTCAGTTATTTTAAACTGGATAGTCGATCGATAGTATCCTACATTCCCAAAGCTGTGAGCGAGAGCGAGCACACTAGTATAAATGCATTGTATTTTTACTACGTTATTTCACGTAGTGTATAAATCTCAACTTTTGTCGATATGAAAAGGAAACAAAGGGTTAAGAAATTATAATAAGCCTGTCGTAAATCTTTTGCCACTCTGAAGTGAAACTTTTAGAAATCAGAAAGGAGTCTTATATTAGTATTTACTTAGATGTTTTAGGAATTATAAACTAGTCATTTCTAACAAATTTATTTTATGAGGGGTCTTTACGTAAATGTCAATGCCACAGCAAGAATCAATAAATATCATTATTTATCACGTCTTGGGACGTTAGACGTTAGAACTTTTATTGCTACACAGGGAGTGATTCTAAAAACTCCATAACATAACGCAGCTCATACAATTTCGGTAAAGAAATTTGCCTTTATTCTGTACATATGGTTTGTTATTACATTATGCTTTTATTCTTTCTTAGAAAGATCTCTATCTCTAGTTACATTTTCGGTTCACTGGTCACCTTTATCAGTCCACTTTTAAAAACTGTGCAAACGACAGCCAACAGTATAAAAAATTGAGTTTGAGTTTAGCAAAAAATTGTAAGATATATAGTATTAATTGTTTATTTACTTATTTTAATATTCGTTGTTTTAAAATTAGTTTCAAAAATTTCAAAGGGCTGTAACTTGAAGGAGAAGGGGTTTCAAGAAAAACTTAATAAAAAGACACCCCTTATTTTTCGCCAAAGAATCACCCTGTAAAATTTTTCGAATCAATTTGGAAACACCTATATATATATATATATATATATATATATATATATATATATATATATATATATATATATATATATATATATATATATATATATCATATAATTTTTTATATTTAAATGTATAAAGATATTAAAAAATGTTGTATCATTATATTTTTTTTATCAATTTGATAACTTTTATCAGACAAACGAAAATGACCTGTTAACTGTTTTCTTAGGTAATGTATATAAATTTAAATAAATAAGTACTTTAATTTCATGTGAGATAACCCTATTTAGCGTTGTCTTTAGTGAAAGTAATAACACGTTTTCAGAAATTCATCTTTTCACCCAACATTTTTTATTATTAAATATTTGGCTTTACATACTAGTGGGAAACTCAACTGTTTTAAAAATAACAGCTTCTCAGTTTAACAGAATAACTCTGTGTAGTAGTGTCCGTATGCCGTATCCCCATCAACAACCGGTTAAAGTTAAAATTAAAATTAAACCGTTTTATTGTACCGAAGATCGTACGTCCCTAAAGCTGTGAGCGAGAGCGAGCACACTAGTATAAATAATAATGTTATGAAGTACAGTCCGCTCTATACTGTATAACCATACATATTTAGCATTCCCAATGTCAAGGCTATTCATCCCGTTAAATGGTTAAATAACAGTTGCCGATGAAAACCGATGTTTATTCATCGAACCTAGTTGCAGTAGAACTGAAACAGACACGACTCCGAATTCTAGTTTAGTGTAAAAAGCGTTACTTTTTGAGCTGTTATATTTATAAATCCATAACTGGTGGTTACCGTTACGGCTCGGTACCCGTTTAAAAATAGCTGACAGTTAAATAACGACCCATCACTATTAAGAATGCTCTTAAAATCCATTAACCGTTTTTGTGAGCCTTGGCCTAATAAAGTAATCAACAAATAAATCTTCCTACTCTGACGCTCTAAATATTTTAATGTAGTACATATTTCATATAGTTGTACTTATGAAGTAATCGTATAATTACGTAGAGGTATGTAGCTGCCAGGAGGTCATCCAGCACACCTAATATCATCAAATTTTCTTTATGCATTATATCTATGCAAATTTCAAAAACAATTACACTAAGTGGATATTTATAGAAGAATTACCATTTTGACAGCATTAACATCGCAAAAAGCTCGGGAATGAGGAACAGGCATTTAACTTTAAAAACATTTATATATATTCATACTAGTAGATAAGCATATACCTTTTAGAAAATATATGAAATTGTTTGTTACACACACATTTAAATAATTTATAAAATTTCACGGTAAATAATTTTGTGTGTGTTGTTTCTTTAACGTCGGCCCATTTCCGCGACTATGGCCAACCACCGACGCCAGGGAGCAGTTTCACCTCAATATCCTGGACATTTTTGCCGAACAACTACCTTTCTGTAAGGAGGGTATGGATCTTTAACGTGCCCAACATCGCATGGACACGGAACCGACGGCTTTACGCCCCCTCCGGAGGGCGGAACGTGCAGACATTAAACTTGCTCAAATACGATGCCAGAACCTCGGTTGATGTTAATGTTACAGTTTGTACTCAAAGAGTGAAAGGAGAACCCTGGTATCGAACCCAGTACCCTTTGGTTCAGAGGCACACGTTCTTCCCCCTGAATCACCGAGGCACTGGTAAATAATGTTGCCGTGTTTTCCTTCTGCTAAGACACCTTTATTACTTTTATGTCGTATAGAACTTTACCCTGATATTTTTCACCAAGTGAAGATTGGAACATGTGATGAGCACTGATAAGTACACTTGGAGAACTCAAATCACCATAACATATATTTTTAAACACCTGCCGATCGTTTCAATAACAAAGTTTAGCGTCATCAAGGTCATGAATTTTTCATCCTCTGATGACGCCAACTTTGTTAGTGAAACGTTCGTCAAGTCATTAAAAAGATGCGTCGTGGTAATTTGGGCTCTCTAAGTGTACTTATCTGATATTTTTGCAAAAAATTCCTGGACGCAGCATAGGATGATGTCTGTCGATATTTTCATTATACAGGTGTCCAGAAACTCTCATTCCAAACTGAAGCCTTGGATACTAGACGTGATTCTATACATTCCATTTCTAAATAATTTTTTTAAAGCTTTTGTAACTTAGTGAAATTTGTAACACAATTTTTTTAAAGGCACTTTCAGTACCTACATATTATATCTAAGACAAAATGTTAATTTTTTATCTCCATATAAAATATTTTTTTTCAAATAATCGCTAACTGCGACTCTAAAACTGATCTCCAAGGCCCATTTAAATTTAAAGAATTAGTTTTAATAATATATCTTACTAACAGTGTACAATTCTTATGAAAATTCACTACTATAACGGACTTGCTGCGTCCCGAACTTTTAGTGAATTTTCTTCAAAGAAAATTAATGAGGAGATCCCGACTTTTAAATTTTAAAAATATTTCTTGAAATGACCGCGATTTAGGCCCCATAGAACCCATAACGAGGGTAAGTTTCAATTTTTATATGTTTATATATATATATATATATATATATATATATATATATATATATATATATATATATATATATATATATATATATAGTGCTTTCATTACACCCTTCATAATTTCTTTATCAAAGAAATCTGGTCAAAAAAACAGGTCAATTAGGATTTCGAGGGGCACGTTCAAAAACAGTGTTTTTGGAATTTTACTTTTCATCCGCTAAGCCCCTGTCACCCCAACTTTATAATTTTAAATGACACCCTGTAGCTTGATATACATCATTTTAAAGGTATTTAAAATCCCAATCCAACGGTCTTTACTAAATTTAAATCCACCGTCAACTTTTGAATTTAGAAGAAGAAAACCTCATCAAATTTGGAATATTAAAAACAAAAATTCAATAGTTTAAGACAAAAACCTATTTTATTAAGTGCCCTCTGTTGTTAGCTAAACAATAAAATAGTCGATCAACGAATTCTAGTCTAACGTTTTGAAATGTTTCTATAGTAATTTGTCGGCAAGCTTGCGCGATCCTATCTTTTAGAACCTGAATATTCTCTGGTGGACGATTATGGTACACAACGCCGTTGGATTTGGATTTTAAATACCTTTAAAATGATGTATCTCAAGCTAGGGGGTGTCATTTAAAATTATAAAGTTGGGGTGACTGGGTCTTAGGGGGTGAAAAGTAAAATTCCGAAAATACTGTTTTTGAACGTGGCCCTCGAAATCCCAATTGACCTGTTTTTTTAAACCAGATTTGATAAAGAAATTATTAAGGGTGGCTAGTTTTGAAATGAAAGCACTGTATATATATATATATATATATATATATATATATATATATATATATATATATATATATATATATATATATATATATATATATATATATATCTATCTATATATAGAGGTATCACACCGATAACTCAAAAAATAATGGTCCGATTTAATGAAATTTAGCATACATCTTCCTTTTACAAGTGGCTTGGACAAGTTCGTTAGTCAGGAAAATCGACCCAGGTTTTTCCCGAAAAATTTTGAGTTTTTATTCGAAAAAAAATTATATCTCCGAAAATAACCAAGTAACGGCAACCAGATTTGGTATGACTAACAAGCTCCTAGATATGTGTCTAAGTCGTTATTTTCCTTGATTTCGTTAAAATATGAGCAAAAAATATATTGTAAATCAAAATGGTTTGGGTAAATTGTAACAGGTTGAACAGTTAACATGTATTATGAGATATACCTGCTAGTAAATACATGTTGAGCGTAGCTCAGCTAAGTCCCTGTACATCGTATAATCGACTCCTACATGACGAGTCCTAATCCTGACATTACTTTTCATAAATTTTTTTAGTCTCATTTCACTTTACCGTTATCTAATCAGATTGTTGTTATTCCGATTAATTTTTTTAGCGTGTTTTTGTAAAAGAACTTTTAAAACTTAATTCCTTTTCACTTGTTAGCATTTCTGTGGATAAAAATCCCAATTGGCACCAACATTTCACCTCAATTGTAGAAGCGGCTGCTAAGAAATTAGGTTTCCTCTTCCGGGCTCGCAAATACTTTTCACCAACTAATCTCTATACCTTATATACTTCACAAATAACGACAAACCTAGAATACTGCTCCCACATCCGGGGTGCCGCTACCGATTCTACACTCGCTATCCCAGACTGCATTCAGAAGAGAGCTATACGTCCCTCAACCAAAGGCTGCCATCCCCTGCACACCGACCTGCCGTTGGTGACCTCTCTCTCTTTTATAGACATCTGCACGGGCACTGCTCAGAGGAGCTTTCTTCCATAGTTCTTCCACCTGCTGCCCCAAAGAGATCTACCTGGGGAACAGAGCGAATGCACCCTTTTACTCTCCAGGTCACCAGACATAGAATATCTTGTTATACCCGCTCTTTTATCCCGAGGACCTTCAAGTTGTGGAATTCCTTGCCGACACATGTTTTTCCTTCTCCTCTGAACCTCCAAACCTTCATGTCCAGAATTAACAAGTTGCCTCTTTCCTCCTTGTCGACACTCACGGTACGATAGTATTTAGGCTGTAAGCCCTCGTGGTGTGTTGTTAAAATATAAAAAAATATATATAAAATTCAATTTGAATAGCATATCTGGTTGTTTGTTCTTGCCCTAACTTAGTGAAACCGTTCCATATTTAATACAGTCGTAAACTTTTCCCGTGGCTTCACAAGTGCTTGTTTTAGTGAATTTTCTTTGGAAAAATCACCAACGAGGAGATCCTGACTTTTGAATTCAAAAGAAATTTGTTCAAATGAGTGCGAACTAGGCACCTTAGAACCCATATCCAAGGTCAGTTTCAATTATAAATAAATAAATAAATATATATATATATATATAAAGGCTGAACAAAATTTAAAGACAAAAAAGTTAGAAGCATTTAAAAAGTCGTGATTGACACGTCAAAATTGGTAATATTTAGGTAAAGAACCTGAAAGAAATACGGATTATGTAAAGACTGTTCTGAAAACTCGTAAGTTTCAGCTTCAACCATCATTGCCCTTCATTATAATAAAATATTTCCAAAACATTCATTTCAAATAGACACTGTCTCTGATGCGTTGGGAGTAGTTTTAGTTAAGTTTATGGTTTAACGGTCTATAATTTTTGGGTAATTTTCGTAGAAAAAAATCATAAATGAGGAGACCACTGCTTTTGAATTCGAAAAACATTCCTTCAAATGAGCGCAAACTAGGTCCCCTAGAATCCATATCCGGTTTACTTTATGTTTACATATATACAGGGTGACGCATTTCTACGGTAAACCTCAATATAATTCTTATTATGCAAGATACGAGTAAAAATTGTATACCTTACTTATAGGGTGTCTTGAGCTGCATCTTATAAAATTATTTTGACAATCACATGGTGGCCCATAAGTCGTTGGTGATACCTACAAATTTTTTTGTACATCACTTATTGCATTTTTGCATTTTTCATCCAAATATGATGCATGTTTGTAAAAAAAAATCGTGATGCAGTAAGTGCGTTTTGGTAGCGAATTTTCATTGAATGCTTCAATATTCAATAACTCAATATGCTATTAACTTAAGATTCATCGACTAGAAAACGAGTTTTCTCGGAAACATTTTAAGTTTATTTTCAGAAAATTTTTGTACATTTTCAAACAAGTTATTTTGATAAAATATGGTACATTGTTTCTACTATATAGGTTATACCGGTGACCAAATTGATGCCTGCTTGCATTAAAGAGTCATATTTGCTATTGAAAATATTTTTATCAAAATTCACTTTCATAAAGCACTTGCTGCGTCCAGGCTTTTAAAAATATTATATTAAATGATTCCATTTTATATCAGACGGTAGGTGCGTGTATTGTAACAAAGGTATTTAAATAACGTTTTAATTAGTTTGGATAAAAGTGGTTTCTTTGAACGTATGTCTACAAGTTATCTACAGACACTTTACTCCAAGAAACCAAACCCTGATAATAAAATTCCCATTTATGTTTTACCTTTCGAGTCATATTATTTTTAAGTAATTAAGAGCTATTAAATGAAAACATGTAATCGAATTATAGAACAAAAGAATATAAACAGGTTTTGCTGTTACTTAATAAAAGGCAAATATATTTGATAGATAATAATCATTTGAAGGTAAACTGAATGTGCAACCTGTGTTTTCTGTACTACTTTTAGTAAACATTTGTTCATAATACAGTGTGATCATTTAAGGACAGTGAATAAATGAAATCTTTAAAAATTTGACTATAACTCATAAAACAAATAGTTTTGTATTTACTGAAATAACATGCTGTAAATATAACTATGACCATATAACATAGGTTTCCTCACGATATAGTCGTTATTATTATTGAGCTATAAAATCGTATGAAATAAGAAAGTCCAGATGCAGGAAATGCGTTATAGTAACGAATTTAGGTGAAAATGGGTTTCCATGCACAAATTTTAGTTAAATAATTAATAAAATGTGAAATAAATAGTGCTGCAACTTGAATCATAGTTCCCACAGAGCTGTTCGTATTCCTGTACCCATAAACTTCTGAAGCGTTATATTACTCGAGTTTTAACGAAAAAATGTCTAGTTTCATCAAATCATGCCTCGTTTATCCCTCACCTGATGAAGCGATCCTACCCAAAAACAATTCGAAGCGTTCCTTTGTCGGGTGCTAACTGGATACCAAATTTGAAGATTATATTTCAATTCGTTGGGAACTTATTGCTCCTATTAACAGAGAAACGTACAGACAGATCGACTTACCAACCGACAAACCGACAGATAAAAAAAATTGTTTCAGAATCAAGTTTTCACATGCCGACAGACCCACCGACCGACAGACAAATAGTTTTCGTTCCTGAATCAAGTTTGCCATATGTTGTGAGACTTTACGCCGTGTTAGCAACAAAAAAAAAATTTCTATGACCGATATTCCATCTTCACACATTCAACCCCTAATTTAGTTTCAGCACAGAATACCAGATGTTTGATGAAATTGAAGGTTTTCTAAGAAACAAACTCTAGAACGTTATATTATGCGAGTTTTAACGAAAAAATGTCAATTTTCATCAAGTCAAACACCATCGCAGACAGGGCAGGAGCAAGTTCTGGTGCGCATTTTTTGAAAACAATTGCTGGGATCTCGTCAAGGCCAGAGGCTTTCCTGGTATTAAGAGAAGAAAGCAGCTTTCGTACCTTTTTAGTTTTGAAAATGATATCCGTCATTTTATGCTCGACATTGGGGACTGTTGATGGTTGAACATTTGGAGGTGAGTTGAGAGTAGAATTTTCGGCGAACAACGAGGCAAAAAGTTCAACCTTGCCCAGGGCGGTGGAAACAATTTCATCCCCTGAAACAAGAGGTGGGAACGTGCTCTTACAGAAATTATTCCCAATAGATTTAGCAAGAGTCCAGAAGGGTTTGCTGCCGTTGGAGCTTGAGAGGACTTTGTTTTGGATATGGTTATTAAACGAGTTTTTTGCCTCAGAAAGAATGCGGACGTAGCGGTTTCTTGCGTTGTTAAAGGCTTTACAGTTTTCTTTACTGGAATTGTGTAGAAGCGTTTTGTGAGATTTGACCTTTTCAAGTCTGGCCTTGTCACGGGATTTAGAGAACCAGGGCTTTTAAGTGGCTGAAGAGGTTTTCTGTGTACGTGGAATAAATAATTCCATGCCAGCTTGGATAATTTCGATGACTTTTGTGAGATTTTAGAGGGGTCAGGATGAGAGAAACAGACATACGCCCATGGAAATGAGGAAAAGTAATCCCGAATTTCGTCCCAGTTTGCGGAGTTGTAGTGCCAAACGATACGTGGGTGTGATGACTGTGTGACCTCGGGTTGCATTGCGCAGGAAGCAGTGACCATGCCGTGGTCTGAGCGACCCAGGGGGGCGGTGACTGATATCTTGTAGCATTCAGGTTTTGTAGTAAGAAGGAGATCCAAGCGATTTGAGCTGTGTGTTGGGATGCGAGGAAAGTAAGTGCGTTGCTGAACCGTAGTGACTAAAGAATTGCCGACTGCAAAGGCCTCCGCTGCTCTCCCTTGTGGATCGGTTTTTGGAGATCCTACCCATTCCTTATTATGGACATTGAAGTCACTAAGAATAGTGACCTCGGAGGAAGGATATTCAGAAATCAGATGGTCGGTTTTTTCAGAAAGGTAGTCGAAGAGCTGGACAAAGTTGTTGTCAGAATTAGTTGTCAGTATTAACGACGTGGGACTAATAGTACAAAGTTTGTGGTTAAATAGTAAATATTGTTACGGGGTTTTCTATTTGTTGGAAGATGTCTTGTTTTACCTGCCGTATCCGTTCGTCTACACATAAAGTACCATCCTCAATTTGCTGGCTTGTTCTTGTAGACCTTTCTTGGCTTCTTCGTCTCTATTTGGCTTCATCTTTTCGTCTGGCTTCTCTTTTGCTTCTTCATTTTTTTATTGGTACTTCTCTAGCTGCTTCATTGCTTTTTCTTGGCCCTTCTCGTGCAAATTCATCTCTCTTTTTAATTTCATCCATTTTTTAACCTTTTCAATAGCCGTGTGTCCATATTTGCTGTCCCAAGCAACATTTAAAGTGAAATTGACGTAAAATCGCCCTAACAATAGGTCGGCGACCAAATCACCACAGGTCATTTTTAAGTAAAATTTAAGTGTATTTTACCAACGTGGGGAATAAACTAAAAGTAATAGGAAAATCGATAATAGGTCCAGCAAGGCATTTCGACCAACGCGTTTTGGTTCTATTTAGGGTATTTTCATTCTATATTGGGCCAATGGACGTAATTTATTGGTAAATACGTCCAACGTTTTACCACAGCATAGTCTTCTTATGCTGTGGTTTTACTTCAATCTGATATCTGGGCGCAAGTGCCGTGAAATTATTAACAACGAACTGCGCATGTGACATTATTCTGGAGGATCTGCGATTATGTATGTATTAACAAACAGTAGATATTAGCAACTAGGTATGCCCATCTTTGTTAAAAAATGACATGTTGAATGATCAAAGAAGATACCCTAAATATTCGGATCAATGATAAAAATAATTCGCACTGTATAAAGGAAAAAAACCACTGCGGTTATGTTTTTAGTGAATTGTCTTTAAAAAATTCAATATTAGGGAGATCCCGACTTTTGAATTTGAAAAAAATTCTTCAAATGAGCGCTAATTAGCCCCCCTAGAACACATATCCGGGTCAGTTTGAATTTTTATATCTTTAAATATATATATATATATATATATATATATATATATATATATATATATATATATATATATATATATATATATATGTGTATATATATATATATATATATATATATATATATATATATATATATATATATATATATATATATAACACCGATAGCTCAAAGTAATAAGCCGATTTTGATCAAATTTGGTGAGTATCTTCATTTGGCAAGTGCCTTGGACAATTCTTCAGCCAGGAAAATCGGCCCAGGTTTTTCTGCAAAATTTTGTGTTCCCTTTCTAAAAAAATTATATCTCCGGAAATAACGAAGTAAGGGCAACCAAATTTGGTGCGCGTGTTTGTATTATAAAGAGTATATAATGTACCAATTTAGGTCTCTAAGTTTAAAGACAAAATAGTTTTGGACAGTTAAACAAAATAAATTTGGAGTTTTACTCAAAACGTCCAAGTCGCGATTTGAAACATCAAAATTGGCAATGTTTAGGCAAAGAACGTGAAACAAACACAGACTATGAAAGGAAAATCTTGCAAGAAGAGTGTTCTGCGAACCCTTAGGTTTCAGCTTCAACCGTCATTGCAATTCATTTTACTAAAATGTTTACAGAAAATTGTTTTCAAATAGACCCTTTCTCTGATGATTTGGCTGTCGGTTTAGTTAAGTTGATGCTTTCGCTGTAGGTTTAGTTAAGTTTATGGTTTAACGTTCTATAACTTTTAGCTAATTTTCATAGAACAAATTCGTTAATGCATTTCTGCATTTTTTATCGAAATATGATGCATGTTTGTAAGAAAACAATCTGGAGGCAGTAAGTGCGTTTTGGTAGCGAACTTTCATTAAATCCTTTAACTTTCAATAACTCAATTTGTTATTAACCTAAGGTTTGCTGGATAGGAAACCAACATTCAAGTTTATTTTCGGAAAATTTTTCAGTAGCTGTCTCGGTACTAACAGTTTAGGCAAAATGATCCTATTTATTATACCATAAGTTATTTAATTTTTGACACTTGACCAATTTGGAAAAAAACTTTATGTAACAAATTTAGTGTTATACATATACAAGAAGTAGCTTCCTTGAATGGCATACTGTAAGAGTGTACCCACAATTAAATAAATTTAATTTAGTGGTTATATCACGACTTTTGATATTATTTTTTTGAAGTCTTGAAAGCAAATACCTAAAAAACCAATCCTTAGATTTTTAAATTGTAGCTCTAGTTTTGAAAGCAAATATACAAAAAAGTCTGGACGCAGCAAGTGCGTTATGACAGTGAATTTTAATAAAAACTTTTTAATAGCAAATATGTGTTTGGCATCATCAAATTTGGTTACCAGTATAACCTATATAGTAGAAATAACGTGCCACAATTTATCAAAGTAACTTTATTGTTTGAAAAGGTACAAAAATTCTCCGAAAACAAACTTAAAATATTCCCGAAAAAACTGGTTTCCTGGCCAACGCACCTTAGGTTAATAGCAAATTGAGCTATTGAAATTTGAAGCTTTTAATGAAGGTTCGCTACCATAACGCACTTGATGCGTCCCGATTTTTTTTTCTTACAAACATGCAGTACATTTCGATGGAAATGCAATCAATAAGATAAAGCGTGTTCAATTAAGAAAAAGAACATTTGCATCACCAACGACTTATAGGCCAGCCGTAATTGTCAAAATAATTTTATAAGATGTAGCTCAAGACACCCTATAATTAACGTAAAAATTTTCTTCTCGTATCTCGTATAACAACGGCTATATTGAGCTTTATGCTTTATCGTGGAAATGCTGTATACAGGATGGCGCATTGAAAACGAAACAGACTGATTTGCGTCCAGAGAAATTTTTTTTAAGAAACGCTGAAATACGTCAATTTTAATATTGAGGCGGACATGTTTTGACATAAGACTCAACTTTGTCACATCAACCCCTTAAGGGTGGTGATAACAACCCTTAAATTTTAAATAGGAAACATGGGTCGGGTGTTACGTCATTTGAAAGCTCTTTCTTTTCTGAATTCAGCACACTTATCTTTTTAGATGTTTTATCAACTCGTTTAAAAATTATTCACAGTTGGAGTTGCAAGAACGTATTTCATTAATCGTGATAAGAAATGCACTAATTAGTCAATTTTTCGTACAAAAAAAAACTAAAAAACAAATCCAAACGTTCAAAAATGTTTATTCAGTTAAGTAAGTGTTCAAATTCTTGACCACCAGCTTCCATACAAAAGTACAAATTTTGTTCAAAACGAGCCCTGGCATTCTGGAGCATTTGTGGAGTTATTAGACGGCATTCTTCAATCATACGCTGTTGTAATTCTTCCAGAGACTCCGGTTCTGTTGCGTAAATTCTACTCTTTAAATGGCCCCATAGAAAGAAGTCTAAAGGAGTCAAATCCGGTGTTCTACGGGGCCACTCAATAGCACATCTACGCCCAATCCTTTGTCCTCAAAAACTTCCTAACACGTTGTAAAAAATGCGGAGAGCTCCATATTGTTGAAACACTAATTGATTTTCTTGATAGCAATCATCACTTTCAACAATGTCAATTAGTAGAGGGTAAACGATATGTTCTAGTAACTCCAAATACGTTTCGCCATTCAAATTGCCATCAAGAAAAATTGGTCCGATTAAACGGTCTTCAAAAATACCAGTCCAGACATTCAATTTCTGTGGAGTTTGAGAGTGGACTTCGTGAAAATTTCTTGGATTATTATCTGCCCAATAACGACAATTATGACGATTGGCTGTATAGTTTAATAAAAACGTAGACTCGTCTGAAAAACAGATATTGGACAGACAGTTCCCGTTATCAGCTATTTGTGCAGTAATAACTTCACAAAACTCCAGCCGCCGATCAAAATCATCTTCATTCAGTTGTTCTACAAGATGAATTTTATACGGGTGAAATTTATGATGCTTCAATATTCGCTGAATAGTTCTTCTTTTGATTTTTGAAACAGTGGCCAATTTTCTCGTGCTCAAAGTTGGGTCTGCCGCGATTTGTCCTAAAACTTCAATCTCAGTAGTCTCATTTCTAACTGGAAAATCACGTTTAGATCCCGTTTTTTGTTGGCTACTGAACCACTTTGTCGAAACTTTGCAACTAACTCCAAAATGTATTTTCTGTTAACATGTCTGTTCGGATGTCGTTCATTAAACAAATTTGCGGTACGGTTGGCAGTCATCGTTTTTGAAAAAAAAAAGAGTAATTATTTCAACTCTTTCTTCTACAGAAAATTAATTTTCGGTAGTACTATCAAGTATAAAATTGACCGATAAACTGAAATAATTAATCGCATTTCTCTCATTCCGATAAGAAATGTTCTGATAGTCAATTTTTTGTTTACAAACCAACAAAACATTGACTATCAGCACATTTCTTATCGGAATGAGTGAAATGCGTTTTTGCATCTTTAACTGTGAATAATTTTTAAACGAGTTGATAAAACTTCCAAAAAAATTGTGTGCTGAATTCAGAAAACAAAGAGCTTTAAAATAATGTAACACTCGACCCATGTTCCCTATTTAAAATATAATGGTTGTTATCAGCACCCTTAAGGGGTTGATGTGACAAAGTTGAGTTTTCTGTCAAAACATGTCTCCCTCAATATTAAAATTAACGTGTTTCAGCGTTTATTTAAAAAAAATCTCTGGACGCAAATCGGTCTGTTTCGTATTCAATGCGCCACCCTATATATGAAAACAGATGAAAGTTGAAACTAATTCCGGGTGGATTCTAGGTGGCTAAGTTCACTCTCATTTGAAGAAATCGTTTCAAAATTTAAAAGTGGCGGTCCCCTCATTATCGAATTTTTCCTACGGAAAGTCGCTAAAAATTATGGACCATTAAACAATAAACTCTATAACTAAAACTACTGCCAAAGCATTAGATGAAGGGTCTGAAATGAGTTTCCTGGAAATATTTTAGTAAAATGAAGGACAATGAGGGTAAAGCTCAAACTTAAGGGTTTGTGAAACACCGGTCTTCCCCGTTTTTTTTTTAATTAACCCATATTCGTTACAGGCTCTTGGCCTAAATGTTGCCAATTTTGACGTCTCAAATCGCAACTCTGACGTTTTAAGAGGAAAATCTAAATAAGTAAGATATATATATATATTTTCTTTCTCCTTATATATATATATATATATATATATATATATATATATATATATATATATATATATATATATATATATATATATATATATATATATATATATATATATATATATATATATATATATATATATATATATATATATATATATATAAGGAGAAAACTAACATTAAGAGCAGTTTCGACATAACGCTCCACTGAGCAACTCCAACATTACTGGCAGTTTATACTCAGGGCTCCACTGAGCCACATTATACTCTCTCAACAGCGCACATCAGTGCATCAGAACTGCTTCTCAACAATGTCTCTAAATGCTCAACCATTAGGTTCTCAAACAATAATTACTCAGGCAATAATTACTCATGTAGTTACTCACACGATAGTTACTCAAATAATAATTACTCAAACAACAATTATTCAAACATTAGTTACTCAAATAATAATTTCTAAAATAATAGTTTAGCCTGTGTGTTTTGTTGGGCGCTGTACCCGAACACTAGGTCCGTGCCGGCTTCCAGGTGTGCAATGAGGCACAGTTCAATACCTCACCTAGAGTGCTCGTACTGACAGAGTTGACTACCGAGAAGTGCAATGGACACAATGGACTTGCTCAACACTGTGCCCTTCTCCAGGTACCCCAACTCCCCCACTGGGACTGACCGTGCAATGAGACCAACGGGTGAACTGGCCACAGTGTCTCGGACAAGCTACCAGATCGACAAATACAACAACGCTCCCGGCAACATGAATACTGAGCAGTGCAATGGACACAAAGGGCGAACCCAACAATGTGCCCTCTCTGGTATCCACGCATCGAACAGGGATAGGTGCAATGGTTACCTCGTAACCCTACCTTAGTCTGACGATGCCACTAAAAGCCACCGTGTTGTGGTTACGTAACCTGGGTCTAAACCCAAACGCCTCTACCAGTATGACGCCATACTGGGTGAGCAAACAGCGAAGGTGTCCCTCACACCTTTCAAACTATCATCAATTTACTTTAAAACAGACTCTACTTTATTTACTATAAACAAACTGACATAATTCAACTCTTACTTAATTTATGAATATTGACTTAACCTCGTATAAGTAACAACCCACATGTAAACTTGGCTAATATCTAAATTATTTCATAAAGCCCCTTTATTCGAATACGATAATTACTTTTCAATTTATAACTTACCCTCGTATAAATAATAAATGTAATCTAGCTTAGCTATTTCTCAAATTATTTCCTAAAGCTCCTTTATTTGAATATGATAATTACTTCTCAATTTAAAACTTAACCTCGTATAAATAATAAACCGATTTTAACTTAGCTATTTTTCACAAATTATTTCATATAGCTCCTTTATTTGAATATGATAATTACTTCTAAATTTATAACTTAGCCTCGTATAAATAATAAACTGACTTTGAACTCTAGCTACAATTTATTTTCATATAAATTAGTTATTACATGATTTTTCCTGAAACCATTCTCAATCAAATACTTATTGAAATTATTTCTCAATGTATAACTTAAACAAATAAGAGCAGGTACAATAAACGAACCAGCCATGTTCAATGAGCAATAACTCACCTGAATAAATGTATATATAACGTGCACTGTAAATTTACAGAAAACAATAAACACCACACAAAATTTTCTACTGCAACATACAATGGCTAATGCCTTCTTTAGATGAACCATATGCCCGATAAGCAATTTCCCCTAACGTTGACTTGAGATGAGATATCTCGCACTTAAACCTCCCCTTACGTCCGGCTAAGATTTTAAACAAGCGACGATGGCCAGATGCCTACACTTTAGATTTAATGGAAATACTCCGACTAGTGAAACGTATTCACCCAAGAACGTGTCTATTTATTACCTACAGAGAATTTTCATAATAAAATAGCCTTATGAGCAGGGTGAGAAAATACATTCCTTACATTATATATATATATATATATATATATATATATATATATATATATATATATATATATATATATATATATATATATATAATCACCACAACGGTGCGATCCCGAAGTTAGACAATCTTGTTTTGGTTAATACCTAACAGTTTTTGGTTAAGAGTGATATTGACCTTATACAAAGAGCACATAGAGATAATCTTTCTATTGTATGAATTAATTTATAGTTATAATATTTACCTATAATTTCTACAGTGTTTGAAGATAAGAATTTACAGCTATGGATTTTAATACTATATAATTAGCCAAATTTCCTCATCTTCAACGAACAACGAACCCATTATTGATTATACATTTATAGATTGAGCAAAAAATAGCAACAACCATTCTATTGTTTAACATTTTCCTAGAATAACGTTACTTCTTTGCAAAAAACGTCTCTGCTTATGTGGGTACAAACTATTCAAAGAATTTGCCTAGAGGCTGAAATATAGTGTTGATATTTGGATACAAGTTCAGACTAAGCAAATTTATAATAGGAAAGGATAACAAAACTTGAAATGTACCAGGGATGTGCAAATAGTATATGTTTATTGAAGATCTCACGACGATATAAATGAACTAAGTGAAGATTGGAACCTGTGATGAGCACTGATAAGTACACTTGGAGAGCCCAAATCACCACAACACATTTTAAAAAGACCTGACGATCGTTTCACTAACCAAGTTAGCGTCATCAGAGGATGAAACATTCTGACTGTTTCATCCTTTGATGACGCTAACTTGGTTAGTGAAACGATCGTCAGGTCTTTTTAAAATGTGTTGTGGTGATTGAAAACATTCAGAATGTTTCATCCTCTGATGACGCTAACTTGGTTAGTGAAACGATCGTCAGGTCTTTTTAAAAGGTGTTGTGGTGATTTGGGCTCTCCAAGTGTACTTATGATATAAATGAAACTGTTCAAAGGCAGCAAGTGCGTGATCGTAGCATATTTTTATACATATTTTTTAAACTTTATAACTAAATTTCTCCTTAAGCTAGAAACCTTCACTCTGGTACCAAGTAAAGCCTCTCTAGAGGCACCATACACACCAGATATCACAAAGATAACTTAGTTATTTTCAAAGGTACCTTTTACCCGAGGGGTAAATCACTGGGGTATTTTAGTGTACAAGGTAAGGAATTGCAGAGGCATTTCGGGGAATTTCAATTTATTTCAGGGCATTGCGGGGAATCTCGAGGTATTTCAGGGAATTGCAAGGTATTTCGGGGCATTTCCAGGTGTTTCGGGGCATTTTAAACGTATATTGCATAATATTTCAAGAAATATTCCACAGTTTGGCAAAGTTGTACTAAAAGTAACAGGGCCGCTATTTTGCTGATGCAACGTGCGACGTCCATCGTGCCACGTTCACAAGTTTGTGTTGTTATTTACATTGTTTTGGTGATATTACAGGTAAGTTATTATATAATCTGTATAATTATTATATTATTATATATCTGTATAAACTAAAATAAGCTTTATTCTTTCGTTTTGTTAGATACAAACGCATTCCTGCATGAAGTGACCATCTTGAGCTAGATCTACAGTTATTGAACAACGTCGATTTTTATATTAAAGGTAGGTTAGGTTTCTTGGCATACCTGATATTTTATATACTAATTCAATGTTTTATTTGTTCAATCAGTGAGGTGATCGTATCAGTATAAGGACCATTAATGTGAAAAAGTCGCAGCCTCGGACGAAGAATCAGTTACAAGAAAATAGGTACATATTTTTATTTTACAATTGGAAGTTGAAACGATTGCAAACGCCGTTTGACTTTTACCACAGCGTACTAGTTGCCAGATTGTGCTGAGCAGTGATTGTGCTGATTTTAATTATGACATTCTTAGCATTACAGAACTCTCAAAAAAACGGCAATACGGCGAACGGAACAGGGCTTTTTGAGGAATTTCAAACATCTACTAAGTTCAAAGTACCTGTTTATTTACAAAACTTGTTAATCGCTAATGGACTAGATAGCGAAATGCTGTTGAAAGATATAACATAGTCTGATATAACAATATGTGAAGAGTACGCCCGTACTGAACTACACAAAAATATTCCACAACTTGAATACAAAACTTTTTATGGTCCAATGTACTGTCACGAACCATGTCAGTATCAATAAAAAAATATCTTTCTTTTGAAAGATTTTTTTAACAATAAAAATAAAACTACAGACGAAACAAGCACAATATTGAATGGACTTTGAACCAAGACTCAAACTTTTTATCATCTTCAAAATCATGTTATGCGAAGGCACCCCAATGTACAAAAAAACATAAAATTGATACAGATCTTACCGCAGAAAATAAACACATTTTTTTAGCAATTAAGAAATGGGTGGAAACACAACGTGCGGGCGCAAATTTAAGTAACATAAACCTAAATGATATAAAAGTATGTGCTTCGAAGGACAAACATGACGAAAATAAAATCACTTGCTTCTGTAATATAACCACCAAATCCTTAAAGCTAAAAAAATCAACAAATACACAACCTCGTTGGATTTATACTAACTACTATACCTATTTGAAAAGAAAACATTTAAGATTAGATTCCAGAATAACTGACAGTATCAAAAATACACAAGATGGTCATGTGGAGAATTGGGTAAACTGTCTGTTAAAACTAGTTCTGCCAGTATTAGCAACTATTTCGTAAAACTCGATAAAGCAACAAGTATTGACGAAAGTCCTAATAGATCAAGCAGTGTCACAGATGATTCCGTCGATCAACATTATCCTGAGGTCGGAATGTAGCAAGTTCAATGAAGGATCCCATATAAATGTAATTCAATCTATAAAATTAAAAAAATTTGTTCCAGTCATTAGAACAGACAGAGGAACAGACCGAGGTACAGACTTATATTCGATTTAAGAACAACCAGTTACAATATTGCCGAGAATATTGCCCACCACGGCATATACAACGAGTCATAAAAATATAGAATTATTACCAGAAGAAATATCTGAAAATCAAGATAAAGCAATGTCTAAAACAATGTCTAAAAATTTGATTACTTCAAAATGGGCCGCTTGTAAATACAGCTGTGAAGAACGTAGCAGAAAAAAATGAGAAAAGCTTTACGAAAAACAAACATTATTAACAAATTTTTAGGAAATCTTACCAGAAATCCGTTCTGTTATTGATGCTAATATTAACAGCAATCCAAGTATTGTAGATATGTTAAACGACACTCTAAATAGGTTAAATGTGCATAATGATAACTCAAGTGGTAATTTGTCTACTCGCTCATCTTTTACACGTAATACATTTTTGGAAACTTTGAATAAAATTGCCCGTATTAATGAAAATCGGCCTTGCCAAAATGACTTTCAAAAAATTTCTTTATATCTTTTTTATTTAGGAGGGAAGCTTTTGTACAAAACATTACATGCAAATTTAACGAGTATTTTACCTTCTTTGTCAACGTTGTACAGATTTAGAAATAAGTTACAGGATAGAACTGAAGAAGGGCAGTTTGATTTTAAAGGATTGAATACGTTCTTGGAACAAAGAGATTTGCCAAAATATGTATGGATATCAGAAGATGGGACGCTAATTACTGGCAAAATTGAGTACGACCGGGTTACAAATAAAATGCTGGGATTTGTTCTTCCATTAGAACATGGTGTTGCCTATAATTCTGCTTACGTAGCCACATCGGCAGAAGTAATCAATAGCTACTTTCAAACAGAAGAAAAAGCAGATTATGCCTACTGTATCATGGCGCAACCATTGGATATAAATTCCCCCGCTTACTGTTTGGCAGTATTTGGAACAAATAATAAATTTAATAGCTCTGATGTATCTATGATATGGGCGAAAATGATTGCCAAGGCAGCAACTTATGGTATAAAAAATAATGGGTTATTCGTCTGATGGAGATACTCGCCTTCTTAAGGCAATGAAAATAGAAGCAGATTTTCAGGATAAATTGATCGAAAATCAGAAATGGATCCACATGAATAATAACAATAACTTTTTCTGCTTGCAGGATCAAACTCATGTTTTAACGAAACATAGAACAAGATTTTTAATACCAGGAGTAAGGCTACCAATGGGAAAATATGTGGCAACAGTAGAGCATCTCGATACTATTATTAAAGACAGATCTAAAGATAAACATCAGCTTACAAGGTCTGACATTATTTTAGAAGATAAAATGAATTTCAATTCAGCAAGAAAAATAAGTACCAAAGTTGTGCAAATGTTACTTAGTGAAATTGCAAATAGTAATGCTACATAAATGTACTTAAAAGTTATGGACTATTTAATTGCTACATTGATCAATAAAGACGAAAGTTTGCACAATAGAATATACAAAATTTGGTAATCAGTATTTTTTCCACGACTTTGGCGTAAGTGGGTTAAACGGGAGTCACAATACAGCTTACAAGAAAATTATATAACGCTTAATTGCTATACTTGCGTTCAGATAAATGTACATATGCTAATTAAACTTATTGAACTTTTCAATAAGCAATGATCTTGATGCAAAGATGTTCTGTCCTTGGCTCCTCAGCAGTTAACATTGCGAGGCAATGTTTAGATCAGTAAGGTCAGTAACGTCAACTTTTTCTTCTGTAGTGGACTTTAGTATAAAATATATTTTAGGAAGAATTGACCGAATATATTTTATAAACTACGCAATAAATGATTTAAAAAACGCTTACATATTTCCGAGAGAAACAAAAAGACCCAAAGAACAAAACAGTTATACTATTAATGAAGAGATCTTAAAAAATGTGGACATAGAGAAAATAGTAAATACTGCACTACAAGCTGCATTAAAGGATGCAAGAAATTAAGATATTGCTATTCTTTAGATATTAAACAAAGTGAAAATATAAGTAATTCTGAAAACTTAGATCTCAATCTCGACCTCGACTTAAAGAGGGACTTAAAGGAACCAACAGATATTGAAATAGATTCCGAAATTACAAGACACCAAGAAGAACCTGAAGATGGTTTGCAAAAGCAGATATTATATTTTGGATAGTGAAATCAGGGACGCCAATGTAGAAGATGCTACTAATTTAAGAGATTTTTCTTACAAAAATATAAAAATAACAGAAAACAGCCTTTTTCTCAAAATTAATTTATCGCAACATAAAATGGCTATAATAAAAAATCAAGTTACTGTTGGTTACTTAGTGACAACAACGCAAAAGTTAGCAGTGACAGTGGTTTTTTTAAAAAAGAAAGCAAATCGGAAAATAATTTATAGTTTGTATGGCCAGAGAAAGAGGACATTGCTAAAGTGGAGCAAAAGTATATATTTTACGGTCCAATTAGTCCTTTGAGTTTCGACCCATTCCAGCTTAAACGGATTTATTTTTTAAATATTAGCACAAAATATTATCATTTAAGAAATCACCACGGAAATAACTTATAAAAATGTTATATCACGTGGTTATAACTTAAAAAATAATATATGTTGTTTTCGTTTATGTTATTTTGAGCTTTATAATATGATATGAGTCAGCCGTAGACAGAGAACAATCAAGGGTAAGTGCGTGGCATAAACCTTATAAAGTTTAATAACGGCATTTACACTCTGTTGTTTTTTTCTCATATATTAAGATAGTAATTATTCAGAAGTTCATGTAAAAAAACTCCGTGGCCGTATGAGTGAATGCTCGAGGCCAAAAATGTAGTTAAAAAAAAGATAGTAATAATAGTGGTAATAGATTTCACAGAACACAAATAATTACCTAACAATGTATATATATATATATATATATATATATATATATATATATATATATATATATATATATATATATATATATATATATATATATAAGGTATACTTGGTTCTTGGGTTGAACCGCGTACAGAATTAAAACTCGACGTTTCGGCTTCTGTTTTGGAGCCATTTTCAAGAGGTTAAGGTAATATGAAAGGAAATTAACTCTAAGACGTCAATCTGCCTACTCCTTAGAGCGGTGGACAAGGAAAGGTGTTGTTGTAGCTCGATTACGGCGACTCAATTTGCTTTCTCTATAAATCTCGCTGAAGTTGGTCTCTAAAGTCTCAGTGCGTTCAGCCCTGGGAGATGAAGTGCAAAGCTGAAGTATGTGAAGATAAAATAAGCCAGAAATTAGTCACGATATATTCAAAATTTTTATATATTTGTGAGTTTACAATTACCCTAGTTACTAAGTTTTGCTGCTCAAATATACACACACTACCTTCATAATAAATAAGTATTCCTTATAAAAGATGCCCATAGATCGTTTTGTCAACGGCGAAGATTTCGATGTAGTATTCAAAGCAGGGTGTTTACGTAACAATTAAATGCTTGGATTCTTGAAGTTAAATAATTTATAAAACACAACAAACATCTTAATAAGTTTAGCTTTTTATAGTTAGTTCCTGACCATTATGAGATGTTTATAGGAGCGTTTTGATTTGTCATTTAGATAGTAAATTTATGAAGAGCACATAAGCACGAACTCAATCTGAAACTGTCAAATCATCATTCTTGTAGAGAGGTGGATTATATTGAAATGACGCAACGATGCTGCGGTATGTATTATATTATACAGTTTAGCTATTACATTGTGTTGCAGGTGAAAAAATGCTAGAAATATTTCATATTCGAGGCCGGCATTCGACCATAAAAGTGAAGAAATGAGTTCCAGATGACTAACTAAATAAGTTCATTTAGAAAATGTTTAATTGCTGGCAATAATGTAATCTTGTAGTCCATTAATGTAAAAGCCTTTGGTAAAGGCAACACTAATTTTATTATGTATATTAACTGTAATATTAATATAAAGCTAGATGCATTTTGACAATCCTCAGATACGCACACCAGTTGAGCTCTCATTTGAGCTCATCAGTGCGTAATAATAATCAAATGTCTGAACGCAGCCAGTGCGCTATGATAGTGAATTTTCATGAATATGTTTTAAAAGGCAAATATGTCGTTTTAGCGAAATTTTATTTTAACAAATTCGCTAATAGAGCGGTATCGATGGTGAGACTTTGCAAACATTTTTCAAATGACCGCGAATTTGGGCCGTCAGAACCCGAAACCAATTTTTATATACTTATATACAGGGTGTCTCTAAAAGGCCTGTACAAATGCTATGACAGATTCCTTAGGCTAAAATATGAGGATCTGGCGCAATTCACCTTATTCCAAAAGTTGATAGTTTTCGAAATACAGGGTATCGAAGTTATTATTTGTTAGAACTACTTTTTAAATCTCAGTAATAACAGGATTTGCATGAAATTTGGTACGTAGAAGTTTTTCCGGATGAGCAATCCATGTCTGATCATATTTTTGATTCCCACCAGCAGCCCTTTGTCTACATTTAAAGGTAAATAACTTTTTTCTGCCTCGGTATATCAAATTTATCATCGGTAATTTTTATTACCTGATATGTTATCTTCAAAAAAGGTATAGCTTGTAGATTTTGATTTGAGGAGCGGTTTCTACGATAATATAATTTAAGTGTTTCAATGCGTTCTAAAATTCATCATAGAAACGACAACACATTATTAAGTATTGTCATTAGTTACAAAATAGTACTGTCAAACAATTAAATCTGACAAGTAGTTTGCTTTAAAAGCGATCACTTCTTTCGTCAATTTCTCGCTATGGCCGTACCATACACTAACGCAAAAATGACCGATATGATATTAGTTTATGGTTATTGCCAAGGAAATGGTCGGAAATCTGTGAGAGAATATCAAGAAAGATTTTCAAAGAGACACATTCCAAACCACCAAACATTTGCCGCTGTTGAAAGACGTCTACGAGAAACCGGTAGGTTTGTTCCTGCTAAGTTTTATTATGGACGGAATCAAGCTGTTAGAACAGCAAATGTTGAGGAAGAAGTTTTAGAACGAATTTAAGAAGATCTGAATTTAAGCACCAGACAAATTGGTTTGGAACTTGGAGTTTTTAAGGATACAGTGAACAGGACTTTAAGAGAACAGCAGTTACATCCATTTCACCTACAGACAGTGCAAGAGCTTTTACCTACCGACCTAGAATTAGGACTACGCTTTTCTTGTTTTATTAATGAAAATATTGAAAATGATCCAAATTTTCATAAAAATATTTTATTCACCGATGAGTGCTGTTTTACAGGAAGGAGTATGACAAATTTACATAATGAACACATTTATGCTGATGAAAACCGGCATGCAAAACAGGTTTTGAATTATCAGCGTGAATTAAAAATTAGCACGTGGGCAGGAATTATTGACAGATTGATTATAGGTACTATCATATTACCATCTGTCTTAAATGGTTTTAACTAGCATGAGCATTTGGTTAATTCGCCAAATGTATTTGATTAATTTCCAATAGCTGTTAGGCAACATATGTGGTTTATGCAGGACGGTGCACCACCACATTTAACGCCGAACGTCAGTAGTCATTTAAATGACAGATTTTGGAATCGATGGATCGGCAGAGGAAACATTGCGTATGTAAATTTGCCACCTCGCTCACCGGATATAACGCCCATGGATTACTTTTTATGGGGAACACTTAAGCAGTTGTTATGTTTCCGTTGAGTTTAAAATCGTTACCAAATACACGGTGTTCCAAAAAAATTAACTTTGAGGTGTCGCACTTAATTGGACGAGCCTGTATATTTCAATATAATTTTAAATTGTAGCCCTTGTCGACCTACATCATCCTCTGTTATTTAAAATTCGATATAAATAAAATATAGATGGGAAACTCCATGCCGTTAGTCGTGGGACACCTGTTTATTTATATTATGTAAACATATTTGAGACCTTGAAAATGGGTTGCTAGGGTTATATTTCGCGCTGATTTAAAAAAAGTTATGGTAGTGAATTTTCAAAGAAATGTTTTTAATAGCAAACATGTGTGTTTTTTTAAGAAAGCAGGCATCAAATTTGGTTATCAGTATTACCAATATAGTAGAAACAATGTACCATGTTTCATCACAATAACTTTATTGCTTGAAAATGTACAAAAATTTCCGAAAGTAAACTTAAAGTGTTCCGGAAAAAACTGGTTTCTTGGTCAACCTTATAGGTTAATAGCAAATTGAGCTTTTCAAATTTGAAGCCTTTAATGAAAATTCGCTACGATAACGCACTTGCTGTGTCCCGAATTTCTTTTCCTACAAACATGCATTTTATTTCGATGGAAAATGCAAAAATTCAATAACATACGGCGTGTTCGAGTAAAAAAAAAAGAATTTGTTTATCACCAACCACTTATGGGCACCCTGTGATTGTAGAAATAATTTTTAAGATGTAGCTCAAGACACCCTATAATTAATGTATAAAATTGTATAATGACGGATTGAGCTTTATTGATTTTTTACGAAAATTCGACAAAAATTATATATCATTAAACGATAAACTCTATAGCTAAGACTACTGCCAAAGCATCAGAGAAAGGGTCTATTGGAAATAAATTTTCTGGAAATATTTTAGTAAAATGAAGGACAATGATGGTTGAAGCTAACTTCAGGGTTTGTAAAACATTCTTCTTGAGACAGTTTTGTTTTTATAGCCCATATTAATTTCAGGTCCTTTGCCTAAATGTTGGCAATTTTGACGTCTTAATTGTGACTATGACGTTTTGAGGAAAACCCCAATTTATTTTTCTTTAAATGCCTATAACTTTTTTGCCTCTTAACCTACGGAGCAAAATTTTGGCACATAATTTAACCACAACGATATAAACCCGCGTACCCAATTTCGTCGCCCTTATTTTGTTATTTCCAGAGATATAAATTTTTTTTGAAAGAAAACACAAAATTGTCCGGGAAAACCTGAGCCGATTTCCTTAGCTAACGAACTTGTGCAAGCCACTTTCAAAGGGGAGGTATTCACCAAATTTAATCAAAATCGGCCCATCATTTTTTGAGTTATCGTACCTACCGAGCTAAATTTTGGCAAGTAATTTACCCACAACGATATAAATCGGCGTACCCAATTTCGTCGCCCTTATGTTGTTATTCTCACTCACTACGATAATTATCAATTTTGACGTTTTAACTTTCTTGAATCAGATTTAATTAATTAAAAATTAATTTACCTCTAACTTTTTTGTTATTTAACCCAGAGATCTGAATATTTGTACATAGGATACCATTTATAACAGAAATCAGCGTACCAAATTTGGTTGTCCTTGCTTTGTTATTTACGGAGATATAATTTTTTTTTCGAAAGAAAACACAAAATTTTGCGGGAAAACCTGGCCGATTTTCCTGATTAACGAACTTATCCAAGCCACTTGCAAGGGAAAGGTATGTACCAAATTTGATCAAACTGACTGTATATGGGTTCTAGGGGGCCTAGTTTTGCGCTCATTTGAAGAATGAATCGGAATCTCCTCAATAGTGATTTTTTTTTTTAAGAAAATTCACTAAAAATTTCGAGAATTTGCTAAAAGACACTAGAAGTTGGCATAATAAGAGAGCTTATATCAACAGGTGTATAAATGAGATACAAACGAAAATAACATGTCGAAACAGAAGGGGTTGAAAAAACATTGTTTGGAAATAGAACAGGGCTTCTGTGGTACCTACCCCTTTACGAGAATGGCGTGACGGGAAGTAATACTGGCAGTATAGTGTTTATTGCAAAACATTATTACCAAGAAAGCGCAACAATAATAAACAATAAAAGATCGTTTAGTCTATGGATGTATTGCAACCTTGAATTATTTTGGCAATGCCCCTGTCTGTCATTCCTAGTTAAACCCGGTCTACACGTGAAATTCAATGATATAAGCAAACCGTAAATAAGAGTGCAATGTGCAATAGATAAATGTCAATCAGTGGCCTTGACACTTTATAACTTGTATATGAATATCTTACAGAGGCTGCAAGACAATGAGCGTTCTTCAGCTATGCAATTACCTTTCAAATAATATCTGCTTACCTACCTGGCAATAATCCTGTTCTTCTACATACAATGCGCCGGTTTATCTCCACGAACGCAATTTCTAGTATTTATTCATATTAACCTCCGCTAATATGCATTAATTATTTATGGTTTGATATTGTAAACTCATTGATTATGTTACGTAAGAACATGCAATTACAGTGTGGGTCAGAAGAATGAAAACAAACAGAACAATACGGCTACTGTGACAGTAAATGAGAAGCTAATCTGGTATTAGCAAATTTGTAAAACAAAATAACATGGTTATAGTTGAAGGAATAGACACCATTCGTAATTTCGTCAACCTGTATATATATATATATATATATATATATATATATATATATATATATATATATATATATATTATATATATATTTATATATATATATATATATATAAATATATATATATATATATATATATATATATATATATATATATATATATATATATATATATAATTTCATATTATTGGCTGCGGCATCTCAGACCATTAGCACATTTATTTCCAATCCTTCTCGTTGGCTCGCCCAGGAATCGAACCCAGGACCTCTCGCTTAGCAGGCCGGCACCTAGCAACCTTCGCCACGAGGGCGTAACCTGTATATATGTGAACAGATAAAAACTGAAACTAAACCCAGATATGGATTCTCGGGATCCTAGTTTGCACTAATTTGAAGAAATCTTTTTAAAGTACAAGTCGCGGTCTCCTGAACGGTCTCCTTTCTACGAAAATTAGCAAAAAACTATAGCCTGTTAAACCATAAACTTGACTAAAGCTACTGCCAAAGCATCAGAGAAGGGGTCTATTTGAAATGAATTATCTGGACATATTTTAGTAAAACGAAGGACAATGATGATTGAACTGAAACTTAAGGGTTTGCAGAACACTCTTCTTGCGACATTTTCTTTACATAAACCGGAATTGTTTGCCTCAATCTTGCCCATTTTGACGTTTCAAATCGCGACTTTGACGTTTTGAGGAAAACCCCTTTTTTTCTTTAAATGCCGATAACTTTTTCCTCCTTATACTTACAGACCTAAATTTTGGAACATGGTTCACTCTTTATAATACAAATATGCGTACCAAATTTAGTTGCCCTTTCTATGTTATTTCTGGATACATATTTTTTTTTAGAAAGAAAACATAAAATTTTGTGGGAAAATCTGGACCGATTTTCCTGGATAACGGACTTTTCCAAGCCACTTGCAAAAGGAAGGTACGTATCAAATTTGATCAACATATGCCCATTCTTTTTTGAGTTATCGGCTCAGGTTTTCCCTGGAAAATTTAATTTTTCTTTCGGAAAAAAATATATCTCTGGAAATAACAAAGTAAGGGCAACCAAAATTTGGTATGCGTATTTGTATTTAAAAAAAATAGGTCTGTAAGTTTAAAGACAAAAAGTTACAGTCATTTAAATAAAAAATAAAAAGAGTTTTCCTCCAAACGTCAAACTCGCGATTTGAAACGTGAAAATTGCCAACATTTAGGCAAACAAATACGGATTATGTAAAGAAAATGTCGCAAGAAGAGTGTTCTGCAAACACTTAAGTTTTAGCTTCAACCGTCATTGTCCTTCATTTTACTAAAATATTTTCAGAAATTTCATTTCAAATAGACCCCTTCTCTGATGCTTTACCAGTAGTTTCAGTTAAGCTTATGGTAGTGTGTTAGTTAAGTTTATATAAAAAAATCGTTGTTAAGGAGGCCGAGACTTTTGAATTTTAAAAATATTTCGCAAACTAGGTCCCGTAGAATACATATCCAGGTTTAGTTTCAGTTTTTATTTGTTTCCATATATACAAGGTGGCACATTTCTACGGTAAAGCTCAATATAATTGTTATTATACAAAATACGAGAAAAAGTTGTATACGTTAATTATAGGGTGTCTTGAGCTGTATCTTATAAAATTATTTGGCAATCGCAGGCAGGCGCATAAGTCGTTAGTGATGCCCACAATTTTTTACACCTTTATATTATTGAATTTTTGCATATTTTAACGAAATATGATGCATGTTTGTTAGAAAAAAATCGAGACTCAGTAAGTGCGTTTTGATAGCAAATTTTCATTAAATACTTCAAATTTCAATAACTGGATTGGCTATTAACCTACGGTTTGTTGGCTAGGAAAGTAGTTTTTTCGAAAACATTATAAGTTTATTTGCGGAAAATTTTAGTACATTTTCAAAGAATTCGTTATTTTGATATAATCTGGTACATTGTTTCTACTAATAGGTTTACTGATAACCAGATTGATGCCTGCTTGGCTTAGAGAGACATATTTGCTATTAAAAACATTCGCTTCCAAAACGCACTTGCTGCGTCTACACTTTTTATAATTAAAACCAAAGTAGGGGGCTAAAAGCACTAGCAAAGAATTTTTTAAACTATTTTTGGCGACATCACTCAAAATCGTTCTGTACACTTTAAAGAATACACTCAATATATCAATCAGTGTAATGCCGGTGAAGTTGATGTGACACTTATCATATGTAGAATCAACAGTATACAAGAATAATAAATGTGACATCTTTATTTAACAAGGAACTATTGCATTAATCTATAATTTATATCACGTTTTGATCCAAGAAAAAAATATTTCCCATAATCAAATTTAGATATCAGCTGATATCTATAAGGTCATTGTTATGGACATTTTGTTATTGTATTTTTTAATTTCTGTTCTCCTTAGGCAAGTTTCCTTACATTCTTAAAACAATCTCAGAAATATTTGGTTTCGAAGGACAAAACTCTGAAAAATCATTTAAATAACCGCAAAATTTTTATTCTTAGGAATATTTGGTACGCGTGTTTGTATTATGAAGAGTGAACCACGAGCCAAGATTTAGATATGTAGTTTCAAAGACAAAAAAGGTATGGGCATGAAAAAAAGGGGTTTTCCTCAAAACGACAAAGTCACGATTTGAAACGTCAAAATTCGCAACATTTAGGCAAATAACCTGAAACAAATACGGGTTATGTAAAGAAAATATCGCAAGAAGAGTGTTCTGCAATCCATTAAGTTTCAGCTTCAACCTTCATTTTACTAAAATGTTTACAGAAAGTTCTTTAAACTAGACCCTTTCTCTGATGCTTGGCCAGTAGTTTTAGTTAAGTTTAGGGTTTAACGATCTATAATTTTTAGCTAATTTTCGTACAAAAAAATTCGTTAATGAGGGCACCGCAACTTTTCAATTTTAAAAAGATTTCTTCAAATGAGTGCAAACTAGGCCACCTAAAATCCACTTCCAGGTTTAGTTTCAGTTTTTATCTGTTTACATATATACAGGGTGATGCACTTCTAAGGTAAAGCTGAAAATAATTGCTATTAGACAAGATATGAGAAAAAGTTGTATACGTTAATTATAGGGTGTCTTGAGCTGCATCTTATAAAATTATTTTGACAATCACAGCGTGGCCCATAAGTCGTTGGTGAGATCTATAATTTTTTTTTGAACATATATTATTGCATTTTTGCAGTTTTTATCGAAGTATGATACATGTTTGTAAGAAAAAAATCGCGAGGCAGTAAGTGCATTCTGTGAGCGAAGTTTCATTAAATGCTTTAAATTTCAATAAGTCAGTTTGCTATTAACCTACTCGCTGGCTGGGAAACCAGGTTTCTCGAAAATATTTTAGGTTTATTTTCGGAAAGTTTTTGTAAATTTTCAAACAATATGTTATTTTGATAAAATATAGTACATTGTTTCTAGTATATAGGTTATACTGTAACCAAATTGAGGCTTGCTTGCATTAAAGAGACATATTTGCTATTAAAAACATTTTAATGAAAATTCACTTTCATAACGCACTTGCTGCGTCCAGACTTTTTATATATTTAAGCTGTCAGATTTAAGAACCTTATTTAGGTCTCGTTTCAAAATTTCCTTTTGCATTTGTAAAAACAATTTATCAACCACTTATATATTTTGAAAATGTAAACAGATACTTCTATCACATTAAGTACTTCTTACCTTTTCGGTGCCAAAGTTATTTTAAATATTTCAATTTTTCTTTTAAAATTCGCGAAATAATCACATAATCTGATCGGTTGGTAGAATTGTACAAAAAACTGAACAATTTTGTTAAAATTGATTCCTACCTGAATCATTGTTTGCGAGTGTAAATGTAAATATTTACAAAATGAAAGTCTTTAGGTATAGAAGTGTTTTACAAAAAAACAGAGGGTATGCCCTTCTGTTTCATTTGCAAAATTTAGTTACAGCAGTTTGAATTTTCTCTAATTGTGCCACTATTTAATAGCGCCTGTATAGGGCATCTAGATTTTTTAACGAATAATATAATAGTATTAAAAACGCCGTGCCAAAAACGTGAAAACTTGCAAAACATTTAAAATAAAAACGATTAACGATATCAATTGTTTTTTCCTTACCAAGATGCATTACAATCCGATGGAAAATCTAAAAAATGCAATAATAGTAGGGGCGTTCTATTATAATAATAATAACTTTATTGATTATACGTAGTATAGAACATATCAAATTATATAATAACAAATACTACAATGAGTACAAAACACGTGCATACGCAGTCAATACGGCAAAAGGCCAACTGTAATATAAAAAAATAAAATACAAAATATAATACACAAAACATAAGGTGTGTGGTACAACATCAAAACAGTATATAATCACAAGTGACCCCTACAAAAGCAAACAAACTCTACCAATGAACAGAAAGCATTATTCAGCATCAGTTCACTAATCGCTCTCCTAAACTGCTTAAATGGTTGTATATTCTTTATCTTTTCTGGTAGCATATTATGCAGTTTTATTCCCAGATAATATGGAGACCTTTTGCTTAAGGCACACGATAGATAAATTAAAAATGACGTGAATCGCGGAACCAAGGGCACTCGTCACATGACCACAGTGAATGTACCAGCGAAGGTTGCTCTACAGATGAATGCCAATAAATTTTACGGTAGCAAGGGGTTGCAATGTTTCGCCTCCCATCCTCAAAACTACGGGCAGGCCAGATCCCCCACACCCAGCATGAAATCTCACGTAGCCTGTCTTTTCAATATTAACGAGAAGTCTGTTCTGCAAAAACCAGCGTGACAGGCTATCCAAGGCAGCATTGAACTGGGTGTCAATTTTATCCGGATTAGCTGTAATAAAAACGGTAGTGTCGTCGGCATACATAGCGACGATGGGTAACGCAGCCAGATCATTTACGTAAACATTAAACAACACAGGGCCCAATATGGAACCCTGTGAGACCACTTGACTATTAAAAAAAGAAAGAAAATTTGTATCACCAGCGACCAACGAGTTATGCTGCAACTGCCAAAATTATTTTATGAAATGCAGCTCAAGACACCCTATGGTAAAAGTATATAATTTCTTCTCGTATTTTGTGTTATAACAAATATATTGGGCTTTACCGTAAAAATGCGGCATGCGTGAAGAAACAAAAACTCAAACTGACCCCGGATATGAGTTCTAGGAGGCCTAGTTTGCGCTCACTTGAAGAAATCTGGCACAAGATCTTGCGTTGCGAACTATAGATGTGTTTCATCTTTCTGTCCGATTGCTTTTATTCAATAATTTCTTAGAATGTTTTTTTTGAACCGTCTTGTGACGGACATTAAGTTCCTCTGTCTCACCCCAGTTTCTTACTATATTCAGGGCTGTTTTCATTAGACTGGATATTACAGCATCGCGTTTGCCCCGCTTAATGTAGTCATAAGTTTATCAACAACGAGCGACCACAGCAGAGGTGATAGCATTCCTGCTTGAGGACAACCTTTTTGCTGTCGTCACTATTGCGTTGGTTTGATTTGCGGTGACTGTGATAACACGACTTTTTAGCATTGACTCAATCCATCTTAAAATGGATAATTTCACTTCCCTTTCTTATAGGGCCCGCTTGGTTTATTGATATAAGGCGTTGTCAAAGGTGCCCTCTATGCCAATGAATGCGTCGAGTGCTACTTTTTTGGCCACAAAAGTTTTTTCTGTACCCCTCACTAAACAGTGCAGGAACGCAAAGAGGGAGTCATGGAGGAGGTTCTGCGGGGAGATTACCAATTTGTCCAGCAGCGCCAGATCCACAGGATTCTCTCCCGCGACCATGTCCAGGAACTGGGATCGATGAAACGACCAGATGATTCCTTTACAGAATAACGGAAAGAAACCTTAGAGCTCTTAGCACACATACACACACTTCCCAGATTGTCTGGTCCTTAGCAGTAAAAATGTCCCGCCGGCCGGGGGTCGATATAAACGCCCTCAAAGGAAAGATTGGCGGGTTGCTCGGAAAATAAATACTCCACCGCCAGGTGGAATGTGCTGTAAAGCATTTGCAGCCATTCAAGTGGAGGATGAGGTGTCTCCGGTTCTGCTACGGAATGGATTGGAGGCTCTCCCCCCATTCGTCATCAGGCTGTATAGGCCAGTCTGGCTTTGAATTATATTCCATCCAGCTGGACGGTGATTAGAGGTACAGATTCCCAAATTTGGACGTAATAACCTCCTACCCAAATCGCTGAGACCTCTCAGTGTTACTTCATTCCTCCTAAAGGGACTGGAAAAAATTCTTGACGGGCAAATTAGGGGGAATGTCTTAAACAATAACCCCCGCAATATTCACCAGTAATCCTACCAAACTGGCAAATCCACTGAGTTAGCACTCAATAACCTCGTTGAGAAAATCACGCACTCCCTTGATAACGGAGAGATAGCGGTAGCTGCGTTTCTCGACATTGAAGGAGTATTTAACAATGCACTACCTAACTCCCTCTACAAAGCTGCTATCGCTAGAGGGGTGGAACCTGCCATTTGTGTCTGAATCGGTAGCATGTTTTCGGACCGTTATTACCTCGGTGCAGGAGGAGGTGATCAGCTTCAGAACTGAGAGTGCACGCAGGGGGGAGTATTACCCCCCTGCTTTGGTCCCTCTTTCTGGGCGATTTGCTGGCTAGCTTGGGGCTGTGGAAGGTTAAGGTCCAGGCATATGCGGATGGTCTTGTTATAATGGTTAGAGGTAAATCTGAAGACAAGCTTGCAAATACTCTTCAAGAGGCACTCAATGTAGTGAAGGATTGGTGTCGGAGGGAGCAAATGTCTGTAAACTCCCGCAAAACGATCATTGTTCAATTTACCAGAAGAAGAAAGTTGGACAAATTAAAACCACCTATTCTTATGGAGGGAACGATTCCATTTATGGAACAAGCGAAATGTCTGGGGGTTGCCCTAGATAAGAAGCTCAACTGGAATGTACAGTTGAAGAATGTAATCCGCAGGGCCCTGTGGACCTGCCGAGAAATATGCGAAAATAGCTGGGGAACAAGTCCCCAACAGAAGTACTGGCTCTATGTAGTGGTTATCAGACCGGTAATAACATATGGAGGCATAGTTTGGTGGCCTAAGGCAGTTCGTGGTATCGCGAGGGCCAAACTGGCTTAGCTACAAGGACAAGCTTGTCTGATGATAACGGGTTCGATAAGCACCGCTCCATCAGCCGCTCTGGAGGTCCTCCTAAACATTCCACTGTTCACATTTGGTTGGAGAGGGAGACTAGGTGGACAACGTACAGATCAACACAAACGGCCGACAGCATGGCGAAGGAAATCAATCTGGGAGTGTCCGGATCCTCGATGACATTGAGAGTCATGAGGTTCTTGGAATGAACTTTGACTTGGTTCCTACTAAGACCGGTAGAGATCTGTCTCTCAAGACCGTACTTCGGAAAGGGAGGACTGGGAACGAAACCAAACGACCCTATTGAGAGCCGATTTCTCCTGGTATACTGACGGCTGCAAAACCGATAGGGGGAGAGAAGGCGGCGCATATGGGAGCAAAACCGATGCTAGATTATCAACTAACCTCGGAAAGTACGCAACCATACACCTGGCAGAAATGTATGCCATAGAGATGTGTTCAAGGGAAATGATAGAAAACCAGTGCACACACAAATCGATAACAATATATTCAGATAGCCAAGTTGCAATAAAGGCACTTGGTTCCTACCGTTGCAATTAAAAAACGACATGGAGCTATAAATCTGCGCTCAACGAACTGGGCAGCTGCAATGAGGTGTCGCTGGTCTGGATACCGGGTCACTCGGATCATGATGGCGATGTTGCGGCCGACACGCTTGCCAGAAGTGGTGCGCAGAGGGACTTTATCGGACCAGAACCCGTGCTGGGGATAACAGAATGCACAGCAAAACACACCTTAAAGACCTCGACAGAAAGAATGACAATCCGGCAATGGCAAAATCTGCCAGGATTAGCTCACTCTAAGGCCTTCATAAATGGCCTGTCTGAGTCAAGGGCGAAAAAACTTCTAGGGCTAAACAGACAACAACTGAGTACTCTAGTCGGCCTGTACACAGGACACTGTCGCTTGCGTCAGCACATGCACCGAATTGGAGTCTATCAGGAAACTGAGTGCCGGCTATGTATGGAGAGTAATGAAACAGCAGAGCACGTGCTGTGTTCGTGTCCGACTGCAGACAGGAAAAGACACCTGCTCTTTGGCAAGACCCTACGATCACCCAAAGACTGCCATCCCTTGCCCACTGACGTGCCGTTGGTGACCTCTCTCTTTTATAGATATCTGTACGGACACTGCTCAGAGGAGCTTTCTTCCATAGCTCCTACACCTGCTGCCCCCAACAGATATACAAGGGGAACAGAGCGAATGCACCCCTTTACTGTCCAGGTCACCAGACATAGAACATCTTGTTATGCCCACACTTTTGTCCCGAGGACTTCCAAATTGTAAAACTCCTTGCCGGCAGATGTTTTTCCTTCTCCTCCGCACGTCCAAACCTTCAAGTCCAGAATTAACAAGTTGCCTCTATCTTCCTTGTCGACACCCACGGTACGATAGTATGTAGGCTGTAAGCCCTCGTGGTGTGTTATTAAAATATATATATATATATATATATATATATATATATATATATATATATATATATATATATATATATATATATATATATATATATATATATATATATATATATTAAAAAAAAGACAAAGCTTGCACCAGCAGATCTGGATCAACTTTCGCGCACAAACATTATCGACCTCTGCAGGAGGCTGCCCTTGTTGGGCGAAATACAAGACTATTAGGGATGAGCCACAATAGACCTGAAAGTCGCAGTGGGGAGACCGTTATGGCCCACTCATAATTTAACCTAACCTAACCTAACCTAAACAGTGTAGTGGATTTGCCCGCCTGATAGGCGAATTTTTGTACATGGTGCGATAGGGTTTCTCTTCTAATATATTGCTCTAATGCCTTCTGCATGATCTTTGGGAGAAAGGATGTGAGGCTAATGTGGCGGTAGGACTTTGCTTCGTCCATAGGGCGATGTCGTGTTTTTGGCACAAACACCACATTTCACTCTTTCCATGCGGCGGATCTCTATGCCATAGCAAAAGTTCTGAATATTCGTTGCAGGTGGGGTTTTAATATGTTAAAACCCCGCTGTAGCAAGGCTGGAAATATGCGGTCTCTGCCAGGGAATATATAAGGGTCCATTAATGTTTAAGAGTGTACTTGCCATTCTTTTCCAAACTCTAACTATTTTTCTCAACCCTTGATCAGCTGAGCTGCTCTGGTCCATGCTATCTTCTATATTTGTGAGTCTGGAAAGTGAATCTGTAGGAGAACTTTAGTGCTTTCTTCTCTGCTGTTTGTATATTCACCGTTTGTCTTTTTAAGTAGACCTATGCCCTTTGTATAGAGCTTTGGCAGTCCATCTATCTCTTCATAAAACTGGCACCAGATTCTCCTTTTGGATCGTCTAAGATCTTTGTTATATGAGGTTAGAGCCTGTCGGTATTCAGCCCAATGACCAGTCCTTTTTCCCTTATCATCCCAGTTCCCTTTCAACCAAGGTTGGGCTGCCTTACGCTTAACAGGACAGCTGTAGCATTTTTATACATAAAGGAAAATCTAAATTCAATTTCTCACTTTAACACCTGATATATTTTTATTTTTGACTTTTAGATTGGTGTAAGTTTGACTAAATCGTAATATTTTGGTGCCAAGGATCAGCTACTGCCTTGCTGTCCATTCCTTCCGGACCAACCTCTATATAAACGTTCGACTATTAGTAACAGCCTTAAGATATGCATAAGGTTATTTTTGTTAGGTGTAACTCGTTGCAGTTCAATCGGGAATTAGTGACGAAAATATGAATAAACTAAAAAACCATGCTTGTTATAACTGTTCATTAACAGTTAGGTAAATATTTTAAGTTGCAAATCTACTAGTTTGTTTGCTTTAAAACAGATAGTGACTCATACACAATATACCTAAATATATCACTTAGTGTCAAATAAATAATTGTTTTTATTATTATGATTATTATGATTATTATTATTATTTACAAACAAAAAATAAAACAGTATACCAACTTCTTGTGACAATGCTCAAAGAATTGAAGATTAAGATGTAAGAATATTTGCACTGTTATTAATATAAGGTAGATATAGTGTAAGTACATTGTAAATAGTAACATTAGATGGAAACCTAAATGTCTTTCCAAATGTTATCCTCCACTATCCGTGGTTCTCTTGTTCGTGTAAAAGTGGCCATAACAAAACCCATGGTCCAATGTGTCCCTGTTTTCCCAAATAATGAATTGAAAAAAAAAGATGATTAAAAACAATACAAAAAAAAAACAAAAAAAAAACAAACAGAAAACAGAGAAAAGAAAAACAACTTATAACAAAAATTAAGGTAGAATAAGGTATAGAAGTATCTTAAAGAATGTAAGGTAAGATTTTGGCAAAAACAAAAACTAAACATAATGGAAACTGATTTCTGACTTGGAGTTCCAGGTAAAAAATAATGATAATGGTGATAATAAATATAAAAATATGGTAACTTGAGCGAATGGCAGTTTGCCGCAGCCAAACACGTAGAATAAAAAATTATTATTATTATTATTATTATTATTATTATTATTATTATTATTATTATTACTATTATTATTACCTTTATTGCAATAAACTATACAGATTTATTCAATAAGTCTAAGAGTTGTGTTGAATATGTAAATATTGTTGCGTTTTCTCCGGGTTCTGGATAAGTGAGACTTTTAATTTTAACAAAACAACTTTATTTACACTCTAAATATGGATACAATAAAATTTCTAGAATGTCTCTCTCACAAAACACTTCATTTACTGGCCTTACAAATTACTACTCTCAACAAAAGTCACTAATCTGGTACTACAGTCACTACTCTCTTAACACTTTACACTGCTTCAAGTCACTACCACATTCTCTTACTGAACTGAACTAACTGTCGGGCTGGCTTGCTTTCGCTTTTATATACTCGCCGTACCTTCCCCTTCTTTCTGGAGCCTTCCATTCCAGAACGTTCCAGGACCTTCTTTTACTAGAAGGTTCTGTGAATACAGATCGGTCCCGTGTGTATACAGGGGGATGTGTATACAGGATGATCCAAATGTGGTCACCACTCCTATGTTACACAAGAGGTGTTTCTCGAACTATAAGATCTCTCTGCGTATACAGGGTGTAAGGGTTCTCTGCGTATATAGGGTGTATATACAGGGTGTTCGGAATGTGCAGACCTCAGTTATCCGTTCCGACGGGGTACAAGTTGGTAACTTCGTTATTTCTGGTCCTAGAGGGTTGAGACTTCGCCTGAGAGGGGTCACCCCAGGCACCCCCAGAGGGGTGGGGAGGCGGTGTTGCCAGATTGTGCAAAAATTCCCAGATGTTGGGGAAATTCTGGAGATGTGGCAACACCGCACCTACGTCTATTGAAGTGCTTTGTAACACTGCCCCCCTCCTTAAGACTGTTCGTCCCGAACAGTATTTACCGGCCGCCAACTTGGGGGTTCGTTGCCCCGATAGGGACTCAACCTCTCTATGTGAACAACTTTGGGTTTAGTTCTTGGAGGCAGCTGGATTCTGTAGACTAGGTCGTTAATTTTCTTAGTCACCAAGTATGGCCCTTCCCATGGTTTCTGAAGTTTGGGACTGAGGCCCTTTCTCCTTGTTGGTTGGTACAGCCACACTGCATCACCTTCCTTGAATGTATGGGGTGTTGCTCTGCGATCCAAGCGCATCTTCATCCGGTCACTGCTTAAGAGGAGCCTATCTCTGACACATCTGTGTATAGTGCGCAGTTTTCCTTCTAGGTCGGCGACATACTCAGGTAACGTAGCTAGGTCCGCTATGTCCTCGTTCGGTGGTGGTCTCGTCATGTCGATTGGTAACCGCATCTCTCTGCCGGTCAACATCATGGATGGAGTGTAGCCGGTAGATTCATGCTGAGAGCTTCTGTAAGCTAGGAGGAACAGAGGTATCAGCTTGTCCCAGGTTCTCTGATTCTCGTCGACAAACATAGCAAGATACTGATTGATGGTCCTGTTATGCCGTTCTACCATGCCGTCTGATTGAGGGTGGAGTGGCGTTGTTCTCGTTTTCTTTATGCCTAGCAAGTCCATTAGGCTCTTCCAGACCTCTGATTCGAAATTCCGGCCCTGGTCGGTGTGAATCTCCAAGGGTACGCCATGCCGTGATATGACGTTTTCCATCAGGGCTTCTGCTACGGTCGTTGCCTCTTGGTTGGGGATCGGCGCAACTTCAGGCCATTTCGAGAAGTAGTCCATCGCCACCATTATGTACCTGTTCCCAGACTCTGTGATGGGAAAAGGTCCTGCGATGTCTACGGCAACTCTCTCCCACGGTGTACCTGAGATGTACTGCATCATTTTTCCTCTGGATCGGGTCTTTGGTCTATTCTTTGAAGCACATTGGTCACACCTTTTGCACCATTCTTCCACGCTTCTTCGGCAGTTTATCCAATAGAAGCGGTCTCTCACTCTGGCAAGAGTCCTGTTGACCCCAAAGTGGCCTCCACTTCTACTATTGTGTAACTCTTGAAGAACACTGCTTATGCACTCACTTGGCACAACGGTCTGGTATATACAGTCTCTACCATCGGCAGTTTCCCATTTTCGAGTGATCATGTCATTCTTTAGACACAATGAGTCCCATTGTAGCCAGTAGCCTTTAACCTCCGCCCCAAACCGGGACACATCGTGCCACTCAGGTCTTTTCCCCTTTTGTAGCCATTCTCTAATATTTTTCAAGTCTGGATCTGTCTTCTGTGCGTCTCTGATGTATTCAAGATTTACGTCTAGATCGGTGTTATTCTCCTGTCCTGCCACCAGTTGTTTGATCTGATGAGTTACTTTGTCGATCTCTTTGTTCTCTTGTCGCTCGCAAAATTTACATTCATGCACTGAACATGGTCTTCTTGACAGGCTGTCTGCATTGGCGTGACTTCTTCCTCTTCGATGTTCAATCCGGAAGTCGTAGCTCTGCAGTTTCTCTATCCATCGTGCTATCTGTCCTTCGGGATTTCTAAAGTTCAGAAGCCATTGCAGAGCAGAGTGATCTGACCTCACGCGGAATGTTCTTCCGTACAGGAAGCTGTGGAAATGTTCGATGGATCTTACAACTGCCAGCAGTTCTTTCCGGGTTACACAGTAATTCCTTTCTGCTTTTCCGAACGTTTTGCTGAAGTAGCCTATCACAACTTCTTCTCCGGCTTGGAGCTGCGAGAGCACTGCCCCAATGCCATACTGGGAAGCATCGGTGTCCAGTATGAACAGTCCTTCGTCCTGAGGATAAGCCAGTATAGGAGCAGTGAGAAGACGATGTTTGAGTTCTCTAAAAGACTCTTGGCAATCTGGTGACCAGATGAACTCAACCTTATTTTCAGTCAGGCTATGCAGAGGTTTCGCAATGCTGCTGAAGTACTTCACAAAGCGTCGGTAGTAGCTGCAAAGTCCCAGAAAACTTCTGACCTCATGTTTGTTCTTCGGCACAGGCCAGTCTCTTACTGCCTTTATTTTCTCTGGATCAGTTTCTATCCCTTTCTCAGAAACGACATGTCCGAGGAAATTCACTTTCTTCTGGAAGAGGACGCATTTCTTGGGATTGAGTTGCAGATTGGCACCTCTCAGCCTGGAGAAAACCTGCTTCAGATTCGACAGGTGTTCATCGAAAGTCCTTCCAATCACCATGACATCGTCGAGATACACCAGGCATGTTTCCCATGTAAGTCCTCTCAGCACTAACTCCATTAGTCGCTCGAAGGTGGCAGGAGCATTACATAAGCCGAATGGCATGACCTTGAATTGGTACAACCCATTCCCGGTTGAAAAAGCAGTCTTCTCCTTATCGTCTTTATGGAGTTCTACTTGCCAGTAGCCACTTTTCAGGTCTAATGTAGAGAACCACTTTGATCCGGCCAAAGTGTTCAAAGTGTCGTCGATCCGGGGCAGGGGATAACTGTCTTTCTTGGTGACATCATTCAGCTTCCTATAGTCCACGCAAAATCTCATAGTGCCGTCTTTCTTGGTGACCAAAACTACTGGGGACGACCAAGGACTATTAGACTCCTCAATCACACCATCTTCCAGCATTTCGTTAACCATCGCCTTGATTTCTGATTGCTTGGCAAAAGGCAGTCTTCTCGGTGGCTGTCTAATTGGTCGTGCGTCGCCAGTATTAATTCTGTGTTGCACTAGACTCGTACGACCTGTGATTTTATCTTGAGCGAAAATATCGGCCTCCTCCAATACGAACTTCAGGGCCATTTCCATCTCCATGTCGTTCAATTGGCCCCAAGAATTCTTGAACCGCTCTACCATTTCTACTGGCAGTCTTCTGTCTAATGCCGTGGGTGTCACCTTTCTTGACAACGTCACTCGGTCAATGGGCTCGCAAGTGGCGATAACCTCACCTTTCTTCAATGTGACCCTGTTAGTTTGCACGTTAGCCACTCTTATGGGTATTGTCCTCTTCGGGTCTACTAAGCATCGTGCGACGAGGGCACCATCATGTCTATCTTTTAGGGGCTCCGCTATGAGAGCAGACATACCATCAAGTTTCTTCTCTAGTCTGGCTCTGACAATCTTCTCACTGTTACCAGGAATCCGTGTATCCTCGTCGACAATAAGTCTCACCCTGGGATTAGCTTCGCCTGCTGTTGGAGATAAATACAGCTCTTCGTTACCGATTTTCAAGATCTTATTCTGGAAGTCTACTGACAGGACATCGAAATCTTCCATTAAATCCAGGCCCAGAATAAATTCGTCGACGATTTCTGCGACGACAGCCCTTACCTGTAGCTCAGTACTGCCCAGCCTAATGAAAACAGTGGCCTCTCCATGCACAGGTATCCTATCTCCTTTTGCCGTCTCCAACACAGGCTGTTTGTTGGTCGTGAGTGCGGACCTGTTTGGCAACATGTCTGGACGTACAACGGATCTAGTAGCACCAGTATCGATGGTGAAACTGCATTGTCTTCCGTCTATGCTGCCAGGTATAACGAGGCTCTCGCGGTAGCGTCGGATAGTGGAGACCCTGACCTTGGGGCCCTGGGTCTCGCATGCCACGTGTCGCCCACCTACACTGGCGTCAGGTCGTTTTCCCTGATGGCGCTCCCTGTTGGTATATTCTTGTCTTCTGCGAGCCACCTGTTGGGTTTGTAAGCACTGCCTACTTATGTGGCCTTTCCTACCACACTTGTAACATTCTATGTCTGACCAATCTGCTTTCGTTTTACGTGCTCCGACCGTTGCAGTGAGCTTGCTTATGGCTTCCTTTATAAACTTTATTTCTTGCCTAAGTTCCCCAGTCGTGTCTGAAAGGTCCTCTTTCTCCTTCACTTCGCGCAGCCTGTTGCGGCGAGGTTGAGATGCATTCTTCGCTGCTTCAAATTCCAAGCCATAAATTACGCAGTCCGTAAGTGTTTTGAACCTTCCGAGCCTTAAAGCTTGTTGCATATCATTATCAAGTACCCCATCGATGAAGGTCTGGACGGTTATCTGGTTGACAAATTCTTCTGGGGCTTGGGGATATGCCAGTCGCACAAGTTTCTCCACTTCGGCACTGAATTCTTGCAGAGTCTCATTTGGCTTCTGGACCCTTGACTTTAGTTGTGTCTGGTAGACCTGGCTCATGTACTTGTTACCATATCTCAAATCTAGGGCCTGTATCACTGTTAAGTAGTTTTGCTGTTTCGACTCCGGGATGTTCTGGAGGATCTCTAGGGCTTTACCTCTAAGCGAGAGAATTAGAGCAGTTGCTGCCTGTTGTTCGCTCCACCCATTGCTGAGAGCTGCCGCCTCAAACTGCCTCCTGTACATGGGCCACGATGTTTCTCCGTCAAAAGTCGGCGGCTTCAAGGTTCCATGAGGCTGCTGCACGATTGGTATACCTTCTTCCGGACGATTTTGAACTGGGGACATTCCAGTAACTCCTCTTGGTTGAGTTCTGTCAGTCTGGCCCATCACCTGCTCTGTCAGTTCTCTATGTCTGACTTCTGTGCCTTTCATCATCATCTTCATTTGTTCTTTCAACCCCTCCACTTCTTCCCATCGTTTGTTCCAATCCTTTACATTTTCTGTTACATTTTCTACTTTACTGTTCACATTTTCTATTTGTTCGTTGATCAGTTCAATTTCCTCTTTTACATCGACTCTCATATTGTGAAACATACTTCGGAGGTCTTCTTTGTCTTCTAGTCGTCGTTTTTCGTCTTCTTCGCGTTGCTTCTTGAGTTCTTCTTTATCTTCAAGACGCCTCTGTTCCTCCTCTTGTCGTCTTCTCTCGTCTTCTTCGCGCCGTCTTCTTTCATCTTCTTGTCGCCGTTGTTCGTCTTCTTCGCGTTGCCTCTTGAGGTCTTCTTTATCTTCTTGCCGCCGTCGTTCCTCTTCTTCGCGCCGTCTTCTTTCTTCTTCTTGTCGTCGTTGTTCGTCTTCTTTGCGTCGTCTTCTTTCATCTTCTTGTCGCCGTTGTTCGTCTTCTTCGCGTTGCCTCTTGAGGTCTACTTTATCTTCTTGCCGCCGTCGTTCGTCTTCTTCGCGCCGTCTTCTTTCTTCTTCTTGTCGTCGTTGTTCGTCTTCTTCGCGTTGCTTTTTTAGTAAGTCCATCAACTCTTTGATTTCAGCCATCTTGTCGTAGTCAGTCGATCTGGTGTTTACCATTTACAGCTAGCTTGCTTGTTCACTTCTTCACTCACTTATCCCACACTTCTGACACCAAATTGTTGCGTTTTCTCCGGGTTCTGGATAAGTGAGACTTTTAATTTTAACAAAACAACTTTATTTACACTCTAAATATGGATACAATAAAATTTCTAGAATGTCTCTCTCACAAAACACTTCATTTACTGGCCTTACAAATTACTACTCTCAACAAAAGTCACTAATCTGGTACTACAGTCACTACTCTCTTAACACTTTACACTGCTTCAAGTCACTACCACATTCTCTTACTGAACTGAACTAACTGTCGGGCTGGCTTGCTTTCGCTTTTATATACTCGCCGTACCTTCCCCTTCTTTCTGGAGCCTTCCATTCCAGAACGTTCCAGGACCTTCTTTTACTAGAAGGTTCTGTGAATACAGATCGGTCCCGTGTGTATACAGGGGGATGTGTATACAGGATGATCCAAATGTGGTCACCACTCCTATGTTACACAAGAGGTGTTTCTCGAACTATAAGATCTCTCTGCGTATACAGGGTGTAAGGGTTCTCTGCGTATATAGGGTGTATATACAGGGTGTTCGGAATGTGCAGACCTCAGTTATCCGTTCCGACGGGGTACAAGTTGGTAACTTCGTTATTTCTGGTCCTAGAGGGTTGAGACTTCGCCTGAGAGGGGTCACCCCAGGCACCCCCAGGGGGGTGGGGAGGCGGTGTTGCCAGATTGTGCAAAAATTCCCAGATGTTGGGGAAATTCTGGAGATGTGGCAACACCGCACCTACGTCTATTGAAGTGCTTTGTAACAATATGTATTAACATAATCTTATACAAGGTTGGAGCACCCTATTTCTGGCCTTAGTTTTAAGTGCATTAAAAATTAACGGTAATGAAAGTTTCTGTATATCATCAAAACTATTTATTGACGCTAAGAGATTTTTGTCATCTGTCATATTTTTCAAGTTATGACGTAACAACAAATTTTTCGAAAACGCCGTAAAACGTATCAAAACATATAGAAAGCATAATTTGGGAACAACATTTTTTTGTCTGTCGTTCTGTCGGTCTGTATGTCTGTCTGTTTGTAGCCACGATACCTTTAGGACGAATTGAGATATCGTCTTCAAATTTGGTATACAGTTAGCACTCGACAAACAAACGATTCGGATTGTTTTTGGGTAAAATCGCTTTAGCTGGTAGGTGATGAGTGGGGGTGATTTGGTGAAAATTGACATTTTTTCGTTAAAACTCGAGTAATAGATATATCGTTTTGAGATTTATTTATTACAAAACTTTTCATTTCATCCACCACCTGGTGTACTGTGCTGAAATTAAATTAAGAGTTGAATGTGTGGGCGTGGAATATTGTTGAGAACAATATCGAATATTTTTTTTTGCTAAAATCGCGGAAAAAGTGTCAAAACATACAGAAAACGTCTTCTACGTATGTCTGTTAATATTTAATATCCAGTTAGCACCCGACAAAGGAACGCTTCGATTTGCTTTTGGGTGAGATCGGTTTAGGGGGTAGGGGATAGACGAGGGTTGATTTGGTGCACAGTGACATTTTTTAGTTAAACCACGAGTTTCAGAGGTTTATGGGTACGGGAATACGAATATTTTCTTTGTGGTCAAGTCATGAACCCTAAATTCATTTCATGAGAATGTCTTTCTGGGGAGAGTAGATTATCACAGATATGTGTAAGTTAGATTCAATTTTCAGCACTATTTTAGTATGCTGTAATGAAGCTCTTCAATCAGATGAACTTAATTTTTCTTATGGTTACTTTTTGTAATAAATTTTAAAGCCTTAGCATTTTTGAATAGAAAATAAATGGAGCTTTTAAATAATGTATCAAAAGCCCCTACTTCCTATTTAAAAATTTGGGGATTGAAACTGTTGCCCAAAGAGGGTTGAATGTAGTGGTGAAGTTTTCATGTTGCATGATGTCATTTTAGTGAATTTTCTTCAAAAAAATTCACTAATGAGGTGATCTCGACTTTTGAAAAACTTTCTTCAAATGTGCGCGAACTCTTCTCTTCTTCTTCAATTATATATATATATATATATATATATATATATATATATATATATATATATATATATATATATATATATATATATATGTATGTATGTATGTATGTATCACACCGATAACTTTAAAAAAAAGCCGATTTTGATAAAATTTCGTAAGTAAATGCTTTTTGTAAGTGGCTTGGATAAGTTAGTTAGCCAGGAAAATGACACCAGTTTTTCCAGGAAAATCTTATGTTTTCTTCTGTAAACCTAACCTCCGGAAATAACAAAGCTATAGCAACTACATTTAGCAAGCTAGTTAACGTTGTAAAAACCGAACTCTGCACCACAATTTAGGTCTCCATGTTGAAAGGAAAAAAAGTTATAAGCAAAATCTTAGTGCCACTAAAAGTCAGAGAAGCCTCAATACCAAAATATTATATGCGTTAAACAAAATCAATTAAATAATACAGACAACGTTTATCTTCTCATGGCGCAAAAAGTTTAAGAAGTACCCAAAAGATAACTTTGGGAATTTTACAATTTTTCTCCGGTAAATGTCAAACTGGAGATTTAAAACGAGAAAATTAATATAACTATCGCGGTTTATGAATGGAGAATATTGCATAAAATGTGTATTAGAATGTTCTATATTTATGCTTATCTTCTCATTTGTTAAAAACCAAGCGGTTTTGTATATTATCGTATACCAACTTCTTTATTTATTGACGTTCTATATCTCGTGAAACGATGCAATGCACTGTCTTCAATGCCATCTTGTATTTTGGCATTTTTCGATAAAAATTGTAGCTTTTAGTTGGAGCGACAAATTTGTCAAGATATTTTTTCCATTTTCTCATATTCTTATTATATCCAGACAATAATTAATTACCCAGTTAACAGTTAACTGATACGGACCAACAACCTTCTGCTTCCGCTATGGACAGATATTTGTTTAAAAATTATGTTCGCTCAACTCGTTACTAAACTTCTTAATTAATTATCGTTTATTAAAATTGTACGTATGCATTTATATATATATATATATATATATATATATATATATATATATATATATATATATATATATATATATATATATATATATAAGCTTATTAATATAAACCTTTACTATAATGGTGGTTAATTTTTTTATCCAATATTTATACGTTTGATTTTCAAGAACAAATTATCTCGAGTAAAATACACTTCTATGCCGATGATACCCAGCTTTACAAATCCTTTCCTGTCGAAAATGCCTTAGACGCTATAGCAAGTTTAAATGCAGACCTTGATAGGTTAGTCAGGACAGTAAAGAAGCATGATCTTGAAATAAATGTCAATAAGTGTTGCGTACTTTATTTTGGCAGGAAAGTCAGTAGGAATAGGGTTTGTTCTCAAAATATTGATATTTTGATAGATGGGAGTCGCTTGGAGGCAAAACAATCTGCAAGGAATCTTGGTCTCATAATAGATAACAATTTAAAATTTTTTGATCACGTCACTAATCTTCGTAGAGCTAGCTTTGGTCTATTGAAATCTTTTTATAGCCACCGAAATTGCCTTCCAGTGAAAGTAAAAGCTCTCTTGGTAAACTCGATGATTCTCTCGCGCTTTAACCATGCTGATGTTGTGTATGGACCTGCCCTTGACAGTTGGGATCGGCAAAGAATAGAAAAGGTTTAGAAGTCATGTTTACGGTTCATCTTTAATCTAAAAAGAACAGATCGTGTTTCCTATAAGTTAAAAGAACTAGATTGGTTGAATATGAAGAATCGCTGAAAAGTACATCTTCTTTGCTTGACTCACAAGATTGTCCTCGGGGCGGGGCCTGATTACCTACATCAGAAGCTCTGTTTTCGGAGACAAATACATTCGCTCAATACAAGACTCGATCACTTGTTTGCCATACCTAAATATTATACGAGCCAATATCGGGGGTCTTTTTCCTATGTTGCACCACATCTGTATAATAAAATACCTTTTAAACATACTTTATGTTCTCTGCCAGGGTTTCGGAGATATGTTACAGATTTTTATAAAAATAGTCAGTTTGCGTAGTGTAGTTATAATAAATCATATTCATATTTAGGAATTCCTTTCTTTCAGCTAAATTTAGGGCGCACAATTGTCAATGTTTTGTTATATTGTTTTGGATACTAAGGCATTTATGATTTGTTTATTTTATAATTTGCTTATTTTGTAAATCCTACATTTTAAGTTATCTTTTAAGGGTTAAGAGGAAGAAAATTGTAAAATTAACTTCGCCCTAATAAAGACCTCTTATTATTATTATTATTATTATTATTATTATTATTATTATTATTATTATTATTAAATTGACCTATGTTTTAAATTTTATGCCATGAAAACATTCTGGTAAGAACAAAATATATCTTGATATTTGTAATCTACCAATTTAAATTATGGAAGTTATAACCACTGATACTTCGTTATCAAGAAAAAATAGAGAAAACTAATTTATTTTGCCAAACTAGTGATTATTTTTAATTAGACTTGTTAATTAAAAGCCACCAGTAGTATAACGTCTCAAAACTTTATGGGTATACAAATACAAATATTTTCTTTATCATGGGCCCTAAATTGATTCCTTGAGGATGTCTTTCTGCAGAGAATAAATTATCACAGCTATGTGGATGTTATGATTTAATTTGCAGCACTATTTTTATTACTGTCAAAAATCTTTCTGTAAATAATTATATCTTGGCTGATGTAGTTTTTGTGTAAATTGCTTGGATAGGTTCGTTGTCCAGGAAAGTCAGACCAGTTTTTTTTTTGTAAAATTTGAAATATATGTTCAGCAAATTCAGGTACTTTTTCAAACAAAGAGTTAGTTTGATGATCTAATATAATGGTATAATATCTACAAAATTTGATGTCTTTCTTAAAAAACATATTTAACATTAAAAGCAGTTCTATGAAAATTCGCTGCCATAACCCACTTGCTGCGTCCAGACTTTTATCACTTGTTTTTTTTAATTACATGCGACGTTTTACCAGGTTTTTTATCATGAGGATTACAATTTACCACCAAAATTCGATTTTTTTATTGTTTGCATTTTTCAGAATTAAAATATTTATTTTTAATTGTCTATCTATTATTTGTGGTTCTATGCGTGGTGTATGTAATTGTAATTTACTTGTTTTGACGTATCTGTGGTCTGTAGCAAAAAGCCAATAAACCTATTATTGTGATTAGTAAAGGAATGTCTCAAATAAAATTTAAATAGTGTCATTAACTTATTAACGACTCTTAATTACTAAAGAAATGGATTTTGCCTCACTATTAGCATTGTTTACCAAATTATTTATGCTTGTTGTTTGTTGAACTCACCGGTATAATACTGTTGATGGTGAGTTGTATGAAGAGGTGGAGAAGAAGGTATAAGTGGAGTGTGGTGCACATCATCATCTGCTGTTGATCACATCATAAACTTCATCATCATCATGGTCCGCCACTTCACTATCGCCCTCAGCCGTCGTCGTCGTCTTTCTGCCCGTCCGCGCCACAGCGAGACTCGCGAGACACTGGCCGTTCGCTCCTGCACGCCTGCTGCATGCTGTCTTGCAGCTAGCTGAAGCTGATGGTCGATGGTATTCTTGTCTATCGTAGATAGACACTGCTTCAGCAGTAGACTTCTTTAAAAAAATCACTAAGGGAGACAACTCGACTTTCATATTTTGAAAAAAATTCTTCAAATAAACGCGAACTAGGCCCGCTAGAGCACATATCCAGGGTCAGTTTAACAATTTATATATATATATATATATATATATATATCTATATATATATATATATATATATATATATATATATATATATATATATATATATATATATATATTATAGATATTTTTTTAAGAAACGCTGAAACACGTCAATTTTAATATTGAGAGGGACATGTTTTGACATAGAAGTTAACTTTGTCACATTAACCCCTTAAGGGTGGTAATAACAACCATTATATTTCAAATAGGGAACATGGGCCGAGTGTTACATCATTTGAAAGCTCTTTCTTTTCCGAATTTAGCACACTAATTTTTTTGGAAGTTTTATCAGCTAGTTTAAAAATTATTCACAGTTGAAGATGCAAAAACGCATTTCACTCATTCCGATAAGAAATGTGCTGATAGTCAATGTTTTGTTGGTTTGTAAACTAAAAATTGACTATCAGAACATTTCTTATCGGAATGAGGGAAATGCGGTTTATTATTTCAGTTTATCGGTCGGTTTGATACTTGATAATACTACCGAAAATTAATTTCAGAATGGTGTATTCTGTAGAAGAAAGAGTTGAATTATTTACTCTCTTTTCAAACACGATGACTGTGTCAACTGTACGGCAAATTTGTTTATTGAACGACATCCGAACAGACATGTTAACAGAAAATACATTTTGGAGTTAGTTGCAAAGTTTCGACAAAGTGGTTCAGTAGCCAACAAAAAATGGGATCCTGAACGTGAATTTCCGGTTAGGAATGAGACTACTGAGATTAAAGTTTCAGGACAAATTGCTGCAGATCCAACTTTGAGCACGAGAAAATTGGCCACTGTTTGAAACATCGAAAGAAGAACTATTCAGCGAATATTGAAGCATCATAAATTTCACCCGTTTAAAACAACAACTGAATGAAGATGATTTTTATCGGCGGCTGGAGTTTTGTGAAGTTATGACTGCACGAATAGTTGATAACAGGGACTTTCTGTTCAATATATGTTTTTCAGACGAGTGTACGTTTTTATTAAACTCTACAGTCAATCGTCATAATTGTCGTTATTGAGCAGATAATAATCCAAGAAATTTTCACGAAGTCCACACACAAACTCCACAGAAATTGAATGTCTAGACTGGCATTTTTGGAGACCGTTTAATCGGACCAATTCTTCTTGATGGCAATTTGAGTAGCGAAACGTATTTGGAGTTACTAGAAGATATCGTTTACCTTCTATAAATTGACATTGTTGAAAATGGTGATCGCTATCAAGAAAATCAATTAGTGTTTCAACAAGATGAAACCCCTCCGCATTTTACACAACGTGCTAGGGAGTTTTTGAACAGAGAGTTTCTAGAGCAATGGATTGGGCGTAGAGCTGTTATTGAGTGGCCCCCTAGATTACCGGGTTTAACTCCTTTAGACTTCTTTCTATTGGGCCATTTAAAGAGTAGAATTTTCGCAACAGAACCGGAGTCTCTGGAAGAATTACGACGACGCATTGTTGAAGAATGCCGTCTAATAACTCCACGTATGCTCTAGAATGTCAGAGGTCGTTTTGAACAAAATTTGTACTTTAGTATGGAAGCTGGTGGTCAACAATTTGAACACTTACTTAACTGAATAAACATTTTTTGACGTTTGGCTTTGTTTTTTAGTTTTTTTTAACGAAAAATTGACTAATTAGTGCATTTCTTATCACAATGAATGAAATACGTTCTTGCAACTCCAACTGTAAATAATTTTTAAACGAGTTGATAAACTTTCAAATGATGTAACACTCGACCCATGTTCCCTATTTAAAATATAAGGGTTGTTATCACCACCCTTATGGGGTTGATGTGACAAAGTTGAGTTTTATGTCAAAACATGTCCCCCTCAATATTCAAATTGACTTGTTTCAGCGTTTCCTAAAAAATAATTCTCTGAACGCAAATCGGTCTGTTTCGTTTTCAATGCGCCACCCCGTATATATATATATATATATATATATATATATATATATATATATATATATATATATATATATATATATATACATATATACATATATATATATATATATATATATATATATATATATATATATATATATATATATATATATATATATATATATATATTATGAGACAAACTTAATTCTCGGGTTGAACCGCGTTCAGGATTTATTAAAAGTCGACATTTCGGCTCCTGTTTTGGAGCCAGTTTCAAGAGGTAAAGGAAATATGTAAGGACACTCTAAGGACTCAATCTGCTTACTCCCCAAATCCCGCTGGACATCGTCTTTAAGGTCTCAGCGTGTTCAACCACAGGCCTCAGAGAGATCTGGGGTTGAAAACACTGACATCTTAGAGACGATCTCCAGCGAGATTTGGGGAGTAGGCCCCGTAATCGAGCTACAACAACCCAACCACGTTTGTCCACCGTTAGAAGGAGTAGGCAGATTGAAACCTTAGAGTGTCCTTACAATTACGTCTTGAAAATGGCTCCAAAACGGGAGCCAAAATGTCGACTTAATAAATTCTGGACGCGGTTCAATGCGAGAACCAAGTATGTCTCACACTAAAGACCGCGGAAATCTTTCCGATTATATATATATATATATATATATATATATATATATATATATATATATATATATATATATAGTCAAACTCGTCTCTAAGAGAATTAAGTTTATGTGCTCTGTCACTTCTATGGTCACAGGCATCTTGTAAAAGTATGTTGGTAACAGCAAACACTCTGGACTTATATTTCTAGAATGAACCACAAGTGACAGGAACGATGTAGAAAGGTCTAGAATCTCTAAGAACAGTATAAATAGTTGAGCCACACATAGAGTAAGTGAGTTCAGTAGCGAGTTGTGTTGATGCAGAATAAGTGATCATAGAAGGCAAACAGTGAAATATAGTTCTATGGACATTTGTAATACATGAATATTTTAGTTGATGTATTTATGGTCGGGAAATAGCTGGTTATAATAAATTAGTAGTTTAAAAAGCTGTTGAGAACCTTAAAGTATATATATATATATATATATATATATATATATATATATATATATATATATATATATATATATATGTATGTATCGGCCGTTTTACTACAATCTTGCGTCTAGAGATTTGATATTTTTTACATTAGGAAATCAATTCTTATACATCAATAATAGTTTATAAATCTTATATCGATATAGATTATGAATATTTAAAAACCAATTCATCAAGTATGAGCCAGAGCTATCTCAAATAAACAAATATAATGTGGCAGCTGGTACGAGCTCATCATCAATAACATTAAACAGTTCAATTTAATGGGCAATACAATATACCTCCATAAAAATAACCAGTGAGAAGTATAGATTACGTATTTATAGAGATATGGGTAAAAAAGTTGACGGTATAATACGCACGTAGTCTTATAAGATGACAGGTTCAAACAAGATAGGCTTGAGCTTTACTCTGTACCCGGCCATAGAGTATATCTAGTGTGAATGTTCGTTTTATGCGAACCTAAGATCTAAGATAAGTTTCCATGTCCTACATGACCAAGGGTGGTGTAAATCATGTATGCAGAGTATCCAAATTTTTGTTGGGTATTATGTTTATAAGTAGAGATCTAAGGTTGTGTTTTCACAATACCATTTGTTTGTGAAACTAACGATCCCAAAATTAAAAGTCACATGGCACTTTTTGTTTTTAAGCCAGAGGGTGATTTTAAAAATTTGTCATTGATGGCCACCCCTGTATCTCCTAATAAATCTTTTTCCCTCGTTATTAAAACTGATAATCTACTCTACAAGGAGTATTAAGTAAATATGTTACACATATGTTCTAGTCGGCAAAATGAAAAAAAAAAAAAAAACCAGAAAATATATACATATATAAATAATAAATAATGTTTAGATAACATTGCATTGTTAATGTAGTGAGGCTTTTGGCCAGGTTCTTCGTAAACGCCTCTCGTTCAGAGACTTGTCCTATGAGGGGATTCTCGTGGTCGGGCACCTTTGCGTTATAATTTTGGGCTTATTTTCGAATCTGTTCATGCACGAATGGAATTTTGAAGATCTCGATATAAGGCAAGGTTGAAAACGTACCATGGAGCGTCTACTATTGAGGAAGTATTTTGGCTTGCTGTCTTTGTATAATTCGGATATTTGTTGATAAAAATCCATGGGTGTTATATCGGGACTTCGAGCACACAAATGAACCGGCCCATTGTTACAAATAACACGATTATTAAAATTTTGGTACAAAAATTCTTTGACGGTCTTGCATTGTGAGCTGCACAACCGTCTTGTTGGTACCAAATCTCGTCTAAATTATCATGAACTCTTCTAATTGTTGGTAAGACATCATTTATCAATAGAATAAGATACCTTTCCCCAGTTGAATTATTTAAAAAAAAACGACCAACAATGAAGTTACCTGAATTTTTTTAAAATTAACTGTCTAATCTACAACAAAAAATATCAGTTTTCTTTTTCCAAATAAGCCGCACCAAACATTAATACCAAATCTGTCTTTCTTCCTTTAGATGGGGATTTTCATTTGCCCAAAATAATGCCTATTATGGCGATTATACACACCACAATTTGTAAATCTGGATTAATCAGTCCATATTATTTTCAAATGAAAATTTTCATCTTGCTGACATTGTCCTTGATACCATCTGCAGAACTGAAGTCGCTTAGGGTAAATGTCAACATTTAAGCCTTGTACGATTGTAGCTTTGTATGGGTGGTAATGACTTTGTTTTATTACCCGGTGTACCGTACTTTTTGGAACGTCGATTTGTTCACCATAAAATCGAAGAGATTGCGGAGGGTTTTCGTTTGAAACCTGTAAGACGGCATTATTTCTTTCTTCATTTCTAGGCATTGGTAGTTTCTTTGCGTGGAAGCTGTCGTCGTTCAATAGATTGGTCACTAACCTGCGAAATATTTTGTTGTTGGGTTGTCGTCTTTCTGGGTAGTTGTTTTGATATGAATGCAGCTGCCTCCGTATTTCGGTTAGAACGAATATAACATACCAACATGTCAAAATGGTCTTCATTAATGAACATATTATTGAATAATATTTAAAATAAACAGGAAACCTACTATTTAGTACAAAATTTAAAGCAACGTGTTGAATACACCTCAAATTGTTCAGATAATTAAGAATGACAGTATTCTTAATTGTCGCGATAGTGTTATATCCATAGCAACCTTTCTTCTGTTGTTTTTCAGTTGACTTACGTTTAAAAATCAAACAATTTTCAAAGGCGTCTTCGTAAATCATTAATCTGTTTTTTATTGAGTTCTGCTAGTAAATTTAGTTATTTACTAGGTTTACCTATTTAACTAAATTATAAATTTTTTTTAGGATAATGTTGTAATGTAAAATATTATTTGTAATAATGGGCGGATTCATTGGTGTGCTCAAAGTTCCTATTTTTTTTATCGTGAATCATTACGGAAAATTATGTTAAAAGTAGAAGTCTATTGTTAGTCTCCATGGCTCACTGCTTTTTGAGCACTTTGTTTTTGTCATTTGTTTTCTGGTATTCGAGTTCATAGCCTACTATCCTCAAAACGGCTTTTCTCAAAATTGTCAGTGCAATTACAGGATTTATCAAGCATGTTGTACATCATTGGAAAGCTCTTTTCACAGGCTATCACCTGAGCAAAAAATCCAATATGGCTGCTATAATAAAAACAAACGTTGATACCTGTAGCTCAAAAACAAATGAAAATCCAAAGTTGAGAATAGCACAAAAAGATTGCATTGCAAAAGGTGTCCTTGTGCAAGTCTAAGCCATCGCAGATCAAAGCTTACTTAGATACTGAAGGAAAAAGAAATCGACAAATTTTGGTTTTTTCAAAATAACTCTAAAACAAAAAGAGGCAGGGCAAAATACAAGTGATATTTTGAACGAGTATGAAATTATACAAAACATTGCTAATTTAACCGTCTCCCTATCTATAATAATAACGGAGAGAGCAATACATTCCCATCCAGTTTGGGACACACTGTGTGTATATATATATATATATATATATATATATATATATATATATATATATATATATATATATATATATATATATATATATATATATATATCCAGATCTCTCTGAGGCCTAGGGTTGAACACACTGAGACCTCACAGACGATCTCCAGCGAGATTTGGGGAGTAGGCAGATTGAGGCCCCGTAATCGAGCTACAACAACCCAACCTACCTTTATCCACCACTCTAAGGAGTAGGCAGATTGAGGCCTTAGAGTGTCCTTACATATTTCCTTTACCTAGCTTTGTCCACCACTCTAAGGAGTAGGCAGATTGAGGCCTTAGAGTGTCCTTACATATTTCCTTTACACACCTTTGTCCATCACTCTAAGGAGTAGGCAGATTGAGGCCTTAGAGTGTCCTTACATATTTCCTTTACCCACATTTGTCCACCACTCTAAGGAGTAGGCAGATTGAGGCCTTAGAGTGCCCTTACATATTTCCTTTACCCACCTTTGTCCATCACTCTAAGGAGTAGGCAGATTGAGGCCTTAGAGTGTCCTTACATATTTCCTTTACCTCTTGAAAATGGCTCCAAAACAGGAGCCGAAACGTCGAGTTTCCATAAATCCTGGACGCGGTTTAACCCGAGAACCAAGCATGTCTCATATATATATATATATATATATATATATATATATATATATATATATATATATATATATATATATATATATATATATTCGATTGATGTTGAGCCGTGTGTGTTGCTGTGTATGTCCTCTGGTATAAAATGCAAAAGGTGTGCGATTGAGTTGGTGTTAATTCAAGTGACCTACACAAAAAGTTTCTGTAAGTACACCTGTATATGATAATTGTACTCTAGTGTCAGGGAAATCATCATAGAGTAATGGATAGCAGATTTAAAGTGTAAAAATTGTTCCGTTTAATTGATGTTGGAATTTAACCTTCATGAAATAGGTGAAGATAAGGTGTAGATATCTCAGATAGTTTTTCATTGAAATATAAGTTAATATATGGTTTTCCTGTGCTCGAATAATTAATATTACAAGTTAAAGAATGCATGGTGAAAATGAAATTAGCAATAATCAGTTATTGGAAGCCTTGAACGGGCGCTTAAATGAGTTGGAAAACAAATTGTTACAACAAGTTGGGGAAACAAATAATAGAATTAAGACACTGGAATCAGAGAACACATTGTTAAAAAACCGATTAGAAATAATAGAAAGGAAGCTTAAGAAAAATAACATTATTATTTTTGGGATTGATGAGGTCGAGCATAGAGACACGGATTTGAGAGATTTTATGTTGGCAAAGTTCAAGCGAAGTCTTAATACTGAGTTGAGTCGAAATTCAATTAATGATACTTACACGGTTGGAAACGGCAAAAACGGGAGCAAACCCATTGTAGTTGAGTTTGCCTCATTTGTAGACAAACGCTCAGTTGTGTCACAGACTAGTAAGTTAAAGGGAACGAACATATATAAACGATCTGACACGTCAGCAACTTAGTGAGCAGAACATTCTTAGAAAGCACCTTAAGGTAGCTAGGGAAAGGAATCAGAAGGCTTATATGAGAGGAGGTATACTGTATATTAACGAAAATCGCTATAAGGCAGGTGATTTGGACGACATTGAGGTGTTTGAGAACGCAGAGGAAACCGCTAGATCAAGCAGTGCTCCGACTACACCAACTGTAAATCAGGGAAGTGGGGGCGAAGCCATTGAACAAAGGGATGTATTAATTAACACATCAAAACAGTCACACGTAACGTTGTCAAGAAGATTTTAAGGAGTAATTCGACTGATACTGGGGCCAATAAGCGGAGTGGATCAAGTATAGCATCCGGCAGCAAACAAGTGTCAAGGGTTAAGTAGAGAAACTCCCAGAATATATGTGTCAACAGGAGGCAAGCTTTGTTTTCTGTATAAGTTTCTCATTATTGAAAAAAAATTGTATGTTCGTTATTTATAGGATTATATACTCTGTGTATTTTTGTGCTGCCGCTTTTGTTTCAGAGATAAGTGGCGGTTATTTGTAGATTTTATTTGTATAACATCGAACTTGTGTTCACTTCTTGTCCATTAGTCTGTGTGAGTATTGATTTGTGAGGTGCCTGTATTCTTGTTTAGAATGGATGATTTTGTGAGAGGTAATTATTTGGACGGATATCAAACAGCAACAGCCGAAACTGCGGACGAGTTCAAGGCGCTTATAGGCTGCACCCAGTTAGATAATTTCAGGGTTTTCCATATGAATATTCGTAGTTTGCACAAAAATTATGATGAATTAAACATTCTTTTTACAGAGTTAGAATGCGAGTTTCAGTGCGTGGTTTTGACAGAGACATGGCAACTTAAAGATCCTAATTTGTATTCATTGATGGGCTATGAATTACTTTATAGCGGTGGTGATATGAACCAGAATGATGGAGTCGTAGTATATGTAAAGAAGGACATTGCTCATAGGCATCGGGTAGTAAGACTGGCAGAGATAACTGCTGTGGAGGCGACCCTTTGGTTCGGTGGCAATGAGTTTTCAATACTCGCTATCTACCGACCTCCTTCTGCGGATATTAAGAGTTTTAATATGGTGATTTTGCAGTATCTGAAGCGTCGGCCTAAGTCACAACAGATCAATTTGGTTGTGGGTGACATCAACATAGATCTTTTTGGTAATAGCAGTGATATGCACGAGTATCTGAATATTCTATCATCTGAGGGTTATGACTCCCTTATCAACAAGTACACACGAGTATATAAAGATTCTGGCAGTTGTTTAGATCACATATTTGCCAGGGTTGTAGGTGGCTGCTGCAGTTTGTACCCAATTATAATGGAGTCGTGTGTAACGGATCATTATGCTACCGTGCTACAGGTATCATTTCCTGCGGCACAGAAACATGGCGAAACTCAAAAAAGTTCATATAGACACCGCACCAATATGAAAAAACTAAAGGACTTGCTTATCAACAAAGACTGGTCTTGTATCTATGTTGCAGATGATGTTGAGATTGCTGCTGAGACTTTTGTATCAGATTTGCGAACTATGATTGGACACTGCATGGAGACGTACAGGTGCCGGACATGGGGGAAGAAAGACTGGATTACCAGGGGCATTGTTATATCGGTGAATCAAAAAAACCGAATGTTTAGGAGGCTCAGGATGCAACCAGATAATCAGGAACTTGCTTAGCAATATAAAGATTATCGAAACAGACTAAATGGTATAATAAGAACGGCCAAGAAGGAACATTACGGTAGGATCATTGACAGATGCAAAAATACTTCTAGAGGTTTGTGGAATATAGTGAATGATATTGGCGGAAAGACAGCAGCGAAGGCAGGAATCACTAAGCTTCGAGATGAGCATGGATCTATCCTAGAGACTGATCTTGAGATTGCGAATCAATTTAATAAATATTTTTCAAGTGTGGGGAATGATTTGGCAAGCAGGATATTTGTCTCCAATAAGTTGGTGTCGTCTGCGCGGGTGAGTCAGTCTTTGGTGATATTGCGAACAGAAGAGGATGAGATTAAATCAATTGTGAAGGCACCCGGGTACGACGGAATAAGGGCAGAGACACTGAAAGGAATAATGGATGAGATTGTCACTCCTCTGACTTTTATTATAAATCGGTGTATAGACGAGGGCATATTCCCTAGGGCTTTTAAAATGGGTGTTATCAAACTTTTATTTAAGAAAGGAGATGTGCTGGATACCGCTAACTATAGACCGATATCACTGATTTCCAGTTTTGCTAAAGTCTTTGAGTGTCTCCTGAAAAAACGCTTCGATGGTTATCTCGATAAATATGGATTATTATCTGAGAGGCAGTATGGCTTCAGGACAAAGACATCTACGCAGGATGCCATAATTGAACTGACGAGTAATATATATCACAGTCTGGATAACACCAGACCTTCATTGTGTGTCTTGGTGGATCTAAAAAAGGCATTCGATACGGTTGATCACACAAGATTGCTCGAAATACTGGAGAAAATTGGGTTTAGGGGAAGACAACAACAGCTCTTACAAAGCTATTTGTCTGACAGATATCAGGTGGTGTGTGTGAATAGTGTTCTGAGTGATGTGGTAAAAATGAACTGTGGTGTTCCGCAAGGAACCATTCTAGGACCCTTATTATTTAATATTTATATAAACGACCTTTTTTATGTTAGATTGTTAGGAAAGATAGTTGGATACGCGGATGATGCTGCTATATTTTATAACGCAGAATCATGGGATATACTCAAATCTACAGTTGAATCGGATTATAGAAAAATCCTGGAATGGTTTCAAAACCGATAGTGTAAATGCGGCGAAGACAGTGTATATACCATTTTCATGCTACGAAAGGAACTTGCCAACTTTTACCACCTTGGAAATATGTGATGGCATGAAGATAAAAAGTGTGAAGCATGCGATGTATTTGGGTGTTACTATAGATTCACACATGAAATGGGAGCACCAGATTTTAAATGTAACTAAAAAGATTCGCTCTGTGATGGTAAAGTTTGCAGTATTGAAAGAGATGCTACACATCAAACACCTGCGGACTCTGTATTATTCTTTAGTGGAGAGTCATTTACGATATGCTATAATAGCTTGGGGTGGTGCTGCAAGGTGTCATATATCTCAATTACAGATTGCTCAAAATTGTCTCATCAAGGTGATTTATGGTAAAGAACGCACATATGCTACGGATGTTTTATACGCTGAGACAAAACTGCTGGGTATTAGGCAGCTATTCTACTTTAATGCTGCTGTATACCAGCATATTCATCGATGTGAATTGAAGGAGTTGAGTCACAACTATAATACGAGACACTGCGCACACGCATCTAAAACAGAAAGAGCTAGGAAGACAATTGCACAGCGTTCCTATGCTTACCTTTGCGTAAGAATATATAATTCTATACCAGCCCAAATTCGCCAGCAGCAAGGACTTCGAGGTTTTAAAGTCGGTTTAAAAAAGTGGATAGTTGGACTAGATCGTGAAGTAATCCACAGGGCCGTGGAGGTTAATATGCGGGTGTAGTGGTCTTTCCTTTGTATTTTGTTGTTTCTTGTGCCTGGCGTCTGACCTGTGGGGCCCGCGCATGTGTGTGTGTGTGTGTAGGTTACCCATAGTGTGGCTTAAGACATTTGGTAAAAGAGATTTTATCTATAGTCAAAAAGCATAGTTATGTTTTTTTATATTTTCCGCGAATCGCTGGAGTTCGTCTGCAGTTTTGGTTTTTGTTTGTATTTCTTTACAGTGTCAGAGTGTGCACTAGCTTATCTTTAGAGAGAATGATGTTACAAGTATCACCAACAAGTCTTCGACTTAGGTGACTTTTAACGTTATTGAACAACCAGGCTCTTGATTAGCCTTGTAAGTTATTTTGTGAGAAATGTATATTTGTTCAATTTTGTTCAATCAGGCTCTTGATTAATCTTGTAAGTTGTTTTGTAAAAAGAGGTATATTGTTCAATAAATTATTATTATTATTATTATTATTATTATATATTAACACAGATCTCCACATTAGTGAATTTTTCTAAGGAAATTCACTAAAAGTGTACACCTGTCTATATTTTTTGTTCGTATTGTTGTCATTTCTTATCAGAGGCAGATAAAGAATCTCAAAGGCACTGCTTGAAAAAAGCCTGGACGCAGCAAGTGCAATATGGTAGTGATTTTTCATAGAAACGATCTGGCACAAAATATTTTATTATAACTTTTTTTCTTGTAACATAGAAATCTGAATTTTGGTGTGTAGTTCACTTTTTATATTGTAAATCTACCTACCAAATTTGGTCATCATAGCTTTTTTATTTTTTGAAATAAATTTTTTATTCGAATGAAAACTCAAAATTTTTCCGGAAAACCTCGTCCGATTTTCCTCACTAACGAACTTATCCAAGCCATTTACAAAAGGAAGGTACAGGCCAAATTTTATCAAAATCGGCCTATTATTTTTTGAGTTATCGGTGTGATATATATATATATATATATATATATATATATATATATATATATATATATATATATATATATATATATATATTGAAACTGTCCCCGGATATGGGTTTTAGGTGTCCTAGTTTGCGCTCATTTGCAAAAAATTTTTCTACGAAAATTCACTAAACCATAATTTGTTTATTATATTTTAACAACATAATTTCTTTAAAGCCTTTATAAAAATGTCAAAGTACGTTCAGTAACATTATAGTGACAACGGATTATGATTTACTGGGCCCAAATCGCTGGACCATTCCATAAATAAAAGCTTATGTATGTACTCTTTGGCAAATAAACTTAGCAAAGAACGACACAATGGTTTATTGGAATTTAAACGTTTCAACATAAATAAAATATGATCCTGAACATGCCGTATTTATGTTGCATATTCTGAAGAGTCTAAACGACTTGGCGCCATGAAGTGGTGGACAAAGGTACTTGTAGAATTTCTGCACTTACCAAATAATCGATTTAATCTTCTCAGGAATTTATATTCTTCTTGAATGTCTGCAACTGTTGAGGTTGCACATGTTAAATGTTACACATACATAGCAAATCTTACATAAATTTACATGACTTGCGTCTCTTCAGAATTTATTGCCTCTTTTCCACACATTTGTTTTATTCTTGTCGCTGAAAATCCTGCTGCAAGTTAAAAAGTAGGTACAGTTGCATTTATCAACTTCTGCATATTTTAAAATTGTTTGCTATTATTATTATTATTATTATTATTATTATTATTATTATTATTATTATTATTATTATTATTATTATTATTATTATTATTATTATTATTATTATTATTATTATTATTATTATTATTATTATTATTATTATTATTATTATTATTATTATTATTATTATTATTATTATTATTATTATTATTATTATTATTATTATTATTATTATTATTATTATTATTATTATTATTATTATTGATATAAGCGTTACACTTTCTCAGTATTACTATTGGAAACCTTTTGACCGACCCTCCGTGCGCGACGTTGGTGTTCGGCTCGGTGGATGGGGATGAAATTCATCATATCCCATTATGCTGATATTAACATTACAGTCTGACTTCCGGTGCTCCAAGACAGTAGATGTGTTTGAGGTCGTCACCTAACTGAGGAATTTTCGGACTATGCGACATGTTTTCAGCAGAACCGCCCTCTGCCCCATGTTGAGGATGTTATTTGGTAATCCGAGTTCCCTTAGATTTCCCATGAAATTTTTGGTGACTATTCCTCCACCGACATTACGAAAGGATATATAATAATAATAATAATACATTTATTATCGATTTTCACAGCATACAAGCTACATTGGATTTGTCAGCCTTTTACAATAATTAATTTTTTACAACATTAAAATATTCATTTAACGTATAAAAACAGTGGTCTGATAGAAAATAAGAAACTTGACTTTTAAACACCTTAATATTTTTGATACTTTTTAAATCATTAGGAAGATGATTAAATATTTTCAATCCAATACAGTTTGGAGAGTCTTTTATCATCTTAGTTCTAGCATACGGAACATAAAAGTTACAAGCCTGTCTGGTACTGAAGGTATGAACATCACTGTTTAGTTTGAATTTATCACCATTTTATAAAACATATATACACAACTCGCCAATTATTGCTTCGAATGTCCAATTGTGCGTTTACTTTATTTTTTTTTTACTGGTTGAGATGAAAGCAAACCTACCCCAAGTTTAATTTTGATAAAGACTTTTTTTTAAATACAGTTTCAAGTATTTTTAAAGTACACCTCATCACAGAAGCCGTCGAACGTCATTGAAATAAAGTCGCAGCTAAAAAAATTCATAGTAGGCTGATCTGTTTGAAAATTGAGAGCCTGTGATAAATTTTATTTCTAAACATTTTTCTTAATAACTTTTTGCGGTATCTTCATAAACGAATGTAGTTTACTATTAATACATTTCATTACATCAGTTATAAACCACTCTGTATATTAATTGATTTTGTTCATTTTCTCAACATCTCAGTTTCAGACAAAACACGAGCGGTTCCCAGAATATAATATTCTAATTCGAAATTTTTTTATTGTCATATATATATATATATATATATATATATATATATATATATATATATATATATATATATATATATATATATATATATATATATATATATATATTTGATAAAATTTGGCATGTGCCTTCCTTTTGTAAATGGCTTGGATAAGTTCGTTGGTCAGGAAAATCGGACGAGGTTTTCCGGGAAAATTTTGAGTTTTCAATCGAAAAAATTTCTATCTCAAAAAATAAAAAAGCTATGATAACCAAATTTTGTAGGTAGGTTTACGATATAAAAGGTAAATTATACACCACAATTTAGATTTATATGTTACAAGAAAAAAAGTTATAATAACATATTTTGTGCCAGATCATTTCTATGAAAATTCACTACCATAACGCACTTGCTGCGTCTAGGCTTTTTTTTAAATTCAATCATTATAAATTTGCGCTCACCTGAAGAAATTTTTCCAAAAGCTTTTTATCATGACCTCTTTATTAGCGAATTTTCTTAATGAAAATTGGCTAACAGAGTTGATAAATTAAGCTCGAACAAAACCTCTTAGAATCCTAATCCGAGGAGAGGACAAATTTTGTGTATATATACGCAAGCTGTCCTACGTAAGAATCGATAAAGGTGCTTGTAGAATACCCGAAAATGTGACGATTTAACCCAGTTTATCTCAATACCAATTTGCACCCTCAAATAATTATAAGAGCTCAAATTTGAAAAAAAAAAACAATTAGTATCTTGAAAACAGTTTGATTTACATTTTATCCAAAGCCAGCTGATTTTCGGTTGTCAGTCAAAACAATCCCAGTAATAAATATAAATCCCTAACTAAGAAGGGATATGTAAGGCTAGAGGAATTCTTGCAACAATTAGAACCGTAGACCGGTTTCGCTCTCATTAGAGCTCTTCAGTACGGCATACTAATTGTAGCCAGCCTTTAAACACTAAGTGAGTGGTGGACGTGCCGCCACCTAGTTGCGGAACCAAGTAGTATGTTGTCACGCCAGCTCCAAATAACACAAAGTGTTAAAAAAATAGAGACTGTATACAACTAACTAACAATTTAGAAAATTGTCAGCCCTGGCCCATTTCGACCCCAATATAGGGACAAAGTATGTAAGACTAGATGCATTTGGAGCTGGCGTGACAACATACTACTTGGTTCCGCAACTAGGTGGCGGCACGTCCACTACTCACTTAGTGTTGAAAGGCTGGCTATACTATAGCCGTATTACTTTAGGTGTATTTTTGCTACAATTAGTATGCCGTACTGAAGAGCTCTAATGAGAGCGAAACCGGTCTACGGTTCTAATTGTTGCGAGAATGCACCTAGCCTTACATACTTTGTCCCTATATGAAATATATAGAAATGGGCTAGGGCTGACAAGTTTCTAAATTGTTAGTTGGTTGTATACAGTCTCTATTTTTTTAACACTTTGTGTTATTTGGAGCTGGCGTGACAACATACTATTTGGTTCCGCATATAGGTGGCGGCACGTCCACCACTCACTTATTGTAAGAAAGAATATGTTTATTCAAGCTAATGAGTCAACAAGTCTTCCTGGTTGAATAATCTAAAAATATTCAAGTACCAAATTAATATTTGAGGAGTGTGCATTCAACAAAACAAAAAGACAGTAGATGTAATGAATCGAAATAAAAACTATAGTCATTACATTAAACAAAATTTATGGAATTTATGGTGGCCATAAAACAACATCCTTATCTGCAAAATCCTTTTAAGTGAATCGTATTTTATGCAGCAGCGATTTATTTTTATAACCTTTTGTAAACACCTGTCTTGCTCATACAACTATCCGTTCAAGTTAAAAATGCCACATTTTATAAAATCACATCCTTGTTGAGTTATGTATGATACAATGTTCTACATCACCCACCTACATGGTAAATGCATTATGAATTCACACTTGCATCAACTATAGATAAGCAATGACTTTTTAAATAGATATTTAGTCATCAGGAAAATTTGCTTTACTCTTGCAGTCTCTGATTCAACTGGATTCCAATGAAATCTAATTGCGTCCATGGTCTCGTACTTACTTAAGGACAGAAACTTGTGGTTTTTAATGTGAAGAGGTTTTAAGCTGAAGCTACGAAGTTGTGACATCCTCAACGTAATCTAAAGGCTATGTCACCTTCTCGTGCAACCATGACTCCATGTATCCAGCTTAACAGAAAATAACTTTTCTTTGCATTATAAATTCAAAACTTCATAAATGGGGCAAAGTTTAATATAATCTTCTTTTTGATCTGCTTTTTAGCGTATTTTGAGGAGAAAAACTTTTATAGTGGGGTAACGACTTCCGTATTTTCGATTTTTTTTAAATAGGCGCCAATTCGATTATATATATATATATATATATATATATATATATATATATATATATATATATATATATATATATATATATATATATATATATATATATATATACAGGCTGGCGCATTGAAAACGAAACAGACCGATTTGCGCACAGAGAATTTTTTTTTAAACGCTGAAACACGTCATTTTTAATATTGAGGGGGACATGTTTTGACATAAAACTCAACTTTGTCACATCAACCCCTTAAGGGTGGTGATAACAACCCTTATATTTTAAATAGGAAACATGGGTCGAGTGTTACATCATTTGAACGATCATTCTTTTCTGAATTAAGCACAGTAATTTTTTTGAAAGTTTTATCAACTCGTTTAAAAATTATTCACAGTTGGAGTTGCAAGAACGTATTTCATTCATTGTAATAAGAAATGGACTAATTAATCAATTTCTCGTTTAAAAAAACTAAAAAACAAAACCAAACGTTCAAAAATGTTTATTCAGTTAAGTAAGTGTTCAAATTGTTCACTACCAGCTTCCATACAAAAGTACAAATTTTGTTCAAAACGAGCTCTGGCATTCTGGAGCATTTGTGGAGTTATTAGATGGAATTCTTCAACAACGCGGCGTCGTAATTCTTTCAGAGACTCCGCTTCTGTTGCGTAAATTCTACTCTTTAAATGGCCCCATAGAAAGAAGTCCAAAGGATTTAAATCCGGTGATCTAGGGGGCCACTCAATAGCACCTCTACGCCCAACCCATTGCTCTGGAAACTCTCCGTTCAAAAACTCCCTAACACGTGAAAAATGCGGAGAAGCTCTATCTTATTGAAAGACTAATTGATTTTCTTAATAGCGATCATCATTTTCAACAATGTCAATTAGTAGATGGTAAACGATATCTTCTAGCAACTTCAAATACGTTTCGCTACTCAAATTGCCATCAAGAAAAATTGGTCCGATTAAACGGTCTCCAAAAATGTCAATCCAGACATTCAATTTCTGTGGAGTTTGAGTGTGGACTTCGTGAAAAATTTTTGCATTATTATTTGCCCAATAACGACAATGATGACGATTGACTGTAGAGTTAGTAAAAACGTACACTCGTCTGAAAAACAGATATTGAACAGAAAGTTCCCGTTTTCAGCTATTCGTGCAGTCATAACTTCACAAAACTCCAGCCGCCGATCAAAATCATCTTCATTCAGTTGTTGTACAAGATGAATTTTATACGGGTGAAATTTATGATGCTTCAATATTCGCTGAATAGTTCTTCTTTTGATGTTTAAAACAGTGGCCAATTTTCTCGTGCTCAAAGTTGGGTCTGCAGCAATTTGTCCTGAAACTTCAATCTCAGTAGTCTCATTTCTAACCGGAAATTCACGTTCAGGATCCCGTTTTTTGTTGGCTACTGAACCACTTTGCCAAAAGTTTTCAACTAACTTCAAAATGTATTTTCTGTTAACATGTCTGTTCGGATGTCGTTCATTTTTGCGGTACGGTTGGCAGAGTCATCGTTTTTGAAAAAAAGAGTAATTATTTCAACTCTTTCTTCTACATAATACACCATTGTGAAATTAAGATTCGGTAGTACTATCAAGTATCAAACCGACCGATAAACTGAAATAATAAACCACATTTCTCTCATTCCAATAAGAAGTTTCTGATAGTCAATTTTTTGTTTACAAACCAACAAAACATTGACAATGAGCACATTTCTTATCGGAATGAGTGAAATCCGTTTTTGCATCTTCAGGGTTGATGTTACAAAGTTGAGTTTTATGTCCCCCTCAATATTAAAATTGACGTGTTTCAGCGTTTCTTAAAAAAATTCTCTGAACGCAAATCGGTCTGCATTTCTAGGGTAAAGCTCAATATATCCGTTATTATACAAAACATGAGGAAAAGTATATACGTTAGTTATAGGGTGTTTCGAGCTGTATCGTATAAACCTATTTTGACAATTACGGGATGGTCCATAAGTCTTTGGTGATACAGGTTTTATTTTTTTAATAGAACACTACTTATGTTGTTGCATTTTTGGCTTTCCATCAAATTTAAATCATGTTTTTAAGGAAAAAAATGATATCGTTCATCGTTTTTGAGTAATGTCAATTGTTTTGCTACTTTTCGAGTTTTTTGGCACATATTTAAAACGCATATCACAAATTGTGATATGGCGTTTTCATCAATAGATAGCGGAGCCCATGGAAATTACGCATTCAGAGAGCTTTTTCTTTGTATTCGAAAAAATCGAGCTGCCGTATTTAGGTACTCTCGAATAGTGGCTGAATTCGAAAAGTTTTCGCAGAAATGTTTTTAGTGCTTCCGTAGAAATCATTTTTTGTAAGATTTTTGTGATATGTTGGTAATGAATAATGAATGTTTAGTAAGTTATTGTAAAAAAAAGTTGTCGAATTTGTGGGAAAAATATAATTTAGTGTAACATTACTAAAGGCAATTTATGTAAAGAAACTTATCATAAAATCTTTTTTTCAATTTTGGTCCTAAAGCTGTTTGTGAATAATTATATCTTGTCAGGTGTGTAAAAGCTTAAAGAAGTTCTTTGGCCAGGAAAATCGGACCAGTTTTTCTGGAACTTTTAAACTTTACGTTTGTACTTTTTGAAGCAACAAAGCTATTTTAGTGAAATATGGTACATTATTAGTGCTATATAGGTTATACTATCAACCAAATGTCCTTGTTGTAAAAACAAGACATATTTTCCCTTAAAAACATTTTTACGAAAATTCGCTACCATAACGCAGTTGCTGCGTCCCGAACCTTTTAAATATCTATCTTAGTAATAACACGATTTGCATGAGATTTGGTACTTGATCATAATTTTGTAGAGGGCGCCACCAGCTGCCTTTTGTCTACATTTGAAGCTCAATAACTTTTTTCTGTCTAGGTGTATCAAATTTCTTATCAGAAGTTTTTATTACCTGATATGTTATTATCCAAAAAGGTATACCTTGTAGATTTTGATTTGAGAAGCCGTTTCTGTGATAATCAAATGGAAGTGTTTCCTTGCGTTCTAAAATTCATCATAGGAACGACAACACACTTTATCCAGGCTTAGGACTGGTCCAAGAAGCTTGAAACATGTTTAAGGTCCAATCGACCAATAATACTTAAAATTTACATTGTAGCATGTTTAGGGACCAATCGACCAACAAAAATAAAACTGTACTGGCAAAGAACAAGAGGAATATGATACAAAGTCAATAACAAGCCAAAACAGCAAACTTTTATTAAATTATTAATTGTTGTATAACACTCCAAGTCAATGTTGAAAGTGACCCCCGTTTTCATTTACACAAAGATTAACTCTACGGAGAAAATTGAACTGCACCCTATCCATCATATCTGCATCTAACCGTAAAATGTTTACTGAATTTTGCAGTCGCAACCACAATTCGTCTTTGGTGTTTATTGGTATAGAATATACCAACTGCTTCAATGTTCCTCATAATGATTAATCCATGGGCGCTAAATCCTGTGAGCGAGGTGTCCAATTCACAGGAGCGTTGTTACCTCTGCCGATCCATCGATTCCAAAATCTGTCATTTAAATGATTTCTGACGTTCAGCATGAACTGTGGTGGCCCAGCGTCGTGCATGAATGAAATATTTTGCCTAGCAGCTATTGGAACTTCATCAAATAAATTTGGCAAACTAACTAAATGCTCCTGGTAGTTTAAACCATGACATCTCCAAGTAACACAAAATGTTATAAAATGGAGACTATGTACAACTAACTAACAATTTTGTAAATTGTCAGCCCTAGCCCATTTCTTCCCTAATATGGGGACAATGTATGTAAGGCTAGATGTATTCTCCCCACAATTAGAACCGCAGACCGGTTTCGCTCTAATTAGAGCTCGTCACTACGGTATACTAATTGCGGCGAAAAAGCACCTGGTGTCACCTGTCGTGACAACATACTAGTTGGTTCCGCAACGAGGTGGAGACTCCTGTCTTACATCTCACTAGGTGCTGTGAGGTTGGCTACCATAGGCGTATTACTTTATATGTGTTTTCTCGCTGAAATTAGTATACAATACCGACCAGCTCTAATTAGAGCGAAACCGGTCTGCGGTTATAATTGTGGTGAGAATACATCTAGCCTTACATATGGTACATTGTTTTTACTAGATAGGTTATACTGGCAACCAAATTTGATGCCTGCTTTCTTTAAAAAAAAGATATATAGTCTATAATTTTTTTTTTGAAAATTCACTACCCTATAACACACTTGCTGCGTGCAGATTTTTTTTTAATTGAACACGCCTTATATTATTGCATTTTTGTATTTTCCATCGAAACGTAATGCATATTTGTAAGAAAAGAAATTCGGGACGCAGCAAGTGCTTTATGGTAGCGAATTTTTATTAAATGCTCCAAATTTGAATGGCTCAATTTGCCATTAACCGATAAGGTTCGTTGGCCAGGAAACCAGTTTTCTCGGGAACATTTGAAGTGTGTTTTCGGAAAATGTTTGTACATTTTTAAACAATAATGGTACATTCGTTCTAAGAGATCGATTATACTGGTGACAAAATTTGATGACCGCGTTCTTTAAAAAAAAGACATATTTCCTATTAAAAATATTTTTATGAAAATTCACTACCGTTAAACGCACATGCTGCGTCCAGATTTTCGATTTACGTATGTATTGTTGTCTTAATTATACAGCATATATTACAAAAAGCTTGGCTTATGCTTGGAAATGACATAATTTTAAAGTTCTTCCACACAGTCCAACTGTCAAACGGTTATTTTATCTGTCACTTTGCAAACTTCCTCTAAATTTCTTTCCCCTGCAATTTCAAATCTCACCAATATTTCCATTTCAGCTTTTCATACTTACATTTTCTACGGTATAAAAATAAATACTTTTCTACAACTATATATTTCCGAAAATTGTAATTCTTGTAGCACAAAAAATTTGACATTACTTTTCTGACTTAATTAAAGACACTAAGTTCACTAAAAATGGAGCAATTCTCCTAAAGGTGATGGCTAATGGATGGCGCTTAATATAAAATTATCGAGGATATTATCTTATACATGCTGTTTTAAGATTTGTAAAATATGTCTTCCACAGATGTGATGACGCTAAAAATAATATTTACTACTTCTTTAATTATTAGTATTTTTAACCAAAAAGGATCGCTGCATTTTAAAATAAGTTACAAATTCGCCTTATATTTACTTTCTAAAAAAAGTTTATATTCCTAAGAATAAAACTTTTTTGGATCTATTTTAATGCTTTTATTTGGAGTTTTGTCCATTGAAGTCAAATATTTCTGAGAATGTTTTAAGAATGCAAGAAAACAAACATATATAGGTACGTGCCTAAGGAGAACAGAAATTAAAATACAATAACAAAATGTCCATAACAATGACCTTATACATTTGACTTTCAGATATCAGCTGACATCTAAATTTGATTATGAGAAATATTTTTTTCTTGGTTAAAAACGTGATATAAATTATAGATTAAGGCAATTCCTTGTTAAATAAAGACGTCACATTTATTATTCTTGTGTTCTTCTGATTCTACGTATGATAATTGTCATATCAAGTTCACCTGCATTACACTGATTGATATATCGAGTGTATTCTCTAAAGTATGCAGAACGATTTATAATTTTTATTAATCAAAGAATAACTAAGCGAATAAAATGACGATGAAATACTGTTTATATTTTCTCAAGCTAAAATTTTAATAAGTCGTATCAAAAAGCATTGTAATATGTTAGCAAGGGCTGAAATGTTTTCCTTTTTAATTTTCTCTCGTAGTAGCACTCAAAGTTGCCCATTAACTAAGTGATGTGGTTAAAAATAGTAAAAAAAAATAATTAATAGCACTTTTAGGCCTCTACTTGCATTTGAATTATAGAAAGTCTGGACGCAGCAAATGTGTTATGGAAGCGAATTTTCATAAAAATATTTTTAATAGCAAATATGGCTCTCTAATGCAAGCAGGCATCAATCTGGTTATCGGTATAACCTATATAGTAGAAAAAATGTACCAGATTTTATCAAAATAACTAATGGTTTGAAAATGTACAACAATTTTCCGAAAATAAACTTAAAATGTTTCCGATAAAACTGGTTTCCTAGCCAACAAACCTTAAGTTGATAACCACCTGAGTTATTGAAATTTGAAGTATTTAATGAAAATTCGCTACCAAAACGCATTTATTGCGTCTAGATTTTTTCCTCAAAAACATGCATCATATTTGGTTTAAAAATGCAAAAATGCAATAATATAAGGGTGTAAAAAGTAGTAGGTATCACTAACGATTTATACGCCATCCTGTGATTACCAAATAATTTTATAAGATGCAGCTCAAAGCACCCCATAATTAACGGATACAACAATTATATTGAGCTTTACCGTATAAATGCATCACCATGTGTATTATATTGAGCCTTACCGTATAAATGCGTCACCATGTATATATGGAAACAGATAAAAACTGAAACTAAACCCGGTAATGTATTCTAGGGGGCCTAGTTTGCGCTCATTTGCTCTATTGCACACTGGTACTATCTTTGCGACATATCTTCACGAGTGTAGAGCTGTCTTTTTTTCTTCTGCTGTCACTGTTTCCCTAATTCCCCCATCCGCTTTAAGCGATTAGGTTTGGGGCAATCTAGATGGTTGTTTCCTTCGCTTCGCCAGTGCTTGTGTCTCTATTTTATGGTCATAGCCTGTCGTGCAAATTCCATGAGCTGTTGACTTTTAACACTATTGGTACCAGGTCGTCGATATAATGTATCCCTGCAGAGTTGAGGGTGGTTCTTCTAATCTCGTCGAACTTTGGGCAAAGAAAAACGCAGTGTTCTACCGTGTCCTCTTCCCTGCAGTAGATATATGAGCTTTCGTCTAACATTCACATGCGTTTGGCGTAGGATCGGAAGAATCCGTGGCCTGTAAGTAATTGCCTGAACCAGAAGCTTATTCCTTTGTGGTCGCATTTCATCCAGTCTGTCAAAGTTGGAATCAATCTTTTTGTCCATTGTCCCTTCGTGGTGTTTTGGGACCATATTTTCTGGCATTTCTCAATGGTTCGTCTTCTGTCAGTCAGCTTAGCTTCTTATATTCTCACTCCCCTCGCCCCATGTAGGAAACATCTTTCCTCCACTAAGAGGTCCATGGATACGACGCCCGTCAACACGTGAATTGCCTGCGTAGAAATGGTACGGAACCCACACGCCACCCTTAGTAACACTTTGTGCTGCATGCTATCCATCATCATTTTATATTTTTGTATCTCTATTGTTAGATGCCATACCGACGCTCCGTACAGTAGAATTGACTGCACTACTCCGCTAAGCAATAGCCGTTTTGCTGAGATTGGGTCTCCCACGTTGGGCATTATCCTACTTAGTGCTGCTGTTCTTCATTCAGCCTTTCACTCCGCCGATTGCTATTACTAGATACACCAGGGTATTCGCTGTTTTATTATGGTGTCCTTTAGGCGGAATGAATAATCGCAACTGATTTTTGGACCCTTTATGATGACCGCCTCTCTCTAAATAAACTTGGAGACATCTAAAACCAAAGCTTACAAAAAAAGTGGATATGACAAAAACCAGCATCAAAGCAAGATAATAGCATCGAGATAGATGCGAGTTAGAAGAAAAGGTGAAACTGGAAGCAGAGAGAAGCAAAATACGAAGGCAAACAAAAAAAAAGGCCCTTAGTTGAAGAAGGATGAAGAAAGCAGTGACGAGAGCAGCGCTGAAGTTTTGCAAAGAGATTTAAGCGATTCTAGTCTACATGAAGTAGAAGGATGAACGAAAAAATCAAGTTCATCAACCAAATGCAACTAGACCTGTGTGTGATTGGGTTGTTGTGAAAATCGAGCAGAAGAAACAGGTCAAGATGTATGTTGCCCAGCTCACCGAGAAGAAATCATGTCTAGAAGTGAAATTTTGTAGAATAATCAGGAAGGCATCGACATTTCATTGGCCTCATGTTGAAGACAGAAGCATAATCAACAAATGGGAGACTATACCTTCGCCTACAACAGCTAGGAGAGGAAAACTAAAATTCAACATATAATTTAATTCTTATAATTTATTTATTTATTTATTTAATTTATTTATTTAATATGCAAACACACAGCTTATAAAAACCATTTACGTATCGCATAACAGGACAAGCTATAACTGTGGTGTACACCTATAAATTATCAGTCTCACTTACTATCCACATTAAATCAAGAACAAAACAAAACAGTTGCATTAAATTAAAATCAAATTTAACTTTACTCTATTTATTTCAAATTCATATCTAAATCAGTGCAAGTAATTTGAAGACTCAACAAATTCAAGAGGAGAACGTGGCTAGACATGTAAATGTTCATCAATATGTTCTTAAATGCTCTCAAATTCATGTTAAAAATGTCAACATGCTCACACAGTTTGTTATAACTTGAGCACATTCTATAAATCGGAGAACTGAACAGACTATTCGTTCTGTATCTTGGTATACAAAATAGTTGATCTAGTCTACTCTCCCTTTGAGGAACCCTGAACTGAATCCTGCCCACAAATTCAGACAAGTTCCTCACGATTCTAAACAAAAACACCAGGTCAGCAACTATGCGCCTGCTCTGAAGACTGGTTAAATTAAACACACCAAGCAAAGTTACAGAGGGTGTAAAATTGGGATAAGATCCAAAAAACTTAAAATGCAGAAAACGAAGAAACCTCTTCTGAACTCTCTACACCACATCAGAATGAACCCTGTAAAAAGGAGTCTACACCACCGACATATACTCCATTTTTGAACGTATCTATGCATTAAAAATATTTTTACATATTTCAACTCTACGAAAGCCTCTTGAGTTTCGTATAATAAAGCCCAAAGTTTTCAAGGCAGCAATTTTTTCCACGTGCTTAGTTGTTAATTTAGTGTCAAACTCAATTCCTAAGTCCCCAAACTGGGTCCTACGCAAAAGTTGGTCACCTCCAACAGTATATTGGTACTTAGCAAGAGAAAGACGCCTCGTGAATGTAGAAACAAAACATTTTTTAATATTCAGGAACATTCTATTTATAACACACCACTCTGACAATACATCAGTGCTCCTCTGTAACTCCTCATAATCACTCATACTTGAAATAACACGAAAGACCCTTGAATCGCCAGCAAACAACAAACAACAGGAGTCAGCTAGACTTATCGGCAGATCATTAACAAACAATAAAAACAATAAAAGTCCCAAGTTTAACCCTTGGGGTACCCCAGAGAGTGACGAAAACAAAGAGAACTAGTTTGAACCATAAACCACATATTGTACCCTTCCAGTCAAATAAGATGTAACTAACTCAATCAGGTTCAGAGAAAAACCGCACTATAAAGCTGCTCCAAAAGAACTTTGTGGTACTGCAGATATGGGGTCCAGCTCACCTCCAGCATTTATTGCCTCGCTTGCTACCTGAGTAATAAAGGCAAGGTTGGTAGCAGTAGACCTGCGCGGCAGAAATCCATGTTGTTCATCAACGATCAGATGCTGTATATGTAAGATTCCCGGATTGTCGCTGTAGACATATCCAAAGCATTCGACAAGGTCTGGCATGCAGAGCTGCTTGATAAACTTCTGGCCTATGGCCTACCGCCAAAACTCTGTACCTCAACAGCCAATTTCCTCTCCAACCGGAGCATTTCTGTTGTCGTGTGTGGCCATTCCTCTAAACTGTATCCAATTAATGCAGAAGTCCCTCAAGGTTCAGCTACTACAAGTTTAGCCACTACTTTGTTTCTTCTCCACATCAATGACCTCATCTCTAGCATATCCAACCTAGTTCACAGTTACGCGGATGACAACACCATTAACTTAAATATACAATATCCTGAACCTGTCTCTTTAGCCCAATTAGATGAGGATCGCGACTCATGGAGGGTTCTGTATCTGTGGATCTCAAAAAAATATTAGACTGGGGAAGTACAAATCTTGTACAATTCAACTCCACCAAGTCTCGGTCTTGCTTTCTATCTCATAAGAGATACACCAGCGCTAG